>OZ038378.1:56650497-57135497 GCA_964036045.1 Eutreptiella sp. 'Long Island Sound 2002' | reverse complement strand
ATCTGTCCACGCTGTCCACAGTGCGCGCGCCAATCAAACTTGCTGTCAGTTGGATAAGGTGGTCAGACCTGAAATCCTGAACAGACATTTGAAGTTGCGTAAAGGTCTGATTATGGCAAACAATTTTAAATCAGGAAGAAGTTTCAATCGTCTTTTCAACACATGCATAGCTCGTGACCACGCCACAGGAATAGCACCATGGTGTGAGACCTTCAGGACATGCACCTGTCCAAAAGGTTCCCGCCCACCTCCCATCACACCATTTTGTCTAGAGCTCATTACTTCAGATTGGGACAACGACATAGGTTCATTTTGCGCCCCAGCGGGTGCCACATCACGTCTCAGGAGTCTGAACCTGTTTCTTTTACCCCAAGGGATGTGCTTAGACCGGATTACTTCCCAGGGGTAGTTCAGCCAGCGAAGCGCTGAGACCAGTCTCCTACAACATACCTGGTACAGATGTGGGTGGCTGCAGATCCAGATGTAGCGTATGAATTCACCTCTGACCCATTCCACACGGATGTGCCTAGGCACATTGGAATCGCAGGGGATATACTGACACGCATGTGTGTCCTTCCAGTGCACACACACACACACACACACATATTTCGATATATTGCAAGTTTTTGTGATGGATCCCCCCGTTGACCAGGCGCCGCGGGGGGTACAGTGAAACCCTGGCGGGGGGGCAGCCGGGGACTG
This sequence comes from Eutreptiella sp. 'Long Island Sound 2002', assembly GCA_964036045.1. Taxonomy (NCBI): domain Eukaryota; phylum Euglenozoa; class Euglenophyceae; order Eutreptiales; family Eutreptiaceae; genus Eutreptiella; species Eutreptiella sp. 'Long Island Sound 2002'. The sequence continues at coordinate 57,134,795 of OZ038378.1, read as the reverse complement.
CCAGGGCCGCGCCCCCCGTAGCATATGGAACGGCCACCCGCGGCAGCGGCTCCTGCGGGGGCCGTGGCTGCCGCGGGCGGCCACAGTGTGGTGCCACTTGGGCGGCACATGCAGTCCGACACCAAGGGTAAAGCCGGTGCCCAAATGCGTGCCGTGCAACATGCGTGCAACATGCCTGCATAGTGTCCTGCACAGTGTCCAGGAGGAAAGGAGGCAGAGCAGGGTGAGGGCAAGGCGGACTAGGTGCAGGCGAGAGCCAGGAGAAGAGAAGGAGCCAAGGGGCACAAGCGAAGAGGGGGAGCGAAGAGAGGAAGCGGGGATGCCACGCACAATGCTATGCACCGTGCGCGCAAAGAGGGAGGGCGAGGGAGGAGGGACCAAGCCAACACACAAGGGCGTGTGAGGGCACACCGGGGGAAAACGCGGGGAGCGGGTGCCCCGCAAATCGTTGTGCACCGTGCGCGTAAGAGAGAGAGCAGACAGTGAGGAGCCAAGGGGGCGCACAAAGGGCGAGAGACACAGAAAGGGAGCAAGTGAGGGAACAAGGGCCAAAGGGGAGCATGCCGTGTAGCTTGTTATTCACCTTGCGCGCAGTGAGTCCTGCCTCGGCCGGCGCATGGTAGGTGCGGCCCGCGCAGGCAGGCGCCGTCACACGCACGTGGGACACGAGACGAAAAACTGGGGATAGGATGCCACGGCAGCATCCCCTACCAGGTGTCCCACGGACGGCGAGGCCACCCGCGGCGGGAAAACCTGCGGCGGCTGTGCATGCGGCCGACAAGGCGTCAGGGGACCCCGAAGGTGACGAGGAGGTGGTGAGAAGGTAAGTGTCGTGCAAGGTGTATTGCATACTGACATGCATCGTGCCCCGAGGGGGGCGGAACAGAGGGGGCAAGGGTAGGACAAGACGAGGGGGCAGGAGGGGATGGGAACGGCAGAGGGGCCCAAGAGGCGGGAGCAAACGGGAGAGACGGAGGGATAGGAGCAAAGGTGCCTCGCACATTGCTCTGCACCGTGCGCACGTAGGAAGGGGGAGCGGGCGGTAGGACAAGGCCGGTACATAGGGAGGGACCGAGAGCAACCAGAGGGGGAGCAACAGGGAATCCAGGGTGCCCCGCAGGTCGCTATGCACCGTGCGCGCTTCAGCATACAGGACCGGGGCGGAGCAAACGGCCCGCGAGAGAACGCAAACAAGGAGGGGCCAAGGGGCACAGTGAGCACAGAGGGCGAACGACCAGGAAAGGGAGCGGGAGAGGGAAAAGGGACCAAAGGGGAGCGTGCCGCACAGCATGTTGTGCATCTTGCGCACAGTGATTCCGGCTTGAGCCGACGCATGTTCGGTGTGGCCCGCGTAAGGAGGCGCGGTCACACGCAGGTGGGACACGAGACGAAAATTTGGGGGAAGGATGCCACGGCGGCATCCCCTGCCAGGTGCCCCACGTACGGCAAGGACGCCCGCGGGGCTATGCAAGCGGCGGGCCAGGCGTCCGAAAGTGACGAGGATGGATGTGTCCAACTTGTGGAAAGGTGAGTGTCGTGCAAGGTGTACCGCATACTGACATGCATCGTGCCCGGAAGGGAGCGGAACAGAGGGAGCGGGGTAGGACAGAAGGAAGGGCAGGAGGGGACAGGAGCAGAGGAGGGGCCCAAGGAACGGGTGCAGACGAGAGTGACGGAGGGATGAGAACAGGGGTGCCTTGCACATTGCTTGCTCTGCACAGTGCGCGCTCCGGCGGAGAGAGCAAGCGGAGGGACAAGACCGGGACACAGGGAGGGACCGAGAGCAGCCAGAGGCAGAGCAACAGAGGAACCAGGCTGCCCCGTGGGTTGCCATGCACCGTGTCGCAACAGCACACAGGGCCGGGGCACCGCAGACGGCCAAGGAGAGACAAAGGGGGCGCACGAAGGGCGAGAGCACTAACACGGGAAGAGGGAGAACAGGTATAGGGTAGGTGGGCTTGCCGCGCATGGTGTCGTGCAACTTGCTCGTCCTGTACATGCTATACCTGCATCTAGCCAATTGGGCGAGAGGTATGATGCCCTGAAGCCGCAGTGAGTGTGATCGGCAAGGCCGGCAGTGACAGAAGTGTGATGGCACGAGGGGGACGGGCACCAGCGGCGCCAACCCTTCGACCTCCCGTGAGACGACCTTTGCTGGGTAGACGCGCAGAGGGGGCGGGCGCCAGTGGCGCCATCCACTGGACCCCTTGCGTGTGTAATGGTGTGGCCAAGACCGTCGGAAGGCACGTAGAGGGGATGGGCACCAACTGCTCCATCCGGTGGGTCCCCTGCGGCTATGATTATGCACACTAACTAGGTGGCCAGGGGATGCCACAATGAATCCCCGGTCCGTCGCTCCGCGCTACTGCCATACGCCCTCAGGGGCCTCCATCGCGCTCGGGGGTGGCAGAAGCCCGGGGGACGAGAGCGCACGGCCGCTTTGTAGCCGCCACTTCCAACAGACTAATACTGCGGCACTGGTATCAGGCTGTGGTGAAGTGGAGACACAGGCACCAGGAAAAGGATGGGTGGTCAGCCCCCCCCGGGCTGTTAGGTGCCGAGACAGGGGCCCTCCCCTCGACAAGGGCGGCGGATGGCACCAAAAGCCTACGACGCGTACGGTAAGTCCTCCTCATCATCTTCCGTTTTCACCGGGGTACGTACTTCTTCCGGTAACTACCAGCACACGAGGGAGTAGGCGCGGGACACTGACGACATGGGCGAGACCCGGCGACTACCGCCATATGGAGAGGAAGTCCCTCCTACAGCCTAGAAGCATTGTGATGATTGTGCTCGCACTGTGCTTGCATCTTGCTCGCCTCCGGCAGTGGGGAAACGAGGAAAGGGGGTGAGCCAAGGAGAACCAGCGGGCAATCCCCCCCTCCCCTCACAGAACCCTAGCGGCGGGGCCGGAGGGAACGAGGCCACGGGGAGGCCGACCGGAGCCCCGGGAACAATGCGGCAGACGGAGCGACCGGGTGGGAAGTGGCCAGGGTAAGGACGAAGAGGCCCCCCCCCAAAGGCCTGTGTCTCGCGGCGTGCTAGCATCGTGCCCGCATTGTGCATGCCCCCACAAAAAGGAGCACAAAGGTGGGCAGAGACGAACAGCCAGAGAACTCCCCCCCCACACCCCCCCCCGTTCCCCCCAGGGCCCACAGCGGCGGGACAGCGGGGACAGAGGCACCGGAGAGACCAAGCGGTGCCTCGGGTACAAGAGTGGGGAGGGAAGGCGAGACGGGCGAACAAAGCACCGTGCCCAGCGCGCCCCAGGCCCAAAACCGCGCCTGGCGGCGACGCATCGAGCAAGCCCACAGCAAGCCGAGAGGGCGGAAGGGGGGGGCTACAGAGCGCATGCCGCCGCCACGAAAACAACCACGGCCGCCACCGAGGCCACCGGGACGGACACCTCGGGAACCAGGGTAGCAAAGAGACGGGACAAGGGCGACAGGGCGGGGTGAGGGGGGAACACGGTAGCAAAAACCACGCCTGCCCGGGCGGGCAGGAAGTGCACCTTGCGTGTTGAGCGTGACACACGAGCACGTGCAACCCCAACCACAGCCCGGCCCCGAAACTGTCGTGCATTGTGCCTGTGCGAGGGAGGGCACAGGGAGCAAGAGAGGGCCAGGCCACGCACGGAGAGTGGCCCCAACAGCGAGGCAGAGGGGCCCCAACGCAAGCGGTGAGGCGCGGGCCGGGGGAACAAGGGGGCAGGGGGCGGAGGGACAGCAACAGGCAAAGCGGGGGGGGGGTCGGGGCATAAGGTGCCCAAAGGAGACGCAGGCAGGGGACCCGGCCTCGGGGGTTTGCCCCTCCCCCCGGTGACCGTATCGGCCCCACCTGAGCACACGCAATAAAGTGGGATCCGCCAGGGACCGTTGGTCAGCGGCCCGTGGTGGCACCGGCCTCGGGGGGTGACCAATGGGCCTAACAAGGAGCACTCCCCACGGCACGTACTGCGGTTTGTGCCCATTGAGGGGCTGCGGGTAGGGCACACCGTCCATCGGGGCGGACAAGAGACGCTCCTGTCCCGCAAGGGCTCCCATGCGACTCATAGTGTACCCGACCCCGGTGTGGGCAACGGCCGGAGTACCTGGCTACGACGCAAGTCCATTTGTACGAAGCGGGTACAAACGGACGGCCCGTACAAAAGTGTTACAGCCTGACGGGGAGTGCAAGTATCGCCCCCCCCAGGGGGAAACACCAGGGGACGGGGACCTGCGCCAGCATCAGCCCCCCCCCCCCCTCCAACCCCCACCACGCCCCCAACAAAAACCCGGGTAGACCCGGAGCAGGCACCTGGGGAACACCAGGAGGGGCAACAGGGAAAGGGGGGGGGAGGGAGGGGAGCACGAAAGGGGGCAGTGGACGACTGACGTGTCACGCAACGTGTCGTGTAATAAGCTCGCTGCATCGGGGGCGCGGGACGGGGCGACCAGCACCTCCCCGCTCCCCTGCGTTATCAGTAGCTCGCTCAGTCTTCGATAGTTAGAAGTCGCTTCCAGTCTCCACCAATCCCATGGAGTTGTCGGCCTTCCGGCGACGTGCCCGGCGTCTGGTAGACACGGTGTCTCACCTCATCAAACACGGGCCGCAAACGTATGCGGCCTTCCAGGCGCGCGTGGACGCCGATCGTTCGGCCAGGGACAACGCGTGGGACCACTTCGTCGACATGTGCTTGCGGCAGGTGTTGGCCCGCGACCCTCCCCTGTACAATGCGGCTGACATTCAGGCGCAGTTCGCAGCAGGCACGGTGCCATTCGGGGTACACTTGCTCAACCGACTACTCCGACGTCTGCAAGACGATCTCGGGCAGCTCGAGGATGCGCAGCGCGGGCCGCAACCGATGAGGCCAGTGGCGGGCTGGCAAGGACATGCGGCGCCGGGTGCGCACCTATTGCCGATGCCTCCGCCCCCAGGCCTCATGCCTGTGCCGTTCCCGCCGTTTGGGGCCCATCACCACCACCAGCACCATCACCTCTTCCACCACCCCTTGGGGTTCCCCATGGTGCAGCACCATTTCCCGCACCACCACGTACACCTAGCTGCTATGCCTCAGTTCCACATCCATCACCAACATCACCATGCCCACCAGCATGTGGCACAACAACATCCCCGGCAACAGCCACAGCCTGTGTTCGCCCCACCGCCGCAACATGCGGTGCCGGCCTCCCCAGCAGCGCCGGTAGGGGTGCTGACGGCGGGTGCGCTGCATGCGCATGCGGCGCCTGCACCCCCGCTAGCTCGAGCCGTACCGGGGCCGGGAGTACAGCAGGTGCCGCCGGCGAAGGTGCTGCCGGCGATGCCATACGGAGGGGCGCAGCACGTGTCCCATGGCCCGGCGCACCAACCGCAGCCGAGCACATCCGGGGGGACAACTCCCGTTGCTGCGACGGGGGCGCCGCCGACCGGGCCGCCCCCAACGGTTCCCACAACAGAGCCAGCTGCCGCGCATCCAACTCCGCGGGCACCCCCAGCACCGGAGCCCCGGGCGGAGTCGACTACACCGAAGGAGGCCTTGCCGGCGCCTGTAGCACCGGGAGGGCCCGTGCCGGGTAGTCTGGCCCCAACGCACGGGGTCTAGGACACCCCCCCCCCATGAGGGGACTTCCAGCGGCGGTGCAGGCGGCGCATGTGGCGCAGGAGGCGGCTGTGGTCCGCCCGCCGGACATCAGCGAGCTGGTCGCGCAGGCTCTGGACACGTACCGACGGGAAGTCGCGGGAGGTGAGTGGGCCGCGCTGGCGGCATCGCGGATGGAAGCTGACCTTGGCGAACTGATCGCGCAAGCACCGCCGCCAGCTGCCCGAGGGGGGAGGTGAGTACGCCATGAGGGCGGAATAGGCCAAACAAGAGGTGTCGGGAGAGGCCGGCTCGGAGGGGCCGAGTACTGGGTGGGGCGTGGCGGGGATGCAGGAGAGGGTGGCAGAAGAAGGGGCCATGGTGTCACGCGGGGAGCGTACGGAGGTTGAAGGAGTGGAGGACTGGATGTGGGAGTGGAAGGAGTGGTGCCAGATGGCGCCTGGGGAGCCGTGCCCGGCGGGGCTGTTGTACAGCATGGACCTCAACGCGGGCACCAGCTGTGTGTGATTGCCAGACAACGTGCGGGCACGGCTGGAAGCGGTGGAAGCGGCGAGGGGCGGAGGCGCTGACACGCGACCTCTGGCGCCCTTTCCCCCGCGGCCCGAGTCGCCGCCAGCTGAGACGGCTGGGGAGGGAAGAGGAGAGAGTGCGGGAAGCGGAGAGCGTGGAGGATGAGGAGGCGTATGAGCCCGGCCAGTCGGCGCTGACCCTCATTTACGAGGATGACGCCGGGCCCGACGTCTACGCCGGCATGGACGTGGACCTGGCGAACGCGCCGCTGCTGCCCATGCCCACCGCAGTGCTGCCCCCTCCCCTGGGGAGTTGTGATTAGCGGCAATGCAGCTCGCATGCGGCCGAGGGTGCCCGCCGGCACCATCTCACGAGCGCGGGGAGACGGGAGGCGGGGTTGCTGAAGGGCGCGTTTGAGCGCTACGAGTTCCAGCATCCGGGGAGGGTTGCCCGAGAGAAGAGCCTGGTGGCCGAGCCACCCGACGATGGTTCAGTCCGCTGCGTCCAACTTGGGGACGCAGCGGTTTTGGATCACCACCCAGGTGAGGTCCGGGCGGCTGAGCCGTAGGAAAGCCTCCTCCTGTCGGTGCGCCTGTCGGTAGGGCGCCTGTTCGACGAGGCGGGGCTAGAGGATGTGCGTCGGGCTGGCGGCCTATACATGGCCTTGTGGAAGAGCGGGGCTGACGCCTGGCGCCACGAGCTCGCCGTGAGGCCCCTCACCCCCCCGGCGCTGGGGTCCCATGCGCTCATGGTGGCAATGCACCCCGGGGGCGTGGAGGTCGTGTTCGGGGAGAACGGCACGGACCGCATGCTGCTCGCCGCTGACAACGCGGTCCTTGTCCCCACCTCCAGCAGCTACCGCCTCGTGAGCCGCGGCGGCGACCCTAGGCTGCTGGTGGTGGTGGGCTCGCACCATGACTCGGGCACGGGCCAACGAGGACCCGAACTGTGCGCGGTCCCGGTGGGGGAGGATGAGGTGGCGGGCCATGGGAGTGACGTCGCGGAGGATAAGTGCCCGGCGGCGGAGGAGCAGGAACAGGGTCCGGACCTAGGCCCGTCCGAGGTGGCCGAGGAGGTGGACGTGAAGGCCCACGTCGAGGAGGCCCTGGCTAGGTTCATGGCTGCGGCAGGCCCGGCGCCGGCGACGGAGGCGATGGAAGAAGAAGACCAACACTGGGAGAGCCGGAAAGCTATGGAGGAAGATGAGGGATTGGAGGTCGTGGGGGCGAAGGAGGCGCATGAGGTGGAGCCACAGGAGACGGGGGTGGCGGACAGGGCTGGGCCCAAGATGGGGGAGGTGGAAACCTGCAGGCACTGGGCTAAGGGGTGGTGCATGCGGGCTGATGCCTGCCGCTACGCCCACCCCCAGCCGCCCCTGCCGCAGGGAGTATCCTAGGATCTGCTCCTGATCCTCCAGGCCATTGCCCGTGTGGGGGCCCTAATCCTGAGCTGTGCTTGGAGCCACGAGACGCTGATGCGTGAAGTGGTGGAGAGGTCGCAAGGAGGGGGGCTCCCGGCGGTGGGATACGCGGTGGCCTACGGAGGCAGGACCGAGTGGGCGGTGGCGCTGCCGTGTGGCATGGCGGCCATGCTCACCCCGTTCCCAATGGTCCCGTGGAGGGACATGGTCACTCTCCAGGAGGCCAACCTGGGGTGGGTGTGCACGTGGCACACGCATCCTGCCGGCATGGACCCGCACGAGTGGCAGACTAAGGCGGTTGTGACGTACATGTCCTGGTCGCTACCAACGGCGCCTGGTACCTGGGCGCAATGGTGGGACAGGGTGCTCAACTGGGCCAGGGATGGTAGTGTTGTGGCGGCCTGCCTGGACCTCTCACGCGAGCCTGTCTCAGCCCAGCCGTGGACTGTCTCCCTGCACCTTTCCACGGTGGCGGCCCGGCTTGCGGCCGCGGACCCGGAGGTCCGGCTGCTGAAGGATGGGGATGGGCCGGGGCTACACCTGGGACAGGGGATGGAGGTTCGTTCTGCCCGCCTCCCCAGTCCTGTGGAGAGAGACGTCCCGGAGGGGCTCCAATTCACGCGGGCTGATGGGGCTGACGTATGGACCGCCGTCCACCGCCAGCTCCCTGACGCGTGGCATAGGACATTCCGGCCCCCTGGCCACGAGCGTCTGGTGGGAGTGGAATGGCGCGTGTGGGCCGCCAACAGCCCGTGCCCGCCGGTGGTACTCCCGCCCAAGAAGTCCGGCCCCCATCCCAGGTGGGAGACTGTGGCGGTCGGGTGGGGGTGGGTGACCGTCCGAGGGACCGGGGGGCACGTCTTCAGTGCCCCGCGGGGCAGGGTGATCGAGACGGATGGACGAGTAGCGTTGCAGCTCACAGGAAGCCCCTGACCACGCACGTGGTGGTGACTGTCCTCTACTGGGGGGCCGAAAGGCCTCAGCCCCGGCGTGACCCGGTCCCTAGGGTTATTTGGCGAGACCTGCCGATCGTGCGGGCCACCGTCTGGTCGGGAGGAGCAGGACAGCATCTCCCAGGTGCACTCCCCCGGCTCCGGGACAGCGGAAACGGCTCCCCCCCGCCGGCCGAGATGCGGAGCGCCCTGGAGGGCTTGTATGCCACCGGGGGCAAGCCAGGGCTTCGGCACCACTTCCTGGTGGCCGCGGACCCCACGGCGGACCTGGGCGACGACGCGGTCGCGCTGGTCGCCGATGTGGCGCAGTACCTTGCCCTCCACGCCATGATGCTCCCGAGGGAGGGGCGGGAGGGCCAGAGGCACGATGAGACTCCGGCCGCCCTCCTCATTGAGAGGTACTTCGAGCTGAGCGGCTCGGAGCTCGTGTACCTCGACCGGTCAAAAACGCCATGCGGCACTAGATAGCCCACCACCTCTTGGCCCCCGGCATGCGGTTGACCGTGGACCTGCTGGGCCCGCCTACGGTGGCAAGAAGCCCGCCCCAGTGGCCGCACACCTTGGACATGGCGGTCCGGACGATGCGCATGGCACCCAGGGGCCAAAGGGTGGAGTGGCCGGGTTTCAGAGCATCTGCTGGCGACAGCCCAGGCGGCGCAAGTGCAGCAGCCGGCCGACAACAACAAGGACTGTGGCGTGTGCGCCCTCTCGTCCACCATCGGTACCCTGCTCCGGGTGCCGAGGCCGGACAACCTCCCGTCCACGTTGGACCGGCGGTGGGTGGCGGCCGTGGCCCTCAACAGAGACATGGGGCCCATCGCGCGCCTGCCTTCGTTCGGGGAGTTGCCCGCTGCAGTGGTCGAGGCCCTTCCGACGCCCCGCACGCCCTTGGACGTGGCGGACATCCCGCACCACGTGGGGCTGCCCGGGGCGCGTATGCGCACGCCCTGCTGAGCATGGCCGCGGCGGATGGGGGGATGTCCATGCTGATGACGGTCTCCCTGCAGCACGTGAAGGACGCGATGCCGCAGCAGCTGCTGCATGCCCCCAAGCCGTTGGAGGAGAACGCTAGGCGGCTGTTGCACGTGGAGGGTGTGCCCCCCACCCATACGGTGGGCATGGCGGACATGGGGAAGCCGGTGGTGTTGGAAGGGGCGGAGTATTGGGTCCGTGTTCGGGTGGACATAGGGGGACTGGAATGGGTTGTTGTTACCGCGAGCTGGCTTAGGAGGCAGCAGGCCAGGGGCCCGGCCTACTACATGGTGCTCAGGGACTGCCTCCGGTCCCTGGGCCCACTGTGCAGGGCATACAGGTGCACGACCGGGGACGTCCCGCAGGCACCGGCTGTGATCGTGGAAGTGACGCAGCCACCGAGGGTCCAGGGGCAGGACGTCTGGCCCGTAGCCCCGAGCAACATGTGGCAAGCTGAGCACGCGGCTGCCATGTGCAGGGCGTCGCAGGGTCAGGCGACGGCCCTCCCCAAGGCACTGGCAGCGCAGTCCTCTAGCAACCGGCCTGCGGCCTCGCTGGCGCTGCTGCATGGTGGGTCGCGGGCGTGGTGCTGGGTCGTTATGGCGCTGGAGCCCCACTCCTCAGCGCTGCGCGTGTACGATCGTGGGGAGGGCACGGCGCTTACGATCCGCCCCGCCGACCTGGAGGTCCTGCACCTTGGTGCCCTGAGTGGCGACGGAGGCACGGCGCTGTACCTCAAGGGTACCGTGGTAGGCTCGGCCGCGGTCCGCTTCCGCAGGCAGAGCGGAGGAGATGCCTTCCGCCTGGTTATTGCGGAGAACATGGGGCCGTGGCTCCGTGCGTTCTCCGCATCAAGGTGGAAGGTCGAGGTCAACCGGGATAAGTTCGCCGATGCTTCGCGCCGCTGGGTGGCGGAGCAGTACCCCGTGGGGGGGATGCTGCACCTGCTGCAGCCGCCGAGTGTGCCGCCGGTTCGGCCTGCAGCCCTCCCCCTCCGTCCGGTGACCCGGATCCGACTGGGGACCCTGATCTGGCGGCGCAGCCATGAAGGGGCCCCGCCTCCGACACCCGGGCAACTGTGTCCTGGAACGTCCAGGGCTCAATGCGGGGGGACATCGTGCCCGTGGCCCCGGGTATGCTCGACGGTGAGGCGGTGGCGGCGGGCATTGTGAAGGCTGAGGGCGCCATTCTGGGCCTCTTCCAAGAGACGGGCCTGCAGGACCCCCAGGGCGTGGTGCACTCGGAGAATCAGTGGCGTCACCATGGGTACCATGCGTTCCCGGGGGTGGATGCCCAGGCGGCGTCAGCGGCGGCGGTGCGTGACGGTCTCTTGATTGCCCTTCGAGCAGACGTGTTTAGGAGGTTCGAGACGTGGTGGACATCGTGCTGGGCAAGGCAATGGCCCTAGATGTGGTGACCGCGGCCGGCACGCTCACGTTCATCAACGTCCACGGCCTGGGCAGTGGTGGCGACTTTTGGGCCTCTAAGGCGTCCTTCTGGGCTGATGTGGCCATGTACGCGGCAGCCAAAAGCGCGGGAGGCACGAAGGCCGTGCTCCTCGGAGGGGACTTCAACGTGTGGCTGGAGTCCCCAGGGCACCCCACCACGAGGAGGTTCCGGGCTCTGTGGGAGCAATGCAGGTTCCACAGGGCGGGAGAGGCAGCGGAGGAGGACAGACGGCCCACGAGAGGAGGGCATCGGCTGGACTCCTTCCTGCTCAACTCGCCTCTGGTCCCGTGGGCGGTGCGTGAGCGCCCGCACCTGGCGCCGGGACGGTCTCGTGCGTCGCTGGGTCTGACCATGGCCCCGTGGTCCTCGACATCCCGCTAGCGGTGGCCGACAAGGAGAGGATCACAAGGCTCGCCTACTCGCACGCCCAAGGCAGGCTGCATGCCATACGCCCGGACTCCCCGGGGGTTCGCGAGGCGGCGGCGGCATGGCTGCAGAAGGCGTGTGTTGATCGGACGGTACGGGTATGGCTCTCGTCGGACCAGGACACTGCCACCATGGGCACGCCGGAGGTGCAAGCGGTCTTCGAACTGCTCGACACCTTCCGCGATGACGTGTCCAGGGTGACAGAGTATCCGTATGGACAAGCGGAGACGGAGGTGTCTCTGGCCCACGTCCTCTCGGATCAGCACGCCCTGGCGTGGCGCGCCCATGAGCTGTGGAAGCGGGACGCGGCAGCGGCTGGTCTCCGCTCCTAGGAGGCGGATGCCTTGCTGCGGCACCTCCGACAGGTAGATCCCGACTTGTCCCCCGCCACTGTGGAGGACCTTCACGCTGCATTGGACCGGCAGCTCCACCAGCTTGGCGCACGGGTGGAACAGCTACGAGGTGTCCTCAGGAGCAACAGGCGCAGGTCCATAAAGGACTATTGGCGGGGGAGGGTGCCGGATTTGCAACTCCGATGGACAGCGATCCGAGGGGCCATCAACGTGGTGAACTATGCCCCGTCAAGCCTGCGGTCAGTGCGTGTCCGGGAGTCGGAGAAGGAGGCATCAAATGTCATCGGCGAGGTCCAGAGGTACTGGCAAGCGCTGTACCCCAAGCGGCCAGTGAACCTACCAGCCTTCGAACGGCTGGTCAAGGCCCACATCCCTCGGGGGGTGCCGGAGGAATGGAGGTCGGTGCAAGACTATACCCTGCAGGATCTCAAGGATGCCGTGAAGCAAGCCGTGGCAGACGACAAGGCTCCGGGGTCCAATAGGGTCACGGCTGCCCTCATAGCGGAGCTGCCTGAGCCGGTGCAAGGGCTCCTGGTGCATGCTTACCGGGGCATTCTGCGAGGTGCGGAAGTCCCGGAGTCCAGGCATGAGGCCATCATCTGGCTGATGCCCAAAGGCAAAGCCATAGGAAAACTGGACGCGTACAGGCGCATAGCATTAGGGCAGCAGGACATGCGGATGCTCATGACCCCCCTCATGCGTACGTTCACGGCAGTCATGGCACGTAAGGGGTTGGCCGCGGACTAGCAAGTTGGAGCCATGCCGGGCTCCACCGCGGCTGCCCCGGTGTTCCTGGCCCAGCGCAGGCGGCAGCGTGGACAGGAGTAGAATCATGTCCTGGCCTTTGACGTCTCCACAGCATTTGACACAGCCCCGCGTGGAGCACTGGCGCTTCTCCTACGCCACATGGGGGTCCCAGAGGAGCTCATCAGGCCCTTCCACACCCTCAATTGCCTATCCCTGGTGCGCATCGTCACCGCACATGGCCCCACGACCAGCATTCGCCTCAGCAGGGGCCTGCAACAGGGCATTGCGGAGAGCGCCGTGCGCTACCTCCTGCTCTTGGAGCCTCTCTTGCGGAGCCTCGCCAGCAAGTTCAGGGCGATGCTCGCCATGCTGTACTGCCTCTGGTGCAAGCGTATTGTGACGACCTCCTGCTGATAGCGCACTCCTTGCCGCAATTCTTGGAGTATGCGGCGGCGATCGCTCAGTACTTGGCGGACATGGGCACGTTTCTCGAGGTCAGCAAGTGTGCGTACGCCACCACTGCTCGCATTCCCTCGATCATGGTGTGCCTGAACCCGGGTAATGCGGCGGCCCCCTCGATCTGCTTACATGCCAAGGGCACAGTGCCCTACCTGGGCCTGCGCCTTGATCCGAGGGGGATAGCGTCCATGAAGGAGAAACATGTGCTCCGGTGTGAGGCTCTCCTAGGCTGGTGCAAGAACACACTGGGGCCGGCGTCGGTGCCCCATGAGGTGATGGCGGCTGTGGTAGGCGGCATCTTGCTGTATGCGGTGCCATACCTTTCAGATACGGCGGAGGCGGTGGTCAAATTGAATGCTGCCATCAAGGCTGCAGCCCTACAGTTCGAGAACCTGCCCAGAGACCTGTCCAACGTGGTGGTGCGGTCTGGTCATGGGTTACGACTGGCGGATGTCCGGGTCATATGCCGCGACTCCGTAGTGGCGACACTGGCACAGCTCACGCACCATCGGTCGGCTACAGTCCGGACTGAGCTGCGAGCCATGCTGCGCAACATGCACTTGCAGTATGGTGTATGCGGGCAGCTCATGGTACCCTCCACGTCGTTCGCCACACATGCGGGGAGCACGTGGGTGGACAGGGTGCTCCGAGCGATGGGGACGTGGCGAGTGGGACTCCTCATGCCGTCGTTAGTGTACTCGTGCGTACACGCCCATCTGCCGCAGGTGCAATGGGCAGTGCGGAGGTGGGCGTCCTGATCCTACACTCTCAAGGGTAAGGACACCTGCGTTCTCTCCGGGCCCCGCACGGATGCGGCGGTACAGTCCCTCACTGATCCTGCGAATGACCTTCTGCACGCGCAGCTCCCGTGCCATGAGCCTGGGCACATGGCCGTTCGGCTCCAGGAGTTTCACGAGGACCATCTGCACGTTCCTCACACGGGGGTTGGGCCCACTCAACTTGACTGCGTATGGTCCACAGTATTCCGCGACGTCTTCCGACCACAGATGCCCGGTCCCTTGACTCATCGTCTGATAAACGCGGTGCGCTGTAAAAAGGCCAGCAAGCGCACTAGACAGTCCGTTGCGGGAGACGCATATGTGGTGGGCGGGTACAGGGATGACGACTGGGGCCCGGAGAAACCGGGGCCGTCCATGCCGTTTGTCCCGCTGGCCGCCCTCCTGTTCATGCTGGGGGACGTCTTCGACGGTTACCGGCAGCAAGACGATCCGGCGTCAGTCCCCACGCTCACGCCACATGCCGGGGGCGGCATAGACTGCTCGCCCCTGTGGGTTGTGCATGGGCGGCCCGTGTTTTACAGGGCCTGCGCAGCGGCACGTTGGTGCGACGAGTGGGTAATCGTCCTCCAGCTGCCAGCTGGCCCCGTCCCGGATGCCGATGAATGCTCGGTCCCGGAGGTGGTCCGGATGGCCAACGTGCCGCACGACCCGAATGTCGCCATCACCTCGTTGCGTGACGGGGGGTCGGTGGAACATGGCTCTGTGGTGGTGTCCCAGCCTTCGAGCTCCACGGCGGTGTGGGGGGCAGAGTATACCATAGCGCTTGACGCCATCAAATCTGTCTGCGGGTGCGATGCGGCCTCGCGGCCGCATGCGGTGTATCGGCCGACGGCTGTTCTTTCGCCGGAACTCACGGCCTCCAGTGTGGCGTCCGTGGGGAAGGTAGTGCAGAGCCCCCACTCAGATGTGGCGTGGCTGGAACCCCACCGGTACTGCTGGGTGCCGGCGGCGACTAAGGTCCCGTCGTCTGACGCATCTCCCCAGGAGGACGGGGCCACCAATGTGGCGGTGGGGAGCCATGGGAGCCCCACATGGACGGGTGCCATCCGTGGCACGGTCCCTGAGGCGGAGATCATCGGCGCGACGGCATACCTGCTGCACACCCCCCGTCAGACTACTCGGTGCACGGAGTGGATGCCTCCATCATTGGGTCGCACGTACGCAGAGGGCAGGAGGCCCTTTACCGTGGCATCAAGGGGCCGACCTCACATCTGGTCAACCAGCATGCGTTGAACCGGATAGTGGAGGGACCTCGGCGGTTGCCACGCGAAATCTGGGGGCCATATCATTGGGTGGTGAGGCAGAGCTCGCACTTGCAATCCCATGGCGGCAGTCGCGCCTGAAGAGCCGGACTTCGCTGCGGCCCGTGCGATGGCCCCGCCTAATCATCTCCCGTTGCCCAAGGAACACGCAGTCCTCTTGGTGCCTAGAGACGATGGGGAGCTCGAGCCGCATGTACCCTCCATGCAACCCCTCCAGCACGCCAGGGAGATGGAGTGGCGCTCATTGGCGGCACGCACCAGGGCCCGTACACCGCTGGCTGGTGCCCATGAGGCGGTGCCCCTGGGAGCGGTGCACCACGGCCCAACACACAGGAACCTGCTGCGGGCGCGTGACGGCCGCTTGTCCACCATGCAAGTCATGCGGCGCTGGAGGCAAAAACTCACCCGTGCAGCGGTCTCCGCCCACCCCTGTATCTTCTGTGGGGGGCCCCAGCAGGACATTGGCCACATGCGCTTACTGTGTGCGCGGGACAAGGAGGTGGCGTCGCTCCTGTGTGGGCGCGTGGACGGTTTCATTGCGGAACTTCCCCTGACGGACAGGGCGATGGAGTTCTTGGCTTCGAAGGAGCACGGCTGCAGGTGGACGGAGTCCCTGATGGCGGGTGTCGTCCCCGGGAACCTGAAGCGGCTCATCGCGACAGTGCGGGCGGCGTCATCCAAGGGCCTTGCGAAGGCCAAGGTCTTTGTGGAGGACATGATCGAGATTGGGGAAGATGTGTACGCCTGGAGGAACCATCGGCTCACTCAGATCATGCAGCTGCCGATGCAAGATCGAAGGAGGGCCGTGTACGCGTTCCTGCGGGGAGACACCCACTTCTGTCCGCTAGCGGGGAGGGTCCAGCAGCGGCCGCCGTGGAACCCGTTCGACGGCCTCCCCGGCAACCTGCAAGCGACCTTTCAAATGGCGGCGCTGCATGCGCTGTTGGTGTCGAGGTCGAACATCACGTACGAGGAGGCCATGTCCTCGTTCCCCCACTGGATGGCGGCGGTCGCACAGGCCCTCAACCAGTGGATCGAGTCCTGGATGACCCAGTACTATCCTGCATTCCGGGAGTGGTCCCGTATGGTGTCTGCACAGGCCTGGGCCACGGTGCTTGGTACCATGATGCGGGGCCCTAATGGCCAGAGTGAGCCCTGGCTCCAGGTGTTTGCGGACCATCCGGCTGTTGGAAACATCATTGGCCTGCCTCCTGAGGTGCTGCCGTTCCTCCGGCGGCCTCTGTGCAACCTCCCGATTCTGGCGGTGGCCGCTATGCTGGACGTGGGAGCGTTGTGGCTATATGACCGGCAGCTGCGGAGAGTCATTCTGGCGGCGACGGGGCAACGGTCCATGGCCGTACTAGTGGGGTCCAAGCAGCTTGCACGGATCCAGGGTGACGACGCGCAGGGCAACATCACGGAGGCGCTGTTTTCTCTGCCTGAGGGAGATGACAATGTGGCTTCCGACGCCCGTCACACGATAAATGCCTTGAGCTTGAAGGCGGTCGTCGAGGCTCGGTCGGGAGGACAATGCATGGTTCTCGCGTCCGCCAGGGGCCCAGGGCTAGCCGGAGTGGATGCCATCGGGGAGATCGTAGAGGACTATGGCTGGGAGCTCCTGACGAACGGCGCGCGAAGCCTCAAAGTGGTGCGGTGGCCCCGGCTACTAGAGGGCCTCGCGATGATGTCGAGCGGACAGCAAATTCTCGGTCCAGCGTCCACATTGGAAGAAGCGAGACGGGACCTGCTCAATTGTGCCACTGCACGCGCGCTTGCGGGTGCGTCGCTTCGCCACCAAGAGGCGTGCTGTGATGTGTGGCAGGACCTGTGGTCGCAGTGCTGTGGAGGCGGCTGCGCCCCATCGCGGTCGGTGCTCCCGCTGCGGTGCTGCGGATGCGGGGAGACGGCGCCGGTTTGGGTACATCAGTGTGCCTCCCCCCCGCTTTGTGGGTCATGTCAGGAGCGCGCGGGTAGGGGGTGGCCCAAAGCCACTTTGGCGCTGCGACACTCTGGGCAGCTGTCGTCAAGTGCCTCGAAGACGATTCAAGGTGACCTGAGGAGTGTCCGGGTGGATGGGGTACGGTGTCCCGGTGCACCGACGGCGGCCCTGCCCCTACTGCTCTGGTGGGCAGCTCTGGATGGTGACTTGCGGATTCTTTGGTTGTGGCATCACAGAGGGTCTCGTGAGGAGGCTATGGGGGCCAGGGGTAATGCAGCTTGACAGGGTGTGGGAGGTGTGGGTGCGCTTGCCACCGTCCCTACACCGGGCACCCTACACACGCTGGCGGCTCGTGGGAAGCAGTGTCCTCTCGGCCCGGGTGTGCGGCGACGGCAGACGGCGTATGACGGCCAATGCGATGTGACAGGTCGTGCCGGCCTGACAGTGAGCCGTACTGCCCCCGTACACCGGGTTCGGTAGGGGATGTGCTGCTTCGCCCGCCTGCCCCGGGTCGCCGCTTACTACAGTGAGGTGTCATGGATCGTCCCGACCAGGGTAATAAGGCCCAAACCCATGTAGTGTATTCCCATGACACCGGGGTCTCTACCGGCGGCCCGGTTACGGCAGTCACGAGGGTGGTGCCTCGCGTTACTCCGAGGGTTGTTGAGTCGGCCTGGAAGCGCGAAGGAGCGGCAGCGCCTCTAGTGTTGTAGTGAGCGGGATGAGGAGCAACAGGCGGGTGGCGCCTGATACGGCCGAAGGCGCGTTGGGCCTGCCCGTGACCCCGAGGGGGGATCGGTGCGGGTGGGGAGGCGCCCCCTAGTCCTGGGTTCAGCGCAGGGGGTTAGAAGGGCTGCTTGAAGGCCCCGAGAGCGGCGAAGTGAGGATGGGTGATGGGGACGGCGTGGTGGTACGGTGGACCGTATGGTGGGTGTACTGGGGAATGCGTGGCGGTACCGGGGATGATGTGATGGGAGTCGTGGAGTGTACACGGCGGGGCTGAGGACTGTGTACTGGGGATACAGGGGTACGCATGGCGTTACTGAGGTCCGTATGGTGGGTGTACCGCGGATGCGCGGCGGTACTGGGGAGCAGTATGGTGAGAACATCAAGCTGTTGCTTGGCAGTACTGGGGTGTTCCCCTGACCCCTCTCACCACTCAGGGGGAGTACAGGGGCATCCCCTGGCCCCATGAACAAACTAGAGGGACAGCGCCTGCGGGCATGTACATAGTCTAACCGTCTGACCTCGGCGCACGGCTCGCGGTCACGGTGATGCGTGTGTTGGCGGTTCACAGGTTGCGGCGGCAATGTGTCGGCGTGGCGGTATGGCCCAGCGGCGGTGCTGCACGGCGGCGCAGCGCCAAGTTTGAGGCCGCCTTCTATATATGTGTAGCCTACCCCGTGGCCTCAGTCGCAGAATGCTCTTGGGGGGTGCATACCTGGTCGGCTCGTGAAGTACTGTAGCAATTGAGGGAGAGGTCCAGGGGGTAACGCGCGGGCCAATGCTATAAGTAGGCACGCCACGTCGTCTGTGGGTGCCCAATCTGCGGCCTGGACGCTGCCGTGGCGGAGATGGCGCAACCATGGGAGCTGGCCAATCAGTGCAGGTAAGGGTCAAGGGTAGGCGTCAGGGCAATGTATGTGGGCCAGACGAGGTGACCCTGGTAACCACGGCCCGGGGCGAACCTTTGCGGGGTACCCCCACTGGGGGTCGATAATCAAGCTAGGGCACTTGCCAGCCCGAGTCCCAGCCAGCGATATTCACGGGTTGCGCCTCTCACGCCATGGGGCGGCCGTCGTCCCCCCTGCGGACCCGATTGGTATATTATATGTGGGCATGTACAAGTCCCACGAAGCCGCTCCGGTTATGATCTCCGACATGGGGTACCGGCACTCTATATATTTGGGGTGTGGGTGCGACTATGAGCTACGGAGAGCCCAGGAGGAGGGGACCCACGCTGGGTTCGCGGCGTACAATATGGGGACCAGGGGGCGATGAAGGCTAAGGGCCAGGCTAGGCTGGAGCCTCCCAGAAACCCTGGCTGTGTATCAACGGGCTTTTGCTTGTGCGCAGCTGGCAGTGGATTACATGGGGTCAGGGGTGGTGGACGTCTCCACGGTGGCGGACGTGAGCAAACAACAAGGGGCCCGTTCTTGCTTTGCCGCATGCGTGCTGCATTGTACCTTGGTTGCTGTGTTGCACCCATAGGAGGCGCCCTTGCTTTCTGCTTGTTGCTATGCTGCTACGTTGCCCTGCCTTGCCCCTTTACTCCCAGTGATCCAACGGACCAGCGTCCGTCGCCGTTGCTAATGCTAAAGCTCTGCAGTTGCCACTGCCTCAAAGCCTGGTTGGCCGGTATCCCGGTCCTCTGGGTCCTCCGTCATGCTGTGGGCCACCTCAGGCAGCCCTGGGACCACGGGATCGAGCAAGGCATGAACCACCTGTCGGTGCGAGATGCCCGGTAACTCCAGTAGACGGCATGATAAGTGGTTATGACTATGAGTATCACTATATATATATATGTATATATCTATATATATATCTATGTATATATATATATATACATATATATATATATATATATATATATATCTATATAGATATATCTATATATATATATATATATATATATATATATATAGGGGTGTAGATGAGAGGATATATATATATATATGTATATATATATATATATACATATACATATATATATATATATATATATATACATATATATATATATATATATGTGTGTATATATATATATATATATATATATATATATATATATATATATATATATATATATATATATATATGTATATATCTGAAGCGGCTGGGATGTGAAGCGGCTGTTCGCTGCGGTGCGAGCGGCGTCGTCCCGGGGCCCTGCCAAGGCCAGGCTCTTTGTGGAGGACATGGTCCAGATTGGGGAAGATGTGTATGCCCGCAGGAACCATCGGCTGACCCAGATCATGCAGCTGCCGATGCAAGATCGAAGGAGGGCGGTATATGCGTTCCTGCGAGGTGACACACCCTTCTGCCCGCCGGCAAGGAGGATCCAGCAGCGTCCGCCGAGGAAACCGTTTGCCGGCCTCCCCGGCGACCTGCGGGCAACCTTTCAGAGGGCACCGCTGCACGCACTGCTGGTGCTGGGGTGGGGGGGGGTCCAAAATGTCGAAAAAATGACCCCTCCTTTTTTTTGGGTCGAAAATCATGAATAACCTCGCAGAGGTTGTTAGATCAAAGCTAGGCAGGCCTATATATGGGGAGAATGCCACATACCCCCCATTTTGGGCCTTTTTGGGGCTATTCGCGTACCCTACCCCAAGGGGTCGAATTGTTAGTTTAACCCCTTGTAAAATCAATATTTTGTGCAGTAAACAAATCCTCCAATGATTTTTTGGTCCGGACCCCCCAAGACCCCCCACACTTCGAACCCATTTTTTTCAGTTTTTGGGGGAGGGGGGTGGGGGGGGGATGGGGTGGGGATAAAAAAATGAGCCCCCCTTTTTTTGGGTCAAAAATCATGAATCTTTTGGTTTCTTTTTGATTTTGAGCCGAAAAAGTGTTTCCGTGTCCCGACTCCATAGGGTTCGTATGGGGGGGATTGGGACGAGCGCTTATGCAGCTTATGCACTTTTGGGCCATTTTTGCTATGTTGGCGGTTTTGGCGACCTCGGTGACCCCGTTGTACCCACTCCGAGGTGTGAGTGGGGATCTTCTGAC
The DNA here is from genome assembly GCA_964036045.1 of Eutreptiella sp. 'Long Island Sound 2002'. NCBI lineage: Eukaryota > Euglenozoa > Euglenophyceae > Eutreptiales > Eutreptiaceae > Eutreptiella > Eutreptiella sp. 'Long Island Sound 2002'. The sequence continues at coordinate 57,114,198 of OZ038378.1, read as the reverse complement.
GGTATATGCCTACTAGGATACGGAAGGACGTTTTTTGCGGTTTGTAGCTTTGCGGAGGGCCGGTCAAATGCCCGTGCCCAAGACGCGAAATGGCTATTTCCACCAATAATGGCCTGGTGAATGGGCCGGTACACAACCTGCTCATGCAGCTTTTCACCTAGGGCAGCTCAAGAATCACCTCGCAGAGGTCGTTAGATTAAAGCCAGGCAGGCGTATATAGGGGAAAACGCCACATACCCCCCCATTTCGGCCTTTTTGGGGCTATTCGCATACCCTACCCCAAGGGGTTGAATTGTTAGTTCAACCCCTTGTAAAATCATTTTTTTGTCCAATAAACGCATCCCCCAATGAGTTTTTGGTCCGGACCCCCCCAGACCCCCCCCACTTGAAACCCACTTTTTGGAGGGGGGGGTCAGCTATGGGTATAGTAACCCAATGGGCTATCAGACTCCAGACTTTAGGCTTTTATGGACCATCCCCCCCAACCCCCAACACCCAAGCCCCCCATGATAGACCCCACCCCCCCAATATGAGACTAGTGGACAAGTGGAAAATGGGAAAATATGGAACCTCGGAAAACGTTCAACATGAGGGAAAGCATAGTACCCCCCCCCCCCCCCCCGCCTGTTTCGAATCATAAAAGTGCCCCCCCCCCACCAGACACATAGGAACTTCACTTCAGGAAAATGGCGATATAAGGGCAGTACCCCCCCCCCCCCACCCCCACAGTGAACGCGGGAACTTCACTTCAGGAAAATGGTGGGTTGGGGAAAATATGCCCGCATGTGTGCATGTCATTGTGTTTGCTCTCCTTTCGCTTGCAGCGGTAGGTAAGGTGAGTAACCCCAGGAGGGGCCACCCCCTGGTAGAGTCATCATGTTTGAGATTGACATTGTGGTAGGTAAGGTGAGTAAGCCCAGGAGGGGCCACCCCCTGGTAGAGTCATTGCGGCTATGTATCCTATGCATTCACATGACGCATTAAAGGGTAGGCCACGCGTGGTGCGCTCGGTAAACCCTTGTTTAGGTTAACCAGGGGCTCCGCCCTACGTTCTATAAGAGAACGGGCGGAGTTCCTTAAGCTTGCTTTCTTGGAAGGACCTGTTTTGGGACAGCGTATTATTTTCCACTCGAGGACCCGTATAATACGGCGAGGGTGGTTAGGTTCCTCAGCCCAAAACAGTGCCTGCATGTGAACCTCTCAGGTGGTGTAGGTCAGGGTGATTGGTGCACTTTGCTGTCTTCGACAGCACAATTTTTTGCCCAGCAAAAGGGGCGCGGATCACACCAAAGAAATGGGGAACCACTGAAGAAGACGCTGAACGACTCCGCCGTGAACGACACGTACTCACGCTGCGCCGCAGTGCACTCCTTCCCTCCAAGCCCTGGCAGGGGTACGCGTAATGGCGTCCCTGTAAGGCCACAGCAGCTTAGCAGCGCTGTGTGTTGCTTGCTTCTCTCACAGGAAGGCCAGTAGGGCCTACGACCTCGTTGACAGCAGCACCAAGTAGCGTGTGCGTGTAGGAGTGGAAGGCCTGGATGACGTCATCCTTCGAAGGCTGGGTCCACAGTAGGGTGTGTAGAACCTACAGTGTGTGTGTCACTGTCCTGCCAGTTTCCTGGAATTTTAACAGGGTTTTCGGTGGGCAGTGGCAGTGGTAGCCTAGGTTTTGGCCACATAGCAAACAGGCGTTTTCATGCCTCATAGCTTTTGGCCACCCCTCCCCTGTAGTAGGCAGGCAGGTAGGAAAAACCAATACCTTGGCGTTATCGTTGGGTATTCCCCCAAGCATTTTTGGTGCCAGCACGGAAATTGTGCACCTAGGGGCGGAGAGACCCGGGGTGTACCCCGTGGCACCGGTAAGACATCCGCCGGGTTCAGCAAGGGTGCAGACTTGGGTATAATTAGGACACCATTTCTGCAGCTTGCTCCAGGACCTCAGGCTAGCACACTGACACAGACATTTTGCTGTTGTTTCAATGTGATTATGTAGAACACCCTGGAGGTGTTCAGGTTGTGTGTGGTCTAGGCCTTGGCGCCTACGACCATATACCCCTTCAGTGATGATGCTGCCAACAGCTGAGAAGGGGTTTTGACATGTTTGTTTCTGCATCCGATCAGAATGTGCTCATTATGCAGAACATCCTTGAGGTGTTTTAGTTGTCTGTGGTCCAGGCCCTGGCGCCACAGACCCCTTCGATGAAGAATGTGCTGACAACAACTGAGAAGGGGTTCTGATTTCCTGGTATTTGACACGCTTAGCATGCAACACTGTGGTACAACGCTGTGGTACACCGCACCCCAAAAAACCATGAATCCTCTTCTACACATAGGGCACTCTTTTGTTATCTACCTCCCCCTTGAGGCGAGGAAGTCTGTCTTGGGTCTAGACCACTGCGTCGCTGACCCAGACATTGGAGTTGGGCCTGCCCCACCACCCGCTGCGCGCCGCAGTTTGCCATGTCGTCTAGCCCCCTTAGCGTGGCCTCTTCCGTCCCCTCCAGCCCTTCGTTTCCGGACTGTGGTTGGGGGGATCTGCCGGAGCTATTGCGGTTTGGAGACCAACCCCCCTCGCCACCGTGGGACTCTGACGCTGAGAAGTGTCTCAGCGAACTGGCCTCGCCCCAGTCTCCATTGCCAACACCGCCCCCCTCTCCCCCTTCACCAGCAACCTCTCCAACGCCAGTAAGTCCTCCACCGAGACCCCACGTTACCTCAACCCCATACCTGGTAGCCCTGGAAGCCGTGGAGGAGGCCCTGATGTGCACTGCCGTTCCACCGCCATCCCCCCCACAACCCCCCAAGTACGTACCCAAGGACCCCCCCATCCCCCCCAAACCCACTGTTCACGGGCCTTACAGTGCCAAAACATTGCAGCTCATCCGGGAGAATCACGGGGGTGGGGTTCAGTATTTCGTGCACGGGGTGCTGAACCGCCGTGCGATGTACCGGTTTGCGGTTCAGCAGCCCAAGAAAAACCCCTTGCGGGTGTGGCAGGAGGGCATGCGAATTAGCCGTTCGCATTTCCTTTCCAGGGACGAGGAGCATGCAGCAGTGGTGCTTGAAATCCTGTGTGCTACCCCAAAACCCCCCCGTATCCCCAAGCCGGCCCCACAACCTGTGCCTCGTCGGCCACTGCCCCCTCCAGCAAGTGATCAGGTGACAGTGACCCAGTATAGCAGGCACCGCCGCTCCTCCCTCCTCCCATTGCCTCCCGCCCCGAAGCGGCCGTGCCCCACCCCGCAGTACGGTTCATTGCTCCAGCGCCGTGCGTCTCAGTCCGCCCCCCCGCCGGAGAGGCCGCAGCTTGGGTCATTGCTGCCTGCGCAGGCCCCCCCGCAACTTCCACAGACTTCGGTGAAACATTCCAATTTCCAGCTCTTCGGCAAGTGTGCACCGGGCGTCTCTTACACATAGGGCACTCTTTTCTTTCCAACCTCCCCCTTGAGGCGAGGAAGTGCGTCTTGGGTCTAGACCGTTGCGTCTCTGACCTAGACATCTGAGTTGGGCCTGCCCCAACACCCACGCGTTCATCTCTCACCCACTGCGGGCCGCTGAGCCGCAGGAGTTCGCCCTCGGTCCCCGGCCACAGCACCCCGACCAGGGTCGTCGTTCCCCTCCGTACCCACCCACTGCGGGCCGCTGAGCCGCAGGAGTTCGCCCTCGGTCCCCGGCCACAGCGCCCCGACCAGGGTCGTCGTTCCTCTCCGTACCCACCCACTGCGGGCCGCTGAGCCGCAGGAGTTCGCCCTCGGTCCCCGGCCACAGCGCCCCGACCAGGGTCGTTTTTGAACCCCCAACTCACCTACTGCAGGCCTCTGAGCCGCAGGAGTTCGCTCTCGGTCCCCGGCCACAGCGCCCCGACCCAGACAACATGCCAAACGGAGGGCAAACACAGCCCCATGGCCATTGGCAAGGCAAAGGCCCTCAGCACGGCAAAGGCAAAGGCCCACAGCAAGGCAAAGGCCATGGCCCTGAGCAAGGCAAAGGGCATGGCCCTGCGCAAGGCAAAGGCCCCCAACAAGGCACAGACAAAGGCCAAGCCCATCCACAAGGCAAAGGCCATGGCCCCCCACGAGGCAAAGGTCAGCCCCCCCCACAAGGCACAGGCCAAGGCCCGCCGCAAGACAAAGGTGAGGCCCCACCACAAGGCACAGGCCAAGGCCCGCCGCAAGCCAAAGACAAGGCCTGGACCTTTCCGGAAACCCTTGCCCACGTGGACTATGACATCGACACGAACCCAACCGATGGATTCACCACCCGTTGGGCTGATCGCGATGCGTATGTCCACAAGGCATCCTTGGTGCACACCGTGCATGAGATCGCCGCTGCCCGAGGGTGGGCATGGGACCAAGGTGCCCATAGGGAGCTGTGCTTTGACAGGGTTGAGACGCTGAAGGACGACAAGCATGGCAACATGGTCACGGTAATAGAATGGTCTGCTGAGCTCGAAGTTTGGGGCAACTACGACCTGACCGATGGGGATCTCATCCATGGATGGGACATGAAGCGGGCATATGTCGCCACCCTTGACGTGGCACCAAACCCGGACTGGATTGGCAAGGTGCAAGGTGATGGCACCTCTGGTGACAAGGTGACCATTGTTTGTGCGAACAAACCGCCCATCTTGCACATGCGCAGGTGGTGGTGCTGTGTCCTGCCTGACGAGGCAGCGTTCCGGTCGTTGCGTGAGGAGATACGGACGGGGCTGGCCTGGAACGCGTTGCTCAATGCCACCCGGCAAGAACCACGGCTGTCTAACAGCCTCCCTGCCGAGGACCAGCAGATCCTGCGTCACCTTGTGGAGCATCATAACCTGAACCCCTCCCAAGCCTTGGCTGTCCGGCAATGTCCGGATGAGGGTGCTGTTGTCTCCTCCATGACTGGGGAGGCCGGCACGGGGAAGTCGGAGACCCCGTTGGCGTGCATCAAGGCAGTGATGTGGCAGCAGGGGCACTTCGACCCATGCATCCCGAATCCCAAGGCGCCAGATTCGATACACACTGGCAGGAAAGGGGGGGGGGGGCAAATGACAACCCCCCTCGGGCATGCATCTTGGTCACTGCCCCAACAAACGCACAGGTCGACAACCTGATGCTGCGGGTGATCCAATCGGCAGACCAGGATCTTGTCTTCTCAAAGGCGGTGCTGAAGGGCCACCCCGTGCCCTGGATGCGGTTCCGAGCTGCAAGGGGCCGGACCCCCCCGGATTTGGAGCCGTACAACCAAACAACAGTCCAAGAGACGTTGGCCAATCATCCGGACTGCAATGGCACATTGCAGTGTGCCCTCAACAGCTGCCGGGTTCTCTTTGCAACAGCTGGTATGGTCGCCACACGGCGGAAGTTGTTGCTTGCGGGTGACCCACCCCTCCGGTTCGCATTCAGCTTCGTGGATGAGTCCTCGAGGCATAGCATCCCAGTGGGTCTGGACTTGGCAGCTTTTGGGGCACAGTGCATGTTTTGTGGGGATGCCGGTCAACTGCGCCCATACCGTGCCATCACTCTTCTTGTAGCTGCAGCTGCAGCGAAAGCAGCTGCAGCGGAAGGGGATAAAAAGGCGAAAGGGGGCAAGGTGACGGCTCAACATATTGCATGGCCGCAGTCCGAGCATTTTGCTAACCTCAATGTGCACCTTGACCAGGGACCAGGGATGCAGTATGGTGACTCGCAGCGCTTCGCCACAAGTAGTGTGTTGCAGTTTGTCCTGTACCGTACAAGGTGTGCTGCGTGTGTCCTAACCCAGCAATTCCGCATGGACGTGCCTTTGGCAACGGTGGTGCGTGGGCTGTTCACGGGGGGGTCCTTGGGGTACTCCGCCTAGGCCCCACCATTACCCCCCGCGGTGTTGGCAGGGCAACGCATCCGCATAGTCAGCACAAACGATCCTGAGTGGCGATCGGAGCTGACACGGTACGGGATGTCGGGCGCCCGGGTGCAGATACTGAGAAGGGAGGTTGGCAGAGCATGGGAGAGCCTTGTCATGGACGAGGCCATGCGCAATCAGGGGAACACGAGCAAGGACGAGGCCTTGCTCGTGTTGCACTTTCTGGAGCATGCACACAATGCAAATGTGTACCCCCCCAAGTCAGTGGCAATCGTCACCACACACTATGCGCAGATGCTATGGCTGCAGCACTGTGTGGGGGCGGCAGGGCGCCATATGCATGGGGACCAGGCATATGAGTGTGTGCAGATGATCGCCACCCTGGACCGGTACCAGGGTCTGCAGGTTCCGGTTGTCCTTGCCTCCCTGGTGTCCTCGGAGCCGGGGATCATGAAGGACGTGGTGCGGGCAAACACACTAACCAGCAGGGCCCAATCCGAGCTGCATCTTTTCGGGGCCTTTCTCGGTTGGGAGGAGTCCCCCCTCACTGCGGGTTGGTTGAGTGGGCTGAGGGTGATGGCTGCCGAACTGCAGAATTTCCCTTCCCCAGACGACGTACAGAAGGTGCACCTCCTGGGGGTTATGTACCAACAACCCACCCTTGCCAAAAAAGAGGTGGGCGTCATCTACAAGTTCAGGGGGGGGGGTTGGGGTTGGTGGGGCAGTGGCTTTGGAAACCGTGGAGGAAGCATGCCAAAGCCCTTGACCCCTGGGGATTCTCCCCCTCCCAAAGTGACCAATTGTTGGACTGGGAGCGGATCATGGCCAACAAGAGGGTTGGGACACTGGAGATGCGGGTGCGCCTGGAAGCGGGGGACGTAGAACCAAAGCACCTCGGGGTGACCCTCCCCGATTTCACGGGGTGGGCATTGCCCTACATCCTCCTCAGGGATGAGGACACAGGTTGGGCACGGTGGCATGACATTGAGGGGTTGGAGAGAGTGTGCCACACACAGGATTTCGCGGACCACGAGCAAAGGCCGGTGCAGTTTCTGCTGACCAAGCCCTTCCGCGAGGCCCAAACTTATTCCCAGCCCCCCCGGTCATCTAGCTACCGCACTGTGTCTCTGCCTGTTTGGCAGGATGCCTACAAGCACGTGGACATGGTAGGCTTCCTGGGCGATGACTTCTGCACACCCTTGGGGGTGTATGTGGCGTCTTTGCTCCATGGGGTGAGAGAGTGTGAGGGGGGGCGCGATGTGCGTGCCCCACATGCTGTTCACCGTGGACATGCCCAGCACCGTGGTTGGAAGCCATTGCCGGATCGTGTGAAGCGGTATGTCCTTGGCATGGTCGCACCGGCAGAGAAGCCTACATTTTCACCTGGCATCCCTCTTTCGGTTCGGAAATCATGACATGACCCTGGCTCTGTGGAACATTGGACAGCCTAACCCTAACCCTAACCCTAACCCTAACCCTTACCCTAACGCTAACCCTAGCCCTAACCAAGTGTGGCGCATGTGGAGGTGTGCGTGGGACATCGGATGTTGAGAATGGATGGTACATGGAACGTCATGGGTTGCCGGCCACAATCTGAGGGTCTCTATTGTCCACCTCTCGTCTATGTGCAGTGTTTGCTTCCGTGCTTCAGGGTGTCATGAACCAAGTCAGGGGCTCTACAGAAACCCCCCCCCCCCCTGCCCCGCTTCCTGACATACCCAGGGTCCCCAGGAGGTGACCCAAGTTGGTGTGATGTCCTTGCCTTGGCGCAACAACTTGCACCCCTAGAACATAGACTTTGGATGGTACATGGAACGTCATGGGTTGCCGGCCACAATCTGAGGGTCTCTATTGTCCGCCCCTCGTCTAGGTGCAGTGTTTGCTTCCGTGCTTCAGGGTGTCATGAACCAAGTCATGGGCTCTACAGAAACCACTCCGTGAATTATTTCACCCCTCCGTGAATTATTTATGCCCCTCCGTGAATTATTTCACCCCTCCGTGAATTATTTACGCCCCTCCGTGAATTATTTCACCCCTCCGTGAATTATTTACGCCCCTCCGTGAATTATTTCACCCCTCCGTGAATTATCTATGCCCCTCCGTGAATTATTTCACCCCTCCGTGAATTATTTACGCCCCTCCGTGAATTATTTCACCCCTCCGTGAATTATTTATGCCCCTCCGTGAATTATTTCACCCCTCCGTGAATTATTTATGCCCCTCCGTGAATTATTTGACCGCTCCGTGAATTTTTTATGCCTCTCCGTGAATTATTTCACCCCTCCGTGAATTATTTACGCCCCTCCGTGAATTATTTCACCCCTCCGTGAATTATTTATGCCCCTCCGTGAATTATTTGACCCCTCTGTGAATTATTTGACCCCTCCGTGAATTATTTACCCCCCTCCGTGAATTATTTCACCCCTCCATGAATTATTTATGCCCCTCCGTGAATTATTTCACCCCTCCGTGAATTATTTACCCCCCTCCGTGAATTATTTCACCCCTCCGTGAATTATTTACCCCCCTCCGTGAATTATTTCACCCCTCCGTGAATCATTTATGCCCCTCCGTGAATTATTTCACCCTCTGTGAATTTTTTATGCCCCTCCGTGAATTCTTTGACCGCTCTGTGAATTATTTATGCCTCTCCGTGAATTATTTCGCCCCTCCGTGAATTACTTACGCCCCTCCGTGAATTATTTCACCCCTCCGTGAATTATTTATGCCCCTCCGTGAATTATTTGACCCCTCCGTGAATTATTTACGCCCCTCCGTGAATTATTTCACCCCTCCGTGAATTATCTATGCCCCTCCGTGAATTATTTCACCCCTCCGTGAATTATTTATGCCCCTCCGTGAATCATTTCACCCCTCCGTGAATTATTTATGCCCCTCCGTGAATTATTTGACCCCTCCGTGAATTATTTATGCCTCTTCGTGAATTCTTTCACCCCTCCGTGAATCATTTACGCCCCTCCGTGAATTTTTTATGCCCCTCCCTGAATTATTTACGCCCCTCCGTGAATCATTTCACCCCTCCGTGAATTATTTACGCCCCTCCGTGAATTATTTCACCCCTCCGTGAATTTTTTATGCCCCTCCGTGAATTATTTGATGCCTCCGTGAATTATTTATGCCCCTCCGTGAATTTTTTCACCCCTCCGTGAATTATTTACGCCCCTCCGTGAATTATTTCACCCCTCCGTGAATTATTTACGCCCCTGCGTGAATTTTTTGACCCCTCCGTGAATTATTTATGCCCCTCCGTGAATTATTTGATGCCTCCGTGAATTCTTTATGCCCCTCCGTGAATTATTTCACCCCTCCGTGAATTGTTTATGCCCCTCCGTGAATTATTTGACCCCTCCGTGAATCATTTACGCCCCTCTGTGAATTATTTGACCCCTCCGTGAATTATTTATGCCCCTCCGTGAATTATTTGACCCCTCCGTGAATTATTTACCCCCCTCCGTGAATTATTTGACCCCTCCGTGAATTATTTTTGCCTCTCCGTGAATTATTTCACCCCTCCGTGAATTATTTACCCCCCTCCGTGAATTATTTCACCCCCCCGTGAATTATTTATGCCGCTCCGTGAACTATTTCACCCCTCCGTGAATTATTTACCCCCCTCCGTGAATTATTTCACCCCTCCGTGAATTATTTACCCCCCTCCGTGAATTACTTCACCCCTCCGTGAATTATTTATGCCCCTCCGTGAATTATTTCACCCTCCGTGAATTATTTATGCCCCTCAGTGAATCATTTGACCGCTCCGTGAATTCTTTATGCCCCTCCGTTAATTATTTGACCCCTCCGTGAATTATTTACGCCCCTCCGTGAATTATTTCACCCCTCCGTGAATTATTTATGCCCCTCCGTGAATTATTTCACCCCTCCGTGAATTATTTATGCCCCTCCGTGAATTATTTGACCGCTCCGTGAATTTTTATGCCTCTCCGTGAACCATTTCACCCCTCCGTGAATTATTTACGCCCCTCCGTGAATTATTTCACCCCTCCGTGAATTATTTATGCCCCTCCGTGAATTATTTGACCCCTCTGTGAATTATTTGACCCCTCCGTGAATTATTTACCCCCCTCCGTGAATTATTTCACCCCTCCATGAATTATTTATGCCCCTCCGTGAATTATTTCACCCCTCCGTGAATTATTTACCCCCCTCTGTGAATTATTTCACCCCTCCGTGAATTATTTACCCCCCTCCGTGAATTATTTCACCCCTCCGTGAATCATTTATGCCCCTCCGTGAATTATTTCACCCTCTGTGAATTTTTTATGCCCCTCCGTGAATTCTTTGACCGCTCTGTGAATTATTTATGCCTCTCCGTGAATTATTTCGCCCCTCCGTGAATTACTTACGCCCCTCCGTGAATTATTTCACCCCTCCGTGAATTATTTATGCCCCTCAGTGAATTATTTGACCCCTCCGTGAATTATTTACGCCCCTCCGTGAATTATTTCACCCCTCCGTGAATTATCTATGCCCCTCCGTGAATTATTTCACCCCTCCGTGAATTATTTATGCCCCTCCGTGAATCATTTCACCCCTCCGTGAATTATTTATGCCCCTCCGTGAATTATTTGACCCCTCCGTGAATTATTTATGCCTCTTCGTGAATTCTTTCACCCCTCCGTGAATCATTTACGCCCCTCCGTGAATTTTTTATGCCCCTCCCTGAATTATTTACGCCCCTCCGTGAATCATTTCACCCCTCCGTGAATTATTTACGCCCCTCCGTGAATTATTTCACCCCTCCGTGAATTTTTTATGCCCCTCCGTGAATTATTTGATGCCTCCGTGAATTATTTATGCCCCTCCGTGAATTTTTTCACCCCTCCGTGAATTATTTACGCCCCTCCGTGAATTATTTCACCCCTCCGTGAATTATTTACGCCCCTGCGTGAATTATTTGACCCCTCCGTGAATTATTTATGCCCCTCCGTGAATTATTTGATGCCTCCGTGAATTCTTTATGCCCCTCCGTGAATTATTTCACCCCTCCGTGAATTGTTTATGCCCCTCCGTGAATTATTTGACCCCTCCGTGAATCATTTACGCCCCTCTGTGAATTATTTGACCCCTCCGTGAATTATTTATGCCCCTCCGTGAATTATTTGACCCCTCCGTGAATTATTTACCCCCCTCCGTGAATTATTTCACCCCTCCGTGAATTATTTTTGCCTCTCCGTGAATTATTTCACCCCTCCGTGAATTATTTACCCCCCTCCGTGATTTATTTCACCCCTCCGTGAATTATTTATGCCGCTCCGTGAACTATTTCACCCCTCCGTGAATTATTTACCCCCCTCCGTGAATCATTTCACCCCTCCGTGAATTATTTACCCCCCTCCGTGAATTACTTCACCCCTCCGTGAATTATTTATGCCCCTCCGTGAATTATTTCACCCTCCGTGAATTATTTATGCCCCTCCGTGAATCATTTGACCGCTCCGTGAATTCTTTATGCCCCTCCGTTAATTATTTGACCCCTCCGTGAATTATTTCACCCCTCCGTGAATTATTTATGCCCCTCTGTGAATTATTTCACCCCTCCGTGAATTGTTTATGCCTCTCCATGAATTATTTCACCCCTCCGTGAATTATTTATGCCCCTCCGTTAATTATTTGACCCCTCCGTGAATTATTTACGCCCCTCCGTGAATTATTTATGCTCCTCTGTGAATTATTTCACCCCTCCGTGAGTTGTTTATGCCTCTCCGTGAATTATTTCACCCCTCCGTGAATTATTTACCCCCCTCGGTGAATTATTTCACCCCTCCGTGAATTATTTATGCCCCTCCGTGAATTGTTTCACCCCTCCGTGAATTATTTACCCCCCTCCGTGAATTACTTCACCCCTCCGTAAAATTTTTACCCCCCTCCGTGAATTATTTGACCGCTCCGTGAATTATTTATGCCCCTCCGTGAATTATTTCACCCCTCCGTGAATTATTTACGCCCCTCCGTGAATCATTTGACCCCTCCGTGAATTATTTACGCCCCTCCGTGAATTATTTCACCCCTCCGTGAATTATTTACGCCCCTCCGTGAATTATTTCACCCCTCCGTGAATTATTTATGCCCCTCCGTGAATTATTTCACCCCTCTGTGAATTATTTATGCCCCTCCGTGAATTTTTTGACCCCTCCGTGAATTATTTCACCCCTCCGCGAATTGTTTACCCCCCTCCGTGAATTATTTCACCCCTCCGTGAATTATTTATGCCCCTCCGTGAATTATTTCACCCCCCCGTGAATTATTTACCCCCCTCCGTGAATTATTTCACCCCTCCGTGAATTATTTACCCCCCTCCGTGAATTTTTTCACCCCTCCGTGAATTATTTCACCCCTCCGTGAATTATTTATGCCCCTCCGTGAATTATTTGACCCCTCCGTGAATTTTTTATGCCTCTCCGTGCATTATTTCACCCCTCCGTGAATTATTTACGCCCCTCCGTGAAATATTTCACCCCTCCGTGAATTATTTATGCCCCTCCGTGAATTATTTGATGCCTCCTTGAATTATTTATGCCCCTCCGTGAATTATTTCACCCCTCCGTGAATTGTTTATGCCCCTCCGTGAATTCTTTGACCCCTCCGTGAATTATTTACGCCCCTCCGTGAATCATTTGACCTCTCCGTGAATTATTTACGCCCCTCCGTGAATTGTTTCACCCCTCCGTGAATTATTTACGCCCCTCCGTGAATTATTTCACCCCTCCGTGAATTATTTATGCCCCTCCGTGAATTATTTCACCCCTCCGTGAATTATTTATGCCCCTCCGTGAATTATTTATGCCTCTCCGTGAATACTTTCACCCCTCCGTGAATTATTTACCCCCCTCCGTGAATTTTTTCACCCCTCCGTGAATTATTTATGCCCCTCCCTGAATCATTTCACCCCTCCGTGAATTATTTATGCCTCTCCGTGAATTATTTCACCCCTCCGTGAATTATTTACCCCCCTCCGTGAATTATTTCACCCCTCCGTGAATTATTTATGCCCCTCCGTGAATTATTTCACCCCTCCGTGAATTAATTATGCCCCTCCGTGAATTATTTGACCCCTCCGTGAATTATTTATGCCTCTCTGTGAATTATTTCACCCCTCCGTGAATTACTTACGCCCCTCCGTGAATTATTTCACCCCTCCGTGAATTATTTATGCCCCTCCGTGAATTATTTGATGCCTCCGTGAATTATTTATGCCCCTCCGTGAATTATTTCACCCCTCCGTGAATTATTTCATGCCTCCGTGAATTATTTATGCCCCTCCGTGAATTATTTCACCCCCCCGTGAATTATTTATGCCCCTCCGTGAATTATTTCACCCCTCCGTGAATTACTTACGCCCCTCCGTGAATTATTTCACCCCTCCGTGAATTATTTATGCCCCTCCGTGAATTATTTGATGCCTCCGTGAATTATTTATGCCCCTCCGTGAATTATTTCACCCCTCCGTGAATTATTTCATGCCTCCGTGAATTATTTATGCCCCTCCGTGAATTATTTGACCCCTCCGTGAATTATTTATGCCTCTCCGTGAATTATTTCACCCCTCCGTGAATTATTTACCCCCCTCCGTGAATTATTTCACCCCTCCGTGATTTATTTATGCCTCCCCGTGAATTATTTCACCCCTCCGTGAATTATTTATGCCCCTCCGTGAATTATTTCACCCATCCGTGAATTATTTAAGCCCCTCCGTGAATTATTTCACCCCTCCGTGAATTATTTATGCCCCTCCGTGAACTATTTCACCCCTCCGTGAATTATTTACCCCCCTCCGTGAACTATTTCAGCCCTCCGTGAATTATTTACCCCCCTCCGTGAATTATTTCACCCCTCCGTGAATTATTTATGCCCCTCCCTGAATTATTTCACCCCTCCGTGAATTCTTTATCCCCCTTCGTGAAAAATTTCACCCCTCCGTGAATTATTTACCCCCCTCCGTGAATTATTTCACCCCTCCGTGAATTTTTTCTGCCCCTCCGTGAATTATTTGACCCCTCCGTGAATTATTTATGCCTCTCCGTGAATTATTTCACCCCTCGGTGAATTATTTACCCCCCTCCGTGAATTATTTCACCCCTGTGTGAATTATTTACGCCCCTCCGTGAATTATTTCACCCCTCCGTGAATTATTTATGCCCCTCCGTGAATTATTTAGGCCTCTACGTGAATTATTTGACCCCTCCGTGAATTATTTATGCCCCTCCGTGAATTATTTCACCCCTCCGTGAATTATTTATGCCCCTCCGTGAATTATTTGACCCCTCCGTGAATTATTTATGCCCCTCTGTGAACTTTTTACCCCCCTCCGTGAATTATTTCACCCCTCCGTGAATTATTTACCCCCCTCCGTGAATTATTTAACCCCTCCGTGAATTATTTACCCCCCTCCGTGAATTATTTCACCCCTCCGTGAATCATTTATGCCCCTCCGTGAATTCTTTCACCCCTCCGTGAATTATTTATGCCCCTCCGTGAATCATTTCACCCCTCCGTGAATTATTTACCCCCCTCCGTGAATTATTTCACCCCTCCGCGAATTGTTTACCCCCCTCCGTGAATTATTTCACCCCTCCGTGAATCATTTATGCCCCTCCGTGAATTATTTCACCCCCCCGTGAATTATTTACCCCCCTCCGTGAATTATTTCACCCCTCCGTGAATTATTTACCCCCCTCCGTGAATTTTTTCACCCCTCCGTGAATTATTTATGCCCCTCCGTGAATTATTTCACCCCTCCGTGAATTATTTATGCCCCTCCGTGAATTATTTGACCCCTCCGTGAATTATTTATGCCTCTCCGTGCATTATTTCACCCCTCCGTGAATTATTTACGCCCCTCCGTGAATTTTTTCACCCCTCCGTGAATTATTTATGCCCCTCCCTGAATTATTTGATGCCTCCTTGAATTATTTATGCCCCTCCGTGAATTATTTCACCCCTCCGTGAATTGTTTATGCCCCTCCGTGAATTATTTGACCCCTCCGTGAATTATTTACGCCCCTCCGTGAATCATTTGACCTCTCCGTGAATTATTTACGCCCCTCCGTGAATTATTTCACCCCTCCGTGAATTATTTACGCCCCTCCGTGAATTATTTCACCCCTCCGTGAATTATTTATGCCCCTCCGTGAATTATTTCACCCCTCCGTGAATTATTTATGCCCCTCCGTGAATTATTTATGCCTCTCCGTGAATACTTTCACCCCTCCGTGAATTATTTACCCCCCTCCGTGAATTTTTTCACCCCTCCGTGAATTATTTATGCCCCTCCCTGAATCATTTCACCCCTCCGTGAATTATTTATGCCTCTCCGTGAATTATTTCACCCCTCCGTGAATTATTTACCCCCCTCCGTGAATTATTTCACCCCTCCGTGAATTATTTATGCCCCTCCGTGAATTATTTCACCCCTCCGTGAATTAATTATGCCCCTCCGTGAATTATTTGACCCCTCCGTGAATTATTTATGCCTCTCTGTGAATTATTTCACCCCTCCGTGAATTATTTATGCCCCTCCGTGAATTATTTCACCCCCCCGTGAATTATTTATGCCCCTCCGTGAATTATTTCACCCCTCCGTGAATTACTTACGCCCCTCCGTGAATCATTTCACCCCTCCGTGAATTATTTATGCCCCTCCGTGAATTATTTGATGCCTCCGTGAATTATTTATGCCCCTCCGTGAATTATTTCACCCCTCCGTGAATTATTTCATGCCTCCGCGAATTATTTATGCCCCTCCGTGAATTATTTGACCCCTCCGTGAATTATTTATGCCTCTCCGTGAATTATTTCACCCCTCCGTGAATTATTTACCCCCCTCCGTGAATTATTTCACCCCTCCGTGATTTATTTATGCCTCCCCGTGAATTATTTCACCCCTCCGTGAATTATTTATGCCCCTCCGTGAATTATTTCACCCATCCATGAATTATTTACCCCCCTCCGTGAATTATTTCACCCCTCCGTGAATTATTTATGCCCCTCCGTGAACTATTTCACCCCTCCGTGAATTATTTACCCCCCTCCGTGAACTATTTCATCCCTCCGTGAATTATTTACCCCCCTCCGTGAATTATTTCACCCCTCCGTGAATTATTTATGCCCCTCCCTGAATTATTTCACCCCTCCGTGAATTATTTATCCCCCTTCGTGAAAAATTTCACCCCTCCGTGAATTATTTACCCCCCTCCGTGAATTATTTCACCCCTCCGTGAATTTTTTCTGCCCCTCCGTGAATTATTTGACCCCTCCGTGAATTATTTATGCCTCTCCGTAAATTCTTTCACCCCTCCGTGAATTATTTACCCCCCTCCGTGAATTATTTCACCCCTCTGTGAATTATTTACGCCCCTCCGTGAATTATTTCACCCCTCCGTGAATTATTTATGCCCCTCCGTGAATTATTTAGGCCTCTCCGTGAATTCTTTGACCCCTCCGTGAATTATTTATGCCCCTCCGTGAATTATTTATGCCCCTCTGTGAATTTTTTACCCCCCTCCGTGAATTATTTCACCCCTCCGTGAATTATTTACCCCCCTCCGTGAATTATTTAACCCCTCCTTGAATTATTTACCCCCCTCCGTGAATTATTTCACCCCTCCGTGAATTATTTATGCCCCTCCGTGAATTATTTCACCCCTCCGTGAATTATTTATGCCCCTCCGTGAATCATTTCACCCCTCCGTGAATTATTTACCCCCCTCCGTGAATTTTTTCACCCCTCCGTGAATTATTTATGCCCCTCCGTGAATTATTTCACCCCTCCGTGAATCATTTATGCGCCTCCGTGAATTATTTCACCCCTCCGTGAATTATTTATGCCCCTCTGTGAATTATTTGACCCCTCCGTGAATTATTTATGCCTCTCCGTGAATTGTTTGATGCCTCCGTGAATTATTTATGCCCCTCCGTGAATTTTTTCACCCCTCCGTGAATTTTTTACGCCCCTCTGTGAATTATTTCACCCCTCCGTGAATTATTTATGCCCCTCCGTGAATTATTTGGCCCCTTCGTGAATTATTTACCCCCCTCCGTGAATTATTTCACCCCTCCTTGAATTATTTATGCCTCCCCGTGAATTTTTTCACCCCTCCGTGAATTATTTATGCCCCTCCGTGAATTATTTCACCCCTCCGTGAATTATTTACCCCCCTCCGTGAATTATTTCACCCCTCCGTGAATTTTTTACCCCCCTCTGTGAATTATTTCACCCCTCCGTGAATTATTTACCCCCCTCCGTGAATTATTTCACCCCTCCGTGAATTATTTATGCCCCTCCCTGAATTATTTCACCCCTCCGTGAATTATTTATGCCCCTTCGTGAATTATTTCACCCCTCCGTGAATTATTTACCCCCCTCCGTGAATTATTTCAGCCCTCCGTGAATTATTTACGCCCCTCCGTGAAGTATTTCACCCCTCCGTGAATTATTTATGCTTCTCCGTGAATTATTTGACCCCTCCGTGAATTATTTATGCCTCTCCGTGAATTATTTCACCCCTCCGTGAATTATTTACCCCCCTCCGTGAATTATTTCACCCCTCCGTAAATTTTTTACGCCCCTCCGTGAATTATTTCACCCCTCCGTGAATTCTTTATGCCTCTCCGTGCATTATTTGACCCCTCCGTGAATTATTTATGCCTCTCCGTGAATTATTTCACCCCTCCGTGAATTATTTACGCCCCTCCGTGAATTATTTCGCCCCTCCATGAAATATTTATGCTTCTCCGTGATTTATTTGACCCCTCCGTGAATTATTTATGCCCTTCCGTGAATTATTTCACCCCTCCGTGAATTATTTATGCCCCTCCGTGAATTATTTCACCCCTCCGTGAATTATTTCACCCCTCCGTGAATTATGTACCCCCCATCCGTGAACTATTTCACCCCTCCGTGAATTATTTACCCCCCTCCGTGAATTATTTCACCCCTCCGTGAATTATTTATGCCCCTCCGTGAATTATTTCACCCCTCCGTGAATTATTTATGCCCCTCCGTGAATTATTTGATGCCTCCGTGATTTTTTTATGCCTCTCCGTGAATTTTTTGACCCCTCCGTGAATTATTTATGCCTCTCCGTGAATTATTTCACCCCTCCGTGAACTATTTACGCCCCTCCGTGAATTATTTCACCCCTCCGTGAATCATTTATGCCCCTCCGTGAATTATTTGACCCCTCCGTGAATTATTTATGCCTCTCCGTGAATTATTTCACCCCTCCGTGAATTATTTATGCCTCTCCGTGAATTATTTCACCCCACCGTGAATTATTTACGCCCCTCCGTGAATTATTTCACCCCTCCGTGAATTATTTACCCCCCTCCGTGAATTATTTCACCCCTCCGTGAATTATTTATGCCCCTCCGTGAATTATTTGACCCCTCCGTGAATTATTTATGCCCCTCTGTGAATTTTTTCACCCCTCCGTGAATTATTTATGCCCCTCCGTGAATTATTTGACCCCTCCGTGAATTATTTATGCCTCTCCGTGAATTATTTCACCCCTCCGTGAATTATTTACGCCCCTCCGTGAATTATTTCACCCCTCCGTAAATTTTTTATGCCCCACCGTGAATTATTTGACCCCTCCGTGAATTATTTATGCCTCTCCGTGAATTATTTCACCGCTCCGTGAATTATTTACGCCCCTCCGTGAATTATTTGACCCCTCGGTGAATTATTTATGCCCCTCTGTGAATTATTTCACCCCTCCGTGAATTATT
The DNA here is from genome assembly GCA_964036045.1 of Eutreptiella sp. 'Long Island Sound 2002'. Classification (NCBI taxonomy): domain Eukaryota; phylum Euglenozoa; class Euglenophyceae; order Eutreptiales; family Eutreptiaceae; genus Eutreptiella; species Eutreptiella sp. 'Long Island Sound 2002'. Next base: position 57,095,604 of record OZ038378.1, on the reverse strand, counting down.
TACCCCCCTCCGTGAATTATTTCACCCCTCCGTGAATTATTTATGCCCCTCCGTGAATTTTTTGACCCCTCCGTGAATTATTTATGCCCCTCCGTGAATTTTTTCACCCCTCCGTGAATTATTTATGCCTCTCCGTGAATTATTTGACCCCTCCGTGAATTATTTACCCCCCTCCGTGAATTCTTTCACCCCTCGGTGAATTATTTATGGCTCTCCGTGAATTATTTCACCCCTCCGTGAATTATTTACCCCCCTCTGTGAATTATTTCACCCCTCCGTGAATTATTTATGCCCCTCCGTGAATTATTTCACCCCTCCGTGAATTATTTATGCCCCTCCGTGAATTATTTCACCCCTCCGGGAATTGTTTACCCCCCTCCGTGAATTATTTCACCCCTCCGTGAATTATTTATGCCCCTCCGTGAATTATTTCACTCCTCCGTGAATTTTTTATGCCCCTCCGTGAATTCTTTCACCCCTCCGTGAATTATTTATGCCCCTCCGTGAATTCTTTCACCCCTCCGTGAATTATTTACGCCCCTCCGTGAATTATTTCACCCCTCCGTGAATTATTTATGCCCCTCCGTGAATTATTTGACCCCCCCGTGAATTATTTATGCCTCTCCGTGAATTATTTCACCCCTCCGTGAATTATTTACCCCCCTCCGTGAATTATTTCACCCCTCCGTGAATTATTTACCCCCCTTCGTGAACTATTTCACCCCTCCGTGAATTATTTATGCCCCTCCCCGAATTATTTCACCCCTCCGTGAATTTTTTATGCCCCTCCGTGAATTATTTCACCCCTCCGTGAATTATTTATGCCCCTCCGTGAATTATTTCACCCCTCCGTGAATTATTTACGCCCCTCCGTGAATTATTTCACCCCTCCGTGAATTATTTATGCCCCTCCGTGAATTATTTGACCCCCCCGTGAATTATTTATGCCTCTCCGTGAATTATTTCACCCCTCCGTGAATTATTTACCCCCCTTCGTGAACTATTTCACCCCTCCGTGAATTATTTAAGCCCCTCCGTGAATTATTTCACCCCTCCGTGAATTATTTATGCCCCTCCGTGAATTATTTCACCCCTCCGTGAATTATTTACCCCCCTCTGTGAATTATTTCACCCCTCCGTGAATTATTTATGCCTCCCCGTGAATTATTTCACCCCTCCGTGAATTATTTATGCCCCTCCGGGAATTATTTCACCCCTCCGTGAATTATTTATGCCCCTCCGTGAATTATTTCACCCCTCCGTGAATTATTTACGCCCCTCCGTGAATTATTTCACCCCTCCGTGAATTATTTATGCCCCTCCGTGAATTATTTGACCCCTCAGTGAATTATTTATGCCTCTCCGTGAATTATTTTACCCCTCCGTGAATTATTTACCCCCCTCCGTGAATTATTTCACCCCTCCGTGAATTATTTATGCCTCTCCGTGAATTATTTCACCCCTCCGTGAATTATTTACCCCCCTCTGTGAATTATTTCACCCCTCCGTGAATTATTTATGCCCCTCCGTAAATTCTTTCACCCCTCCGTGAATTATTTATGCCCCTCCGTGAATTATTTCACCCCTCCGTGAATTATTTATGCCCCTCCGTGAATTATTTCACCCCTCCGTGAATTATTTACGCCCCTCCGTGAATTATTTCACCCCTCCGTGAATTATTTCACCCCTCCGTGAATTATTTATGCCTCTCCGTGAATTATTTGACCCCTCCGTGAATTATTTATGCCTCTCCGTGAATTATTTCACCCCTCCGTGAATTATTTACGCCCCTCCGTGAATTATTTCGCCCCTCCGTGAATTTTTTATGCCCCTCCGTGATTTATTTGACCCCTCCGTCAATTCTTTATGCCTCTCCGTGAATTATTTCGACCCTCCGTGAATTATTTACCCCCCTCCGTGAATTATTTCACCCCTCCGTGAATTATTTATGCCCCTCCGTGAATTATTTCACCCCTCCGTGAATTATTTATGCCCTTCCGTGAATTATTTCACCCCTCCGTGAATTATTTATGCCCCTCCGTGAATTATTTCACCCCTCCGTGAATTATTTCACCCCTGCGTGAATTATGTACCCCCCTCCGTGAATTATTTCACCCCTCCGTGAATTATTTACCCCCCTCCGTGAATTCTTTCACCCCTCCGTGAATTATTTATGCCCCTCCGTGAATTATTTCACCCCTCCGTGAATTATTTATGCCCCTCCGTGAATTATTTGATGCCTCCGTGATTTTTTTACGCCCCTCCGTGAATTTTTTGACCCCTCCGTGAATTATTTATGCCTCTCCGTGAATTATTTCACCCCTCCGTGAATTATTTACGCCCCTCCGTGAATTATTCCATCCCTCCGTGAATTATTTATACCCCTCCGTGAATTATTTGACCCCTCCGTGAATTATTTATGCCCCTCCGTGAATTATTTGACCCCTACGTGAATTATTTACCCCCCTCCGTGAATTCTTTCACCCCTCCGTGACTTATTCATGCCCCTCCGTGAATTTTTTCACCCCTCCGTGAATTATTTATGCCCCTCCGTGAATTATTTGACCCCTCCGTGAATTATTTATGCCTCTCCGTAAATTGTTTCACTCCTCCGTGAATTATTTACGCCCCTCCGTGAATTATTTCACCCCTCCGTAATTTTTTTATGCCCCACCGTGAATTATTTGACCCCTCCGTGAATTATTTATGCCTCTCCGTGAATTATTTCACCGCTCCGTGAATTATTTACGCCCCTCCGTGAATTATTTGACCCCTCCGTGAATTATTTATGCCCCTCCGTGAATTATTTGACCCCTCCGTGAATTATTTACCCCCCTCCGTGAATTATTTCACCCCTCGGTGAATTATTTATGGCTCTCCGTGAATTATTTCACCCCTCCGTGAATTATTTACCCCCCTCCGTGAATTATTTCACCCCTCCGTGAATTATTTATGCCCCTCCGTGAATTATTTCACCCCTCCGTGAATTATTTATGCCCCTCTGTGAATTATTTCACCCCTCCGTGAATTATTTACGCCCCTCCGTGAATTATTTCACCCCTCCGTGAATTATTTATGCCCCTCCGTGAATTATTTCACCCCTCCGTGAATTATTTACGCCCCTCCGTGAATTATTTCACCCCTCCGTGAACTATTTATGCCCCTCCGTGAATTATTTGACCCCCCCGTGAATTATTTATGCCTCTCCGTGAATTATTTCACCCCTCCGTGAATCATTTACCCCCCTCCGTGAATTCTTTCACCCCTCCGTGAATTATTTACCCCCCTTCGTGAATTATTTCACCCCTCCGTGAATTATTTACTCCCCTCCGTGAATTATTTCACCCCTCCGTGAATTTTTTATGCCCCTCCGTGAATTATTTCACCCCTCCGTGAATTATTTATGCCCCTCCGTGAATTATTTCACCCCTCCGTGAATTATTTACCTTCCTCTGTGAATTATTTCACCCCTCCGTGAATTATTTATGCCCCTCCGTGAATTATTTCACCCCTCCGTGAATTATTTATGCCCCTCCGTGAATTATTTCACCCCTCCGTGAATTATTTATGCCCCTCCGTGAATTATTTCACCCCTCCGTGAATTATTTATGCCCCTCCGTGAATTATTTCACCCCTCCGTGAATTTTTTACCGCCCTCCGTGAATTATTTCACCCCTCGGTGAATTATTTATGGCTCTCCGTGAATTATTTCACCCCTCCGTGAATTATTTACCCCCCTCCGTGAATTATTTCACCCCTCCGTGAATTATTTACCCCCCTCCGTGAATTATTTCACCCCTCCGTGAATTCTTTACCCCCCTCCGTGAATTATTTCACCCCTCCGTGAATTATTTACCCCCCTCCGTGAATTATTTCACCCCTCCGTGAATTTTTTATGCCCCTCCGTGAATTATTTCACCCCTCCGTGAGTTATTTATGCCCCTCTGTGAATTATTTCACCCCTCCGTGAATTCTTTACCCCCCTCCGTGAATTATTTCACCCCTCCGTGAATTATTTATGCCCCTCCGTGAATTATTTCACCCCTCCGTGAATTATTTATGCCCCTCCGTGAATTATTTGATGCCTCCGTGAATTATTTATGCCCCTCCGTGAATTATTTCACCCCTCCGTGAATTATTTATGCCCCTCCGTGAATTATTTCACCCCTCCGTGAATTTTATTACGCCCCTCCGTGAATTATTTCACCCCTCCGTGAATTTTTTATGCCCCTCCGTGAATTATTTGACCCCTCCGTGAATTATTTATGCCTCTCCGTGCATTATTTCACCCCTCCGTGAATTATTTACCCCCCTCTGTGAATTATTTCACCCCTCCGTGAATTCTTTATGCCTCTCCGTGAATTATTTCACCCCTCCGTGAATTATTTACCCCGCTCCGTGAATTATTTCACCCCTCCGTGAATTATTTATGCCCCTCCGTGAATTATTTCACCCCTCCGTGAATTATTTATGCCCCTCCGTGAATTATTTCACCCCTCCGTGAATTATTTATGCCCCTCCGTGAATTATTTGACCCCTCCGTGAATTATTTATGCCCCTCCGTGAATTATTTGACCCCTCCGTGAATTATTTCACCCCTCCGTGAAATATTTACGCCCCCCCCGTGAATTATTTCACCCCTCCGTGAATTATTTATGCCCCTCCGTGAATTATTTGACCCCTCCTCGAATTATTTACCCCCCTCCGTGAATTATTTCACCCCTTCGTGAATTTTTTACGCCCCTCCGTGAATTATTTTCCCCCTCCGTGAATTATTTCTGCCCCTCCGTGAATTTTTTGAGCCCTCCGTGAATTTTTTATGCCCCTCCGTGAATTATTTGATGCCTCAGTGAATTATTTATGCCCCTCCGTGAATTATTTCACCCCTCCGTGAATTATTTATGCCCCTCCGTAATTATTTCACCCCTCCGTGAATTATTTATGCCCCTCCGTGAATTATTTCACCCCTCGGTGAATTATTTATGCCCCTCCGTGAATTATTTCACCCCTCCGTGAATTATTTACCCCCCTCCGTGAATTATTTCACCCCTCCGTGAATTATTTCTGCCCCTCCGTGAATTATTTCACCCCGTCCGTGAATTATTTACGCCCCCCCCGTGAATTATTTCACCCCTCCGTGAATTATTTATGCCCCTCCGTGAATTATTTGACCCCTCCGTGAATTATTTACCCCCCTCCGTGAATTATTTCACCCCTCCGTGAATTATTTACGCCCCTCCGTGAATTTTTTCCCCCCTCCGTGAATTATTTATGCCCCTCCGTGAATTATTTGACCCCTCCGTGAATCATTTACGCCCCTCCGTGAATTATTTCACCCCTCCGAGAATTTTTTATGCCCCTCCGTGAATTATTTCACCCCTCCGTGAATTATTTGTGCCCCTCCGTGAATTATTTCACCCCTCCGTGAATTATTTATGCCCCTCCGTGAATTTTTTGACCCCTCCGTGAATTATTTATGCCTCTCCGTGAATTATTTCACCCCTCCGTGAATTATTTATGCCCCTCCGTGAATCATTTGATGCCTCCGTGAATTATTTATGCCCCTCTGTGAATTATTTCACCCCTCCGTGAATTTTTTATGCCCCTCCGTGAATTCTTTCACCCCTCCGTGAATTATTTATGCCCCTCCGTGAATTTTTTCACCCCTCCGTGAATTATTTACGCCCCCCCGTGAATTATTTCACCCTTCCGTGAATTTTTTATGCCCCTCCGTGAATTATTTGACCCCTCCGTGAATTATTTACCCCCCTCCGTGAATTATTTCACCCCTCCGTGAATTATTTATGCCCCTCCGTGAATTATTTATGCCCCTCCGTGAATTATTTGACCCCTCCGTGAAATATTTACGCCCCTCCGTGAATTATTTCACCCCTCCGTGAATTTTTTATGCCCCTCCGTGAATTATTCCACCCCTCCGTGAATTATTTATGCCCCTCCGTGAATCATTTCACCCCTCCGTGAATTATTTATGCCCCTCCGTGAATTTTTTGACCCTTCCGTGAATTATTTATGCCTCTCCGTGAATTATTTCACCCCTCCGTGAATTATTTATGCCCCTCCGTGAATTATTTGATGCCTCAGTGAATTATTTATGCCCCTCTGTGAATTATTTCACCCCTCCGTGAATTATTTATGCCCCTCCGTGAATTCTTTCATCCCTCCGTGAATTATTTATGCCCCTCCGTGAATTTTTTCACCCCTCCGTGAATTATTTATGCCCCTCCGTGAATTATTTGACCCCTCCGTGAATTATTTATGCCTCTCCGTGAATTATTTCACCCCTCCGTGAATTATTTACGCCCCTCCGTGAATTATTTCACCCCTCCGTGAATCATTTACGCCCCTCGTTGAATTATTTCACCCCTCCGTGAATTATTTATGCCCCTCCGTGAATTATTTGATGCCTCCGTGAATTATTCATGCCCCTCCGTGAATTATTTCACCCCTCCGTGAATTGTTTATGCCCCTCCGTGAATTATTTGACCCCTCCGTGAATTATTTACGCCCCTCCGTGAATTATTTGACCCCTCCGTGAATTATTTACGCCCCTCCGTGAATTCTTTCACCCCTCCGTGAATTATTTATGCCCCTCCGTGAATTATTTCACCCCTCCGTGAATTATTTATGCCCCTCCGTGAATTATTTCACCCCTCCGTGAATTATTTACGCCCCTCCGTGAATTATTTCACCCCTCCGTGAATTATTTATGCCCCTCCGTGAATTATTTCACCCCTCCGTGAATTATTTATGCCCCTCCGTGAATTATTTCACCCCTCCGTGAATTATTTACGCTCCTCCGTGAATTATTTGATGCCTCCGTGAATTATTTATGCCCTTCCGTGAATTATTTGAGGCCTCCGTGAATTATTTCACCCCTCTTCGTGCAGACTTTGCTACGACCTTTCTGCCACTAACTTCACCAGTCAGGTGAAGAAGTTGTCTGTGGTCTTGACCATAGCGTCCACGACCCAGATACCTGTACCTCACCTGTGCTAGCCTCTGAGCTGGAGGAGTTGCCCCTTGGTCTCTGGCCGTAGCGCCTCAACCAGGGGCATCCCGCATCCCCCAACCCACCTACTGCTTGCCCTTGAGGCACAGAAGTTGGCCCTTGGTCCTTGGCCACAGCGCCGCGACCACGGTCATTAGCCGTCCCCCCACCCACACACTGCAGGCCACCCAGCCGCAGGAGTTGGCCATTGGTCCTTGGCCGCCGCGCCTCGACCTCGGTCGTCGTCCATACCCCACCACAACCACTGCAGGCCGCCGAGCCGCAGGAGTTCGCCCTTGGTCCTTGGCCGCCGCGCCTCGACCTCGGTCGTCGTCCATACCCCACCACAGCCACTGCAGGCCGCCGAGCCGCAGGAGTTCGCCCTTGGTCCTTGGCCGCCGCGCCTCGACCTCGGTCGTCGTCCATCCCTCACCCCTCCCCAGCTACTGCTAGCCCTTGAGGCGCAGAAGTCTGCCCTTGGTCCCCGGCCGTTGCGCCTCGACCTAATGTCTACGTTCATACCACGCGGTGGCATCAAGTGGGCCCGCGCACGAACCCAAGGAGGAAGCAGCCTACCACTTCGAGTATCGGGGTCCGGGACCAGATTGTCCTCCTGAGTTGTGGTCACCAACAAGTGCCCATCGAACTGCACCTTGTGGACCACGCAAGAGGCCACAACCTTTAACCGTGCTGAGGCAGCCTCCTACAAATGGCCCAGCATCCTGAATGGCCCCCATGGGACACCATGGAAGCTGCCCAGATGAAAATGGGATTCCGTCTAGCCCTCGGCGAGGCAGGTGTGGCATGCCCCACCAGAACAGGAGGCCATCTATTACAGGAAGTTGGCAATGTACATGGGGACATGTTCCCTTGATGTCGTCCATACCCATGGACTTGCAGCACTGTGCCGCCTGATGTACAGCCAAGAGGGCAGTCCAAAGTGCACGCGGGAGGATGGAGGTGTTGTTGCGGAGTACCAGAAGGTAGCCTCAGGCCTCTAGGACCGGATAAAAAAGTATGAGGAAGACCGTGGGAAAGTGGGGAGTCGACGAGGGGCCATTGGTGGACACCCCATGAGCGTTAGCAAAGTTGCTTGGCTAGAGGCATGGAATGACATTGTGTATGCCTTGCCACTTGTGGACTCATGGCCTTTCTGGAGAGGGGAGACCAAGTACCCCACACCCACTGTGGAGAGGATGTATGTGGAGAAAGTACGGAGAGTACCCTTGGGCACAATGCAGTACTTTTGGCCAGAGGCAGCAAGTGCACCACGGCCATTTACAAGTGATTTGGTGGCATCTGTGAGCCGCCGGAACTCACTGTTGCCGGCCAACGGGGAGGGATCGAAAGCACAGGGGACCCCAGGATCCGGGGGTGGTCGACAAAGAGTGTCAGCGCCAGCCGGTGGCACAGGTCCCCGTGGCCAGGGGACCCCTGGATCCGGGGGTAGTCGACGGAGCTCCCTGTTGCCCGAAAGCTCAACGTCCACTTGCAGTCCCGGACCTCAACCCAGCATCCCACCCAATCCAGCACCTATGACGGTGCGGCTGACGAGACAGCAACAGTTCGACCAAGCACTGATGACAACGCGCCATGGCATTGCCCGGTGTGTCCGCATTGCGATGCAAGGCTTGGGGGAGCAACGGCGGGAGCCCCTGTCAGAGGAGAGCCTGGTGGCTGCCTATACGGTGGGACGCCACTTTGCAGAGTCCATGCGGATTCCCATGCAAGAGAGTAGCGATGTGATACTGAGGTGCACCCCTTTCGGCCCCGAGGTACCCCGCAACCACTTGGGATACCTGCATGCTGGTGTCCGTGTGGTGAATAATGCATGGACAGATGATGCAGGGGAGGAGGCCATGGAGCTTCTATCGGAAGCCATGGCAGACGCTGGTGTGCAACCCCCCCCCCCCCCCAGGACCCCCGACACCTGACCAAGATCCCCCCAGAGGCGATCCAAGCCAGTCCGACGTCCCAGCCTGTGCGCTGCGACTCGGATCCCAAGATGCATCTGTCGGTGTCCCTGATGACAACGGTACGCCCAACAATGCATGTGCTATGCACCTGGAAGGGGGCACAAAGGAGGCCATAGGCACAGCTGGCACCCTTGGTGAAGCACAGCACCCCCCCCCCCACCCCCCCCTGCCTCCACTCCTGTGACTGCTGACGAGGATCCCCGCAGAGGTGATCCAAGTGCGTCCAACGTCCCAGCCTGTGCGCTGCGATGTGGACCCCCAGGTGCACCCGAAGTTGCAGGTGGTGTGCATGCTGACGATGAGAACCACGGCCGAGAGGTAATGGAGAACATAGGGCCAGGTGCTGCAGAAGAATGCCTCACCCCACACCCCGTTTGCGGTGCTGAGTCACTCTCTGATCAGGGATCCCCGGTGCCCCTAGCACAGCGCCCACCACAGGTTTCCCCCGACGCCTGACCAAGATCCCCCCAGAGGCGATCCAAGCCAGTCCGACGTCCCAGCCTGTGCGCTGCGACTCGGATCCCAAGATGCATCTGTCGGTGTCCCTGATGACAACGGTACGCCCAACGATGCATGTGCTATGCACCTGGAAGGGGGCACAAAGGAGGCCATAGGCACTGCTGGCACCCTTGGTGAAGCACAACAGCCCCCCACCCCCCACCCCCCCCTGCCTCCACTCCTATGACTGCTGACGAGGATCCCCGCAGAGGTGATCCAAGTGCGCGCAAAGTCCCAGCCTGTGCGCTGCGATGTGGACCCCCAGGTGCACCCGAAGTTGCAGGTGGTGTGCATGCTGACGATGAGAACCACGGCCGAGAGGTAATGGAGAACATAGGGCCAGCTGCTGCAGAAGAATGCCTCACCCCACACCCCGTTTGCGGTGCTGAGTCACTCTCTGATCAGGGATCCCCTGTGCCCCTAGCACAGCGCCCACCACAGGTTTCATTGAGTGGGCAAGATAGTGAAATGGCATCCCCAGATATGGATAGCAGTATGGGGACGGCATGCACTGTCGTGGCACCTAGTCAGTCCACCTCGGATGGCTACAGCCATGTTACAGCCCCCCCTCAGGCAAGAAAGCAATGCCTAGGGATCCCAACCCCATGCCTGCTGCAAAGCGTGCGCGGCTAGGGGCGGATGGGGCCGCAGCAATTGACTGTGACAATCCTAACCAGAAGGTTGAGGTGGATAAAATCAAGGCTCCTGCCGGTAGGGAGCTGCCTACCATCCGGCAACTGAAGTTACGGTTGGCACGTGATGAGTATGTCGCCGGTGCATGTTTTTTTTATGCAACTGCCCTCAGCCTCCATGCGCTCCGCAGTGAGACCCCCTTAACTGGAGTGGACCTCCGAGTCCAGGCAACCACAACGTACAGGCAACGGTGTGGGATAGAGGTTAAGGAGAGTGCTCTAAGTGTTTGTAGGGCCTTGGAAGCGAATAATTGGGAAGGGAAGCCCTGGGGGGGAAAGCCCGACCATTTTCGACATCTCGCCCACCACATCGATGGGAAGGTTGTGTTGTTTCGTACAAACACACACAAAATAATGGATTCAAGGTTTGGCCCGGACACTGCTTTGACGTCTGCTGCAGTTTGGAGTCCGGGTATGGGAGACGCCAAAGTGTACCATACGATCCAGGAGATGGAGGAAGCCTGTGAACAAGCATGCGTGATCGTCGTTGGTGAGGCCGAACGTGATGGGCTGCGGCCGGGAGGACATTACCGGGGCGCCAGCTACGACCGCTTGTTGCAGGTAGCACTTTTGTGTGTCTTGCATGGCATAATGGGGACACTGTTGTACACTAGAGAGACGTTAGGGCAGTTCTCCTTGCGAAGGTTGCAGTTGGGTGTCGGTGGAAGCAAAGGACATACAGCGAAAGGGGATTGTCGCCGGTCGCGGCTTGTGCAAGGGACACAGGAGCATGGCCCCCTTGTGATGATGGTGAACCGCATTGCAAGGAAGTTGGTACCAAAGTGGTTCACATGGACTACAATACACCTGTCATGCAATGAGACGACAGCTCCCCATCAACATCGTTTTGATAGTACCCCGTGGTCAGTAGTGTTCTCCACGGGGCGGCACGTGGGTGGTGAGATCTGGGTGGAAGAGGGAGGCGTTGGCAGTGGTCCACGTGGCAGACCAGGGAGAAGGCAGTGCCCAGATGGCATTAGCCGTCCGGGGCATAGGTACCGTGTCGATAGGCAACCTGTAGTGGTCCGCACTGGGGCATGGCATGCTACTTGCCCATAGAAGGGGGATAGGCGATTGGTGGTGCTTTACGGCCGTGGAGAGTGGCAGAGTTTGCCTGCTTCGCACCGCAAGTTCTTGCAGCAACATGCCTTCCGCCTGCCTGCAGGTTAGTGGCGGTCCGCAAGGTGGAGCACGGCAACGGCCATGTGGCATGGCGAACCCCCCAAGTCACAATTGGTGTTGGCTTGGTACAACGTTGCAATGCCTCCTGCTAGCCTCTAGGGGACAGGAGGCCTTCCATGATGAGTGCCGAGATGATGTGGCGGTGTGGGCTACATGTTGGGGTGACATTGTGGCAGGTATGACAGGTGCTGTGTACCGTCCACATGCCGTTGCACGCCTGCTGGCGGATGAGGGACAGCCAACTGTTACTCTGTGCCAGTGTAGTGGTCGGTGTCAATGTGTCAGGAGGGCTCCCAAGTTTGAGTGGATGCAGCAGTCCGAGATGGCTGAGTGTTGGAAGCACATGGTACCGAAACTGGTTCGTGCTGGTGTTCGTTCTCTGTCGGACTGCTTGTCTCATGAGCAATGGTGGCAGCGGTGCCCAGTGTGTGACGTGAAAGTCCACCAGGCTGGAGGTGAGTTGGGAATGCCTGCCCAAGTGTTGCATGTTACTAACCAGGGCCAGAGCGTGCGGGTCGAATGAGGGAGGGAATGAGGGGCCGTTCGTTGGGCCGCCCTTCAAACGCCCCCCCATGTGGCTGTGGGGGGGATCTCCAGGAGGCCATTGTACTATCGTCACTAGTGTTCAACAAGTGGGCTCCACTCCATGTCCACAATCAACAGCTTCATAGCTTGACGGTGGATCATGAGTTTGTGGATATCAATGGGTACCATTGGTCCCTTCGGGCCATGGTGCTACATGTTGGACCAACAAGGGAGCAAGGGCACTTTATTGCTCACATTTTAGTTCGCGATGTGTGGTGGTTGTGTGATGATGCGTCCGTGAGCAGAGGACGGCCCCCAGCCACTTCACGAAAGGTGACATTCCTATTGTATGAGCGTACTCCCACGGAGATGGTGGGTCTGTCATAGGGCGGTTCACAAAGCAATCGTGGTGTACGTGATGGCCCCCCTCAGTCTGTAGCAACAACTGTCGACAGGCATGCCCGGAGCATGCCAAGTATCACCCCGTTGCGAGCCATGGCGCTGGCAACAGGTGACCCAGACTCTACCAACCACACTGGGGACGCACAACCCTCCCCCTCACAGTTTGCAACACCAACTGTCAACAGGCATGCCCCGAGCGTGCCAAGTAACACCCAGTTGCCAGCCATGGCGCTGCCAACGGGTGACCCCGGATATACCACACATGTGGGGGATGTGCAGCCCACCCCCGAGTTTATTGAAGCTGTGGCAAAGCTTGTACAAAAGCAAAGGGTACGGGTGAAACAGCATCTGCAGGTCCGTGTGCAAGCCCACCAGGCTCATCTCCGAGCACGTCATGCGAAGGAGTGGGATGAGAGGCATGCAGGTCAGGGCATGTCACACCGGTCTGTTTCTGAGTCCATAGAACAGGATAGAGCCCGATCTGCTGCATTGGCAGCAACGGGGAGCAATGCTTTTTCTGTGATGATGGGGGCAGCCCCCAGGCAACAGACAGCAGGGCCAAAGACACTGCAAGCGTTTGTGGATGAGCATTGGCAGTTGCAGTTCACTGTTCAAGGGGGTGTAATGTGCATATGTTGTTCATGGGCTGTCGAAACGGATTGTCTTGGGGTGAAGCGGCCACCGAAGGCTGCTGCAGCCTTGGTGAATGGGACATATGGCATGGGCATGCGTATGATGATTGCTACACCAAAGGGATGGCGTAAAGATGTCCTGGAGGGTCACCTTGGTGTGTCACGTGGCACGACCAGCAGCCGCAAGAAAATTGATAATCCACGCCGCCACCACTTGGCCGCTGAGGAGAGTTTCCGGGTGCATTGTGCAGAACGTTTTCGGGCACTGTGCCCCAGTGCATCTGCATCTGCATGTGCAGTCAATGTGGCAGAGAGGAGCACTGTGTTCATTAGGGGTGAGGGCATGGACCTCGGTGTACCTATGAGCGATGCGGTGGCAACCATTTTGTCGCGCTTGGTGGAGGTGTACATTGGCCTCCGCATGTGCACATCCATCCGTGCAATCAGTGAACGCATTCTTCTGCATTGTGCGTTTACCTCCGAACCGGGCCATCATGCCTCTCGGCGATGGATAGTTGAGAGGGCCATGGTCGCAATGCATGGCGCCATGCAAGATGGTGTGTCAGAGACCTTGCAAAGGGCATTGTTCATTGCCTTGTTGTTGGATGGATCTGACCGGCAACGGCATCGCATCAATGAGTATGCCATCCTGCTCCTCTTTCCAGGCACTGGGCCGGGGGGAATGTGTGAGGTGTTCCTTGGTGTGGTGGATGTGCCTTCAGGGGAGGCACAAGAGGTGACGGCACAGGTGCAGGCAGTGCTGCTGTCCCGGATGCCTGATCGTGCCTGGTGGGCTCAGAAGGTTGTGGCTTTTGCGGTGGATGGTGCCTCTAACCTTGGTGTGCGTGGTGCCACTGCAAGGCAAGCTGTTGATGTGTCGGCAATGGAGCACAATGTGTTTGCCATGCTTGTGAAGTGGCTGTGCTTGCTAACCCCCTTGGGTGAGCCATGCCATGTGGTCCAGCGCAAGCTAGGCCTTGCCTTGGAGGCTGCCGGCCAAGTGCATGCTGACTACCTGGCAGCTGTGGGTCGCCAACGTGCATTGTACAACGGTGCGCGCCAGTGGAAGGACCTCGAGAGGTGTGTCCAAGAGAACACCAGACCAGATACACGCAGCGGGTTGCGTTTGATCCCTGCTAGTCACCGTATCCGGTGGTCCGAGGCAAATGCCCGTCGCAACAAGGTGTTCTTGGCCAATGTGCCATGGGTGGCGAGGCATTTGGATTCCAAAACGCACCTCACCACCAAGGAGGAGGATGTGTGGCAGGATTGCCATGATGCAGGTTTGCTGTCATGGGCAGTGGTATATGGGGACATACTACATGGTACGCGCAGCTTCAACAACGTTGCACAGTTGCATGCACCAACAAGTGCCCACTTGACCAAGGCAACCGAAATGTTACAGGCACGGGTGGAAAAGGTGGCGAGGGAGGAGGGGCCAGGGTGGACTCAATTCAAAGAGCAAACTGTGACAGGTGCATGGCATGGCGTTGAATTGGTCCGGTGTGATGCCGATGGCCAGAGGTGCACAACCAGCCCCCCTTTTCCAGCCACAGAGGCACGGGCAGTCACAGACACACTGCTTGCTGGCATTAGGGAGGGACAGGGTACCATTGACCCCCGGGGTGTTCTTGAGTGTGCTGTGTTGCTTGACCACGGCCGTTGGCTCGCTCTACCAGCGGCTGATCGAGCCACATTTGGAGTGGATCTGCTGAAGCAGTTCATGGGCACACACCATGCTGAACTGGCAGCTGCGCATGTTAATGATGCTCGTGCATTGGAAGAGTGGGAATCCTTCAAGGAGCATGTCGTTCGGACCTTCGCCAAGACCCCCATGTCCCGGATGTGGGAGGCCTTGACGCCGGAGCGGGAGCATGTCCAATGGGTGAATGTTTGGCGTGTTTTGGCATTGCTGCGCACATATTGCCCTGCTGAGGCTGCTGTTGAGCGTGCCATTTCGTTGCGTGGGAGGTTCACCAACAGTATGCATGATATGGAGGACACACATGTCCTTAGCATGTGCATGGCTCTGCATTGTAATCTGCCACCTTTGCGGCAGTGGGCGAAGGGGCAGGGTGTCGAGGTAGCCAGCAAGCTGGCAGCCAATGCACGCTTCGATGTGCGTCCCCGGCATAGGGTTTCGCATCGCATTGATCCGCGTACATCACTGGAAGCGGCCATGTTGCAGTGCCTGGAAGGGGAGGCTGCAGTGGCAGACGATGGTGACATTTTGCCATCTTTTGGGGGGTCGGAAGTGCCACTGGCTTGTCAAGGCGCAACACGCAGACGCGCTGACCGACAAGCCCCGTCTGAGCACACTGAGGGCACTTTGGTCGAACCAGATGGTAGTCCTGCTCAGCATGGTGGCAACCATGACTTCTTCACTTTCCGAAGGGGCATGGACTGTGCAATGTGCAGGCAATCTGTGCGCATCTGGTGCAACACATGTCTGGTTTGCCATACATGCTTCGTCAAGGATCCAAGACCGTGTGGTGAGGCAGTGGTGCAGGTTGTGGATGATGCAGCTGAGGCTGCTGAAAACAATAGTGAAGAGGAGGCAGTGGCACCGCGGAAGTCCGACCCAAAGCGTGCCTTGGCCCGTGCACAGGCCAAGTTGGTATGTGCTGCAAAATCAGGCACATTGCGTGACTGGACATGCGCTCGCATCTGTGATTGCTTGGCAAGCATGGGTGTGAAGGTGCCAAATAGCAAGACCCGGGGAGAAGCCCGAGAACTTGCTATGCAAGAGGTGTTGCCTTTGCTAGCCCAGATGGACTGTGACTGGGTCCCCCCAACGGATCGTGTTACCCGTTCTGCTGCACCTCCCAGCAGCTCACAACCATGTTCCCAAGTGCTGGTGGATGACATGGACGGACTCATTGATGAATGACAGTGTTGGGGTTGCAGTGGTCTTGTGCTTTTGCATGCCTGCTGTGCCAATCCCCATGTTCTCCTTCTCTGCAGGTCCATTGATACATTAGCAAGCATCAGTATGTAACGTTTTCCCAGTTCCCTTGGTTTTCCCTTTTCCCACATTTTCCCCAACGCCCCATTTTCCAAGAGGTATGGGTGTTTTTTTTTTGGGGGGGGGGGTACTTGTGCCACATTGTTCCCAGAATTGCCTTTTCCGCATTTTCAAACCCCGTTTTCCCCCCAACCCAACCCATCATTTTCTTGAACTGAATGGTCGTGTGTTTTGGGGGCGGGGCCTTGTATCAGACTTTTCCTAGTGTTCCCTTCTCCACATTTTCCATTCCAACCTATTTTCCCTGACGCACAATTTTCCCGAGGTCAAGTTCCTGTGTGTCTATGGGGGGTGGGGTATTGCACTTTTATCCCCATTTTCCTGTGAAGTTGCTATGTGTCTTGGGGGGGGGGGTTTGCACTGTTATAACCATTTTCCTGAAATCAAGTGCCTGTGTGTGTGGGGGGGGGGGGGGGGAGGCTGCACTTTTGCACTTTTATCAGACTTTTGCTTGGATGTGCTCTAATGTGGGTCCGCAACACGACATGCCAAATCAGACTTCAGACTTCAGACTTTATACCCATAGCTTGGGGGGGTGGGGGGCCGGGGGGGTCAAAAATTTCGAAGAAATGACCCCCCTTTTTTTTGGGTCGAAAATCATGAATCTTTTGGTCTTTTTCGATTTTGAGCCGAAAAAGTGTTTCCGGGTCCCGACTCCATGGGGTTTGTATGGGGCGGAGTGGGATGAGCGCTTTTTATGCAATGCTTTTTATGACTGCTGTTTATGCACTTTTCAGCCATTTTTGGTATGTTGGCGGTTTTGGCGACCTCGGTGACCCCGTGGTACCCACTCTGAGGGGTGTGAGTGGGGATATTGTGACAGTATATGCCTACTAGGATACGGAAGGACGTTTTTTGCAGTCTCTAGCCTTGCTTAGGGCCGTTCACAACGCGTGCCAAAGACGCGAAATGGCTGTTTCCACCAATAATGGGCTAGTGAATGGGGAGGTACACAACCTGCTGATGCAGTTTTTCACCCTGGGCAGCTCAAAAATCGAAGTTTTCGAAACTTGTTTTTTTGATATTGTGACCACCTAAAATGACCATCCAAGCTATCTAAAGCATGTTTTAGGCTGTCTTTACATGTTTTTCACCCTATTTGGGTATTGGCCGCATGGGGGGGGTCTCCCAAGAGATTGGTACACAACCTGCTTGTGCAGTTTTTCACCACAAGCAGCTGAAAAATCGAAGTTTTTGAAACTTTTTTTGTTGACGTTGTGACCACCTAAAATGAACATCCAAGGTATGTAAAGCATATTTTGGGCCGTATTTGCGTGTTTTTCATCCTATTTGGGTATTAGGTCCGGGGGGGGGGGGGGGCAACGGATTGGTACACAACCTGCTTATGCAGCTTTTCACCCTGGGCAGCTCAAAAATGGAAGTTTTCGAAATCACCTCGCAGAGGTTGTTAGATCAAAGCCAGGCAGGCGTATATAGGGGAAAACGCCACATACCCCCCCATTTTGGCCTTTTTGGGGCTATTCGCGTACCCTACCCCAAGGGGTTGAATTATTAGTTCAACCCCTTGTAGAATCATTTTTTTGTCCAATAAAGGCATCCCCCAATGAGTTTTTGGTCCGGACCCCCCCAAACCCCCCCCACTTGAAACCCACTTTTTGGAGGGGGGGGTGGGGGGCCGGGGGGGGGGGGGGGTCAAAAATGTCGAAAAAATGACCCCCCCTTTTTTTTGGGTCGAAAATCATGAATCTTTTGGTCTTTTTCGATTTTGAGCCGAAAAAGCGTTTCCGGGTCCCGACTCCATGGGGTTTGTATGGGGCGGAGTGGGATGAGCGCTTTTTATGCAATGCTTTTTATGACTGCTGTTTATGCACTTTTCAGCCATTTTTGGTATGTTGGCGGTTTTGGCGACCTCGGTGACCCCGTGGTACCCACTTTGAGGGGTGTGAGTGGGGATATTGTGACAGTATATGCCTACTAGGGTACGGAAGGACTTTTTTGCAGTCTCTAGCCTTGCTTAGGGCCGTTCACAACGCGTGCCAAAGACGCGAAATGGCTGTTTCCACCAATAATGGGCTAGTGAATGGGCAGGTACACAACCTGCTTGTGCAGTTTTTCACCCTGGGCAGCTCAAAAATCGAAGTTTTCGAAACTTGTTTTTTTGATATTGTGACCACCTAAATTGACCATCCAAGCTATCTAAAGCATGTTTTAGGCCGTATTTACGTGTTTTTCACCCTATTTGGGTGTCAGGTTTCGGGGGGGGGGGGGGGGCTTCCAAGGGATTGGTACACAACCTGCTTACACAGTTTTTCACCACAAGCAGCTCAAAAATTGAGGTTTTCGAAACTTTTTTTTTGATACCGTGATCACCAAAAATGATCATCCAAGGTATGTAAAGCATGTTTTAGCCCGTATTTATGTAGTCTCCACCCTATTTTGGGTGTGTGTTGCTCGGGGTAGATTCTTTGCGAGTTGGACTTGCCAAAGGCAATAGAATTTGGTGTTTTCGAACTTTGTTTTTTTGACATTCTGACCACTCAAAAAATGATCATCCAAGGTATGTAAAGCATGTTTCAGGCTGTGTTTACATGTTTTTCACCCGATTTGAGTATTGGCCGCATGGGGGGGGTCTCCCAAGAGATTGGTACACAACCTGCTTGTGCAGTTTTTCACCCCAGGCAGCTGAAAAATCGAAGTTTTTGAAACTTTTTTTGTTGACGTTGTGACCACCTAAAATGACCATCCAAGGTATGTAAAGCATATTTTAGGCCGTATTTGCGTGTTTTTCATCCTATTTGGGTATTAGGTCCGGGGGGGGGGGGGGGGGAGGGCAACGGATTGGTACACAACTTGCTTATGCAGCTTTTCACCCTGGGCAGCTCAAAAATGGAAGTTTTCGAAATCACCTCGCAGAGGTTGTTAGATCAAAGCCAGGCAGGCGTATATAGGGGAAAACGCCACATACCCCCCCATTTTGGCCTTTTTGGGGCTATTCGCGTACCCTACCCCAAGGGGTTGAATTATTAGTTCAACCCCTTGTAGAATCATTTTTTTGTCCAATAAACGCATCCCCCAATGAGTTTTTGGTCCGGACCCCCCCAGACCCCCCCCACTTGAAACCCACTTTTTGGAGGGGGGGCCGGGGGGCCGGGGGGGGGGGGGGTCAAAAATGTCGAAAAAATGACCCCCCCCTTTTTTTGGGTCGAAAATCATGAATCTTTTGGTCTTTTTCGATTTTGAGCCGAAAAAGCGTTTCCGGGTCCCGACTCCATGGGGTTTGTATGGGGCGGAGTGGGATAAGCGCTTTTTATGCAATGCTTTTTATGACTGCTGTTTATGCACTTTTCAGCCATTTTTGCTATGTTGGCGGTTTTGGCGACCTCGGTGACCCCGTGGTACCCACTCTGAGGGGTGTGAGTGGGGATATTGTGACAGTATATGCCTACTAGGATATGAAAGGACGTTTTTTGCAGTCTCTAGCCTTGCTTAGGGCCGTTCACAACGCGTGCCAAAGACGCGAAATGGCTGTTTCCACCAATAATGGGCTAGTGAATGGGTTGGTACACAACCTGCTGATGCAGTTTTTCACTCTGGACAGCTCAAAAATCGAAGTTTTGGAAACTTTTTTTTTGATATTGTGGCCACCTGAAATGACCATCCAAGGTATGTAAAGCATGTTTTAGGCCGTATTTACGCGTTTTTCACCCTATTTGGGTATTAGGTGCCGGGGGGGGGGGGTCTCCCAAGGGATTGGTACACAACCTACTGATGCAGTTTTTCACCCTGGGCAGCTCAAAAATCGAAGTTTTGGAAACTTGTTTTTTGATGTTGTGACCACCTAAAATGACCATCCAAGCCATGTAAAGCATGTTTGAGGCCGTAGTTACATGTTTTTCACCCTATTTGGGTATTAGGTGCGCGGGGGGGGGGTCTCCCAAGTGATTGGTACACAACCTGCTCGTGCAATTTTTCACACTGGGCAGCTCAAAAATCGAAGTTTTTGAAACTTTTTTTTTTGATGTTGCGACCACTCAAAATGATCATCCAAGCTAGGCTGTATTTACATGTTTTTCACCCTGTTTGGGTATTAGGTGCGGGGGGGGGGGGGGGGGGGCTCCCAAGGGATTGGTACACAACTTGCTTATGCAGTTTTCCACGGTGGGCAACTCAAAAATCGAAGTGTTTGAAACTTGTTTTTTTGATATTGTGACCACGTAAAATGACCATCCAAGGTATGTAAATCATGTTTTAGGCCGTATGTACGGGTTTTTCACCCTATTTGGGTATTAGGTGCGGGGGGGGGGGGGGGGGCTCCCAAGGGATTGGTACACAACCTGCTTATGTTTTTCACCCTAGGCTGCTCAAAAATCGAGCTTTTCGAAACTTGTTTTTTTGATACCGTGATCACCTGAAATGATCATCCCAGGTATTTAAAGCATGTTTCAGCCCGTATTTATGTAGTTTCCACCCTATTTTGGGTGTGTGTTGCTCGGGGTAGATTCTCTGCGAGGTGGACTTGCCGAAGGCAATAGAAGTTGTGTTTTTGATTTTGTGACCACTCAAAATGACCATCCAAGGTGTATAAAGCATGTTTTAGGCCGTATTTACGTGTTTTTCACACGATTTGGGTATTAGGTCCGGGGGCCGGGTCCCCCCCTCCAATTTCTTTCTGCGCTTTGTGCTGATCGCGTCTTGTGCTCACGCACCATAGCCCAGCATTCCTTCCCGGTCTCCCAATTGGTACACAACCTGCCTATGCAGTTTTTCACCGTGGGCAGCTCAAAAGTCGAAGCTTTTGAAACTCACTTTTTTGATATCGTGGTCACCTGAAATGACCATCCAAGGTATGTAAAGCATGTTTTAGGCTGTATTTACGTGTTTTTCACCCTATTTGGGTATTGGCCGCACCGGGGGGGGGGGGGGGGGGGCTCCCAAGAGATTGGTACACAACCTGAAGTTTTTCACCGTGGGCAGCTCTAAAATCGAAGTTTTCGAAACTGATTTGTATGCTATTGTGACCACACAATAGGACCATCCAAGGTATGTAAAGCATGTTTTAGGCCGTATTTACATGATTTTCGCCCTATTTGGGTATTAAGTGCAGGGGGGGGGGGTCTCCCAAGGGATTGGTACACAACCTGCTTATGCAGTTTCTCACTGTGGGCAGCTCAAAAGTCGAAGTTGTCGAAACTCACTTTTTTGATATCGTGATCACCTAAAATGACCATCCAAGGTATGTAAAGCATGTTTTAGGCCGTATTTATATGTTTTTCACCCTATTTGGGTATTGGCCGCACCGGGGGGGGGGGGGGGGGCTCCCAAGAGATTGGTACACAACTTGCTTATGCAGTTTTTCAACCTGGGCAGCTCAAAATTCGAAGTTTTCGAAACTTATTTTTTTGATACCATGATCACCTAAAATTACCATCCAAGGTATGTAAAGCATGTTTTAGCCTGTATTTACATGTTTTTCACCCTATTTGGGTATTAGGTCCAGGGGGGGAGGGTCTCCCAAGGGATTGGTACACAACCTGCTTATGCAGTTTTTCACGGTGGGCAGCTCAAAAATCGAAGTTTTTGAAACTTATTTTTTTGATACCATGATCACCTAAAAGGACCATCCAAGGTATGTAAAGCATGTTTTAGGCTGTATTTACATGTTTTTCACCCTATTTGGGTATTAGGTCCAAGGGGGGGAGGGTCTCCCAAGGGATTGGTACACAACCTGCTTATGCAGTTTTTCACGGTGGGCAGCTCAAAAATCGAAGTTTTCGAAACTTATTTTTTTGATACCATGATCACCTAAAAGGACCATCCAAGGTATGTAGAGCATGTTTTAGGCTGTATTTACAGGTTTTTCACCCTATTTGGGTATTAGGTCCAAGGGGGGGAGGGTCTCCCAAGGGATTGGTACACAACCTGCTTATGCGGTTTTTCACGGTGGGCAGCTCAAAAATCGAAGTTTTGGAAACTTGTTTTTCTAATATTGTGACCACCCAAAATCACCACCCAAGGTATGTAAAGCATGTTTTAGCCCGTATTTATGTAGTTTCCACCCTATTTTGGGTGTGTGTTGCTCGGGGTAGATTCTCTGCGAGGTGGACTTGCCGAAGGCAATAGAAATTTTCGGCTTTTTTCGATTTTGAGCCGAAAAAGTGTTTCCGGGCTCCGACTCCATGGGGTTTGTATGGGCTGGAGTGGGACGAGCGCTAATGCAGTTTATGTATTTTTCAGCCATTTTTACTATGTTGGTGGTTTTGGCGACCTCGGTGACCCCGTGCTACCCACTCTGAGGGGTGTGAGTGGGGATGTTGTGACATTATATGCCTACTAGGATACGGAAGGACGTTTTTTGCAGTCTGTAGCCTTGCCGAGGGCCGGTCAAAGCCCTTGCCCAAGACGCCAAATGCTTGTTTCCACCAATAATGGCTTAAATCAGTGAATGGGCCTTTGCACGGCCTGCTGATGCAGTTTTTCACCTTGGACAGCTCAAAAATCGAAGTTGTTGAAACTTTTTTTTGGTATTGTGATCACCTAAAATGACCATCCAAGGTATTTAAAGCACGCGTTAGGCCGTATTTACGTGTTTTTCACCTTATTTGGGTATTGGGCGCCGTGGGGGGGGGTCTCCCAAGCGATTGGTGCGCAACTTGTTTCTGCAGTTTTTCACCCTAGACAGCTAAAAAATCGAAGTTTTTGAAACTTTTTTTTGATACCGTGATCACCTAAAATGACCATCCAAGGTACGTAAAGCATGTTTTTGGCCGTATTTATATGTTTTTCACCCTATTTGGGTATTGGGGGCGGGGGGGGGGGGGGGTCAAACGGGATTATTACGCAACCTGCTTTTGCAGTTTTCAGCCTATACAGCTCAAAAATCGAAGTTTCCGAAACTTATTTTTTTTGATATTGTGATCACCTAAAACGACCATCCAAGATATGTAAAGCATGTTTTAGCCCGTAGTTAGTTTTTGTAGTTTATGTAGTTTTTACCCTATTTTGGGTGTGTGTTGCTTGGGGTAGATTCTCTGCGAGGTGGACTTTCCGAAGGCAATAGAATTGGATGGACGGATGGATGGTTTTGGGTCATAAATGCTGTGGCCCCCAAACGTTTCACCGGAGACCTTGATCCCCTTTGAGCTCAAGTGAGTTAAGTCGCCCCAAACGCAATTCTTTGCCATGGTCATTCACCAGGTTTCCTGTGCCACTGGAGTGCTGCATCTCTGTCCGGCACAGGCACCATTCCTAAGTCCACAAAGAAGGTGACTGTGGTGTTCAATGATGGGCATGAAGAGGAGCGGGTATTGGGAGACTACATTCGGGCCCCCGGCAAGACCCGCCGCAGGACTGATTGGATATTGGAAAAGTTGGGTCTGGATCCAGCAGAAGTGCGGGAAATCATCATTGATCCGATGACTGTGTGCGAGGTGTCTGTCTTACTCATGGCCTACAACCGCAGCCTGCAGACCAATGTACTCGACTCGAGCCCTTACCCTGGCTGCTGCAGACATGTGGTTGTGTGCTGTCACTGCTGCACAGTCCCTGAGCCCCATCACCCTTTCGCTTTGCAGTCCACCACAGGCTGTAGCCCCGCGACGGCGCTGCTGCCGTGGCGCCGCAGCTGCTTTCCAACTTGTGTCAGGCCCTGCATTCCTAAGCCCTGCACAATTATCTGTATCAAATATTATGCTCCCTCTCTTGTGTATGCATCCCATGAGTCCAGGCCCTGCACGTGAGTGCCCCTTGCAGTTAGGTTGGTCTCCATCAGGGCCCGCCCTAGCAGATATGAGGTATGACAATCAGATGAAAGGCTGGCACTGGACCCAGGGGGAGGGATATTGTTGCAGAAACAACGTGCACCTTGGACCCATGTTGTTCAATATGCGCCGAGGCTGTAGGAAAAAAAATATGATTTACTCTTATGTGGTCTCCTGTGCTCCTTAGAAATAGCCCCGGACGCGTTAGCCTTTGATCAGTGTACTGCGTGGATTTTCTTGCACATGCCGAGGGATGAGTGAAAGTGTTTATCGTCGGGGATTAGATACGACAATGATTATGTCACAATGGTGCCACCCCCCCCCCCTTCCGATCACCACTCACAAACACACACAAGCTTTCTTCTGGGGGCCAAAATATTTAGGAGGCTTTAACGTTGGAAATGTTCAAAATACTAGTTTGCACTCAAATTTGTCCTTGCGTTCTTCATTGGGCAATTTTTCTGTCCGTTTCATTGTGTGTTTGCAGTTTGATTTGGCGGATCAGGTCACAGCACCCGTCTGTGAGTGTTGTTCAAAGTACCCGGGTTGGTGCATGCGCTGGATGTAATTCTTAATTCAACTCAGCGTCACATTACGCCTTGGCCCCGAGTGGCTCTGGTTTCCCAGCCGCAGGCTTTCATATGCCGAGCCACCTATCTTCAAGTGCAACCCATGTGTTACTGTGCATCCCTGTTTGTTATTGCCTTGTGTTGCCTGGTGTTGTGTCATACCTTGGCTGGTGTATGTTGTAATTCGTGTAATGTTTTTTTTGCGGTAAATGCTTGTAACAAAAAAATCGTCTAGTTGTGTATTTTTTTTTTGCGGTAAGTCGTGTAAGCCCGTCACACACATTTACGGCAAAAAAACATTACACGACGTGACGATTTTTTTGTTACACACATTTACCGCAAAAAAAAATTACACGACTTACTGCAAAAAAAATTACACGATGTGACGATTTTTTCCTACACGCATTTACCGCAAAATTAAAAAAATTACATGACCTTACCACAAAGAAAGAATTACCAATTTTACTAAAAATGCATGCCTGTAGGCAACGTCCCCACCCTTGGGCCACCTCTGATTCTGCCCCTCGCTCTGAAGCGGTGGGGACCCCCCAGGCGGCATGGGTTATGAAGCCACCCTGCCCATTTGTGGGCCACCTCTGATTCTGCCTCCCGCTCTGAAGCGGTGGCGACCCCCTAGGCGGCAGGGGTTATGTAGCCACCTTGCCCACTTGTGGGCCACTTTTGATTCTGCCCCCCGCTCTAAAGCGATGGGCACCCCCCAGGCGGCAGGGGTTATGTAGCCACCTTGCCCACTTGTGGGCCACTTCTGATTCTGCCCCCCGCTCTGAAGCGATGGGGACCACTCAGGCGGCAGGGGTTATGTAGCCACCTTGCCCACTTGTGGGCCACTTTTGATTCTACCCCCCGCTCTGAAGCGGTGGGGACCCCCTAGGCGGCAGGGGTTATGTAGCCACCTTGCCCACTTGTGGGCCACTTCTGATTATGCCCCCCGCTCTACAATGTAGTCCCCGGGCTAATGAGTGCACAATATGGCAACCATTTACGCACCATCGGTGCTGTTCGCGATCAAATGCATATCCCAGGTACAAGTACTATGGGTATATATCGCGAAATCGTGTGCAAGACACAACCCGTGGATAACACAGACGACAACAAAAGAGCAGAAATGGAGGCTTGGCTTGACAAGTTTTTTGATTGTACTGGGTCAACCACGAATTCGGTGAAAAAAAAACCTACCATGCTTTGCAACACTTCCGTGCCTGAAGAAGCGACATCAGTCTCTTTTTGGAACGCCAAGCTTTCAAAAAGGGTACGGAGGGAGGTACCCAAGTTTACTATGGGTTGACCTTCAAGCCACTGCAGCAGATTTCAGAAACATCCTCGGTGGAGGAAGACGCGCCTGATACCCCAACGCCTACCCTTGCAGGTCGGCACACCACACTCTCGGAAGCCATGGCGTCTTGGCGCGAAAAAGGCTTTCGTCGCCGACATGCATCGTCCAAGACGCATGTCGTGTTGTGGTGTGCCACAAACCCTGCAAAGCCGGGAAGTGACCATGTGCTGAAGTGCCTTGCCACGGTACATGTGCGGTATGTGGAGTCCACGTCTCCTGATGACGTTCCGTTTTGGCAATCAACGCAGGGGGACACACATGGTGATGCCTGTTGCTACCACAACTAGGACGGCAAGGTGCCACGTTTTGGCAACTGGTTGGGTGATGGTGTAAGGCAAATCATTCTGGAGGCATATTGTAAAACGAATTTGAGGGTTCAGCAGATTCTTCAGCAGCTGCATGGCAACAATCGCTGCATTGAATATTACCCGGAGCGTTTATGCTCGAAAGTGACACGAGCGCAGTTGCATAGCATCCTTTCAAGTTTCCCTCATGAGTCGAGCGATGATGATCATATTGCTCGGTCACACATACCAAACACCAAAAAATATATGCATGGTGATCAACACTTTGCGATGGCTACGCAATGCCCGGTTGCAAGCAATTGAGGCAGAGCGTTGTGGCCAGCTGTTTGGTTGGCAATTGATGGGTCAGGCGAGACCATTTGCGAGAAGAATCACATTCTTTTGATGTGCACCCTGACGGCGTCCCACAAGGTGGCTATATTGGGCATCGCAATAGCTAGGTCAGAAAATAAGTTCTTTGTCCGCTACTTTTGTAAAACCATGCGAAGAAAAGTGGAGGCATTGTTCCCTGGCTGGAAATGGTTTGTCCAATATGTTACAAGTGATGGAGCACCTGCAATGGGGGGTTCCGCTCACAAAGTGTGGCGTACCCTGGTAGCATGGTTGCAATGTGTGTACCACGTCTTCCGCAACTTCAAAAGAGCCCTGTCCCAGAGCCTACCTGGGCGTGCTTTCAAGAAAGAGCATGTTGCACTGTATCGCTGCTTCCAGGCAATACGGTGTAGTTGGTCTCCCAATGTTGAGAATGCCGGGTGGAATGCCTTGACCAACCGTCCTTCCACCCGTCCAGAACACTTGGCACATATCAAGGAGCAGTATGTGGACCAGTGGTCGAACTGGGCAGTTGGGCACTCTCCTGCCGCCATTCCTGCGGCCACCCCTTCTGAGCCGCATGCAGATATGCCGAAGGTGGTCACAGACCATCGAAGGCCCACGTTGGTGGAATTCTTGCAAGTCACATTGCCAAAGATTGCCAAGCAATGGACTAGCCGCCTCTTTGCCTTTTCTGGACGGGCCGTATTGAGCACAACGTGACTGCACGTGCGGAGCCATCAACAAAGGTTCGCACCCGCCGGTCTGAAAAACTTGCATCCCAAAAGAAAAAGGCACTTGCAAAACGCCGCAGGAAGGTGGTGGCCGGTAGTGATACCGATAGCGACACTAATGTCTCCACGCTTGCTCCGAACGCACCCAGTTTGGATGAGTCTACGTCTACTACTGTTGCTGCACCCATGGAGGTGCATCGGAGAACTTGGCATTGCCTTAATCTCTTTCGGCCCCCTTATGTGTGTGGCCAATGTCACAAGACCGTGTACCTGTGGTGCATGCATTGTGAGGGGTGTGGCTTTTGCCTACACACTTTGGAGTGTCCAGTTCGTGGAAGGGCCCACCCCAACACGGACAAGTGGCTCTTTCAAAAGTGGTGTCAGGAGGTAGACGTTGAGGAGGTTTTGACCGTCACCCTCCCCAACGAGCCCATGTCCGGTGACGAGGAGTTGGACGTGCTTTCTAATCCTCTATTGGCCTCTCCCCCAGGTAAGGAGGTGAAGAAAAAAGAGGTCCAGTCATCTGATTCAGACGTGGACCTCTTTGCGCCTCCCCCTACGGCCCCTGTGCCACAGAAGAAGGCGAAGGGAAAGAAGGCCTTGCCTAGGGCACCCCCTATCGACCCTCCCACTCCCCAAAGGCGTACTGGGAGCACCATCCCGAGCGAAACAACCCCTTTGGGGGTGGGAGATTGGTTGACCGACAAGGATATCGTGTGTTGGTTGAACCAAGAGGTCTGCCACAATGAAATGGATGAACCACGTGCGTGGAGTCTAGCGCTTCTATATATCAAGAGACTCTCCAAGTACATGCAGAGAGTTGAATCCGGCGAAAGAATGGCCAACATGAGGTGGTGCCGCCGCCACATTTTTGTGGTTAATTCCAATGACAAGGAAGGGTTGCACTGATTTGTGTGTGCCTTCGATTGTGGTGTCCGGTTGGAGCTTTTCACTATTTGGGTTTTGGAACCCCTAAGCTCCACAGATTTGATCCATCCTTTCTTGTCGGCCTTGAAGAAGTCTTCGCGAACCACCAAGCACCGCGCCTTGGGATTCCAAACGGACGGTTGGTCTTGTGGTTTTCAAAGCTTGAACATCGCGAAGCTGGTGGTGGAGCAATGGGGTACTTTTTCCGATGTGCCCCTCGTCTCAATGGGTGCGGGTTTTGTGGACTATGTACTCAGCATTGTTAATGTTGATCGTGCTATGCGGGTCGTTCAAGCGCCCGGTGATGATGTGGAGGGCGTGACCGAGCTTTTTGGCCCTCCTGAGTCCCCCCCCAGCACCCAAGTTGAAGGTGCACTTTCGGCTAAGGAGGAGAGTGTTCAGGCCACCCCCACCCCACTCGAAGGCAAGGAGGCCTCCGCCGAGCACAGCGTGGAAAGCCCGGAGGCCAAGCCGCAACCTTCCATGGCCACTCCCACAGAGGAGGAGGACACCCGTCCCAAGGTCCTCATCCGTGGAGAGTGGCGCAAGGTGCCGGATGGCTACCCAGCAGATGCATCTGGCCAGCTGGAGCGTGACCAGCTTTTCATCGATGACCTGTCCAAGCAGCAAGTGGCAGAGTTGCACGCCGCTTGTCAGTTTAACCCCAATCCTGGTGAAAAGCCCAAGTCTGGTGACACAAAAACGGACTTGATCTACAAGCGTGCATTTTGCAACTACTTGTAGCGGGTGCATATTTTGTGGGCTGTATTTTCCTCCGCCGTTTGGTGTACCAATGGTGGAGCGTATAAGATTGCTACTATATTGGCCCCACGCCAGTGCCTTGGTGGCCTATAATGGTGGCACTAGCGTTGGCCATGGCCCTGTCATGACTCTTTTTCTTGAGCCTGATTTTGTTCCCAGTGCATGCACACTGGATGTTGGCCATGGCCCTGTCAGGACTCTTTTCTTGGGCCTGATTTTGAGTCTAGTGCCAATGACAACATGTGAAACTATGTTATATTGGCCGAGTCCCAACTCATTGGTGGCCACGCAGAGTACTATGTGCTTTGTGGACTCGGCGTCCCATCGTTAAGGTCGCTATGGGGTGCCGTACGGAACCGGCAGCTGTACATATTGCGCATGTATTGCAAAGGTTGCATTTCTTTCAATTTTTCAATTTTTTTATAATTTACACGACTTACCGCAAAAAAAACAATTACACGCCCTTACCGCAAAAATAAAAAAAATTCAATTTTTTTTTTATAATTCACACGACTTACTGCAAAAAAAATTGCACGCACTTACCACAAAAAAAAATTACACGACTAGACGATTTTTTTGTACACGACTTACATTTTTTCACCCTTGGCAGACATGTTTCAAATTTCATGGAGATTCCAAATATGGCACTCAAATAGTGTGATTGTTGCCACCCAAAATCGCCACTCCCATTCTGTATTTCATCACTCCCGTCCCATGAGGGGGGCCGCAAGACGGTAGGAGTTATGTAGCCATATTCTTTCCTCCCCATTTTGGGTCTTTTGAGCCCAGAAGGGGTATGGGGATATGCAGCCCATGTTGACACCCAAACTCGGAACCCCAAGACAGCAGGGGTCATGTAACCTTATTCATTCCTCTCTGCTTCGGGGACCCGATGCAGTAGGAGTCATGGCGGCAAAAAATCAAGCAGGTATTCACCATAAAGCAATGGTCAAACCTGCAAGTTGTTCTCTGGTATGCATTTCATTGTGAGGCGCATTCGGGATTTAGCATCTCCCTGTAGTGGCTCGTTGGCTTGCTGCAACGTGCATTCTAAGCAAGGTGTGCCCCAGTGATGGCTCAATGAGCCCTTTGAATCTCATCTGTATCCATCTACTTCAGTCAGTATCAACACACGTGTGCTATTCAGGTGTCCGAGCAAATACTAAATGGAATGGTGTTTTCCAACTATGTGAGCAGGAGCATGACCAGTCATTGGGCGCAGTGATGACTAGAAATGATGTGGGAGATTGCTGGTCAAGAGACGCTCGATGTCTAGCACTGGTCTTGCACAAGTTTCTTGTGTTGCTATTAGCCCTTGGCATTCAGCCCTTGACGTCAAGTATTTTGATGTTCTATCCATCTTTATGTGTTGCTGCCATTTGATGTGTGAGAACCTCATTTGTACGTTTCGTGTCACAGGTTGCAGACCACAAGTCCAAGCTGTCAGCTCCTTCTGATAATTTAGTATGTTCCTGCACACTGAAGCCTGAGCTGTTACCGAAATAGTCGGTCAGTTATGTTTTTGTGCTCTGCCTCTTCTTTTGTTGTTCTCTGCACTACCCTCCCCTTGTTCCACCCCTTCCTTCCTTCGTGCTTTGGCATGGCTTTGTCTATTCTCAGCAACCCCATTTGACTTTTGCCTTTATTTCTTGGTCGAGAACATGAGATAATATGGCTGTGAGGCGGTTGCAATGGGAGAGGCGCTGATATGGAAAGCAATGGCAGCCATCTTGTGGGGGGGTAAAAGCAACTGCATCCAACACGGAATCCTCATTCTGTGGCAATCACTTTCTGCACCAAGCAACTCCACACTTCGATGGTAGGTGGTACTTTTGTTTAAGGGCATAAGGCAAGCCAGCCCCCAAATCGGCGGCCGATTTCGCCGATTTGTTCTGCCGATTTGTTGGGTTTCTGAATCCCGCCGATTTGTTCTGCCGATTTGTGGGGTTTCTGTGATTTGGCCCATTCATGCTGCCGATTTGTTGGGGTTTCTGGGATTCTAGGACACCTGATTGGGTGGTGTCACTCTAGGATGTGCATCATTTATTTTGGGGCACTAGATAATGTTTTTTCTTTCTATATTGGTTGTTCAGATTGGCACCATGAAATGTTTTTACTGCCCACAAAAAGATGTGTCTGTGGTCGCCTGGGATTCATTATGCCCTGATGATCAAGCTTTTCTGTGGGACAAGTACCCTGATGCTGGTCAGGGGGCAGTTTGCGACTTGTGTGTTCGCTCTGCACGCCCCAGTTCGTTCTTCGGCCGCCGTCCTCTAGTCAGGGCGGTCCTTAAGGGACCAGATTTTTTTTTGTTAAGGACCGCCCTTAAGGACCGCCCCAAGGGACCACCAACCGCTAACCGCCAACTGCCACCAACCGCCAACCGCCACCAACCGCCAACCTCCAACCGCCGCCAACCGCCAACCGCAACCAACCGCCAATCGTCAACCGCTGCCAACCGCCACCAACCACCCATCACCAACTGCCAACTGCCGCCAACCGCCGCCAGCCACCAACCGCCAACCGCCAACCGGCAAGCTCCACCAGCCGCCAACCGCCACTCGCCACCAACCATGGTTGAATATATGAGCTACACGCGGTCGTTTTTCCAAAAACCATGTTCTGGAACATTTTTTTTTTCCGTTCAGGACCACCCTGCCTCTAGTTGTGTCTGGTGCAGCCACGGATTTGGCCACAGAGTCAGTGGAACCTGGGGTTGTGGAGCTCTCAGCGTCTGGTGCAGAGTCTTCTACTGCTGCCACAGGGTCTGCCACAGGGTTGATTGCAGATCAGAGCTGCACACCCACGCAGCACACAAGAAGATGCAAATGGCCAGTCTGTGTGCACTGATCTTCTTCTGGCAAGCTTTGTTTGTGCATGGAAAACCAATTTTCTCAGCCAGACAGGTGACAAAAAATGCACAAAAAATTCCGGTTTGTAACCAGTGGGGATCAATCCCACACCAGTAAAAAATATTGACTGATGTATATACCAGTAGACCACCGCCTTGCAATGTCATGCTACTGCTCAGGGACCATGTACAGACCGAGAGACGAAAATTTTTGTTTTGAAAATTGAGACATATTTTGGGTTACCACATGACTCCAACAACTGAGCAACCAAAAGGAAGGTGTGTTTGGGCCCTGGGACGGAGATCCAGGTCACTGGGAACCTGTTTTGGCGAAAAATTAGTCCGCCGATTTGTTGGGATTTTTTGGCCGATGTGGGGGCTGGCTTGATAAGGCCCCCACAGTTCAATTCCTTGCCATTTGTGTTAGTTACCCCCCACCCAGGCCAAACCATCGTGCACACCAGTGCTTTTACATCAAAGAGAGAGAGAAAGAGAGAGCGAACATGTGTTCCTTGAACCCAATCATAAAACACACACTAGTAGATGGGGTCCGCCTTTGTATATTTGGGGTGAGGTTGTGCAGCCTCTGGATTGGCTTTGCAAAGGTCCCAAAGAACACTATTCAAGTTGCTATCCTCGTGTTCAATTGTTTGTTTGCCATTGCACTATCTCCCAATTGAGTTCTTGGGATGCGGGGTAGGAAAAGGATATTCCTTGCCCCAAATCAAAAATGTTGGCGCACGTCATCTTTGGTAGGGGATTGTGTCAACAACTGGCCCCCAAAGCCTCGTGTGATCTTTCTTATACCTCCGTATAGCAAAAATAGAAGCATGCAATGAAGAGTGCCGCATTCGGGGCATGGTATGTGGGATGTGCCATCACAGGAGTTTGTAGATTTGGGCGTGCGGTACAACCGAGCAACAACCCAATGCATTGTTGTTGTCTGGGCTGTGGCTCCCGGTACCTCCACATACTACATCAGCCTACAACGCCCCACGACAAGGTAAAACTGGTTCTAGGGGTACATAACAAGGAGGGGATAGGAGACAATGGAGATCACATCCGTAGCAGCAAGGGAGGGGCTAGTACGTTCTCCGGAGCCAAGTGCCTAGCCCAAAGCTGTGTGGATGGGAAAACCCGGAGGCGAAGGGGAGAGGGGTAGAAACCCCTGGGAGCTGGGCATGGCCCACCATCGGGCGGTCAGCCTCGTGGGGGCGGGGGGTGTCAGTTGGGGAGGGGGCCCAAGACTGGCGGGGGTCCACGCTAGCCCGGCCAACCCCCCCCCCCCCAATGCCTCAGACACTGCGGCCGAGGACAGGACCTAAACACGCAACTACGGCGCCCCTACGGCGGGGGGAAGGCACCGCCTAGCATCCCCCCCCCCCAACTTCAGGGGCGAGCGGGTCAGCCGCGCTTGGCGGCGAGGCTTTTTGGGGTGGGGTATGCAACAAGGAGGCGTCAACAGACCCCCTACCCCGCCAGTGGCGCCTGGCGATGGTACCATGCAACCAGCAGCCTCTGGCCGTGCCCCCCCCCCCCCCCCCTCTTTGAGCTCCGCAGTTGGGCCGTCGGGTGCAGACCTAGACCTAGTGCGCCCACTTCCCCCGAATTGTACTTTGTACACGTACACTGGTGTGGGGGAGTAGTAGGCAGGTCGGAGACAGGGGGGGGCGGGTCAACCCCCCGTGTCAGTCACCGGTTGGGGACTGCGGTGAAGGCTGCTTGCGGTGAAGGGTGCCGGAGTCGGTGGCATCGAGTGTACGAGGGCCGGGATTGTCCCCCCACGCCTAGTCACCGCCGGGAACGGCAAAGGAGGGTGCCGGGAGCAGCGCCAACAAGTACACCAGGGGCCAGATCGGCCCCTCGCCCCCAGCTGGCGCGGAACAGCCCAACGGCCGTCGCCGGCTCCCACCCCCGTCCGCACGGCGCTCGTGAAACGGCTGCGGCCGGGAGTGCCTCTGCTGCGACCTCATCTCCACTTCCTCTCGGCTCACGTGGTACGGCTGCAACTGGGACGTGCCTAGCCCAGATCGCCCCCTACCCCCTCCCAAGAGGCCCCGCGGCGGTGAGGACACCGGGACAGATAAGGACACGGGCACCAGGTGGGGCGCGTTGTGTGGGCTGCCACACCACAAGCACCAAGGTTGGGATTGGCCCCTCACCCCCATCTAGCGCGGAACAGCCCTGCCAGGGGGCACCATCCTCAACACCCACCCCCGACCGCAATGCGCACACGGCATTGCTACGATGGAGGGTGCCTTGCCTTTGACCTCACTCCCCTCTCAAAATGGGTACACCCGGGACGTGCCTATCTGAGACCGCCCCGGCCCCCTACTAGGGCCGTGACAGCGAAGGGGGCTAAGCCATGCATGCGCGGTGTACGGCGGCAGACAGGCGCAGAGCGGGCCGCCCTGTGCAGACTGCTAGACCTCAGACACCATGGCAAAATCCTCCGCCCTTTTCCTTGCCGAGCAACAGCTCCACCTGGAGGCCCCGCCCGCAGTCAGTAGGCCACGTGGACCGAGGGGCCCTTGTTTTGGGCGCTCTGCAAGCCACCGTGCAACACTGGCGGAGGGCCACCGAAGTCGTTGGTGTGCCCCCAATGGACTGCAGCGTCCACACCTTGGGAATGCAGCTCTCTATCCTCACGGGGAAAGTGACCCGCGGCGAGAGAGCTGAGCTCGCTACGCGGTGGACCGGGCTGCCGTGGCTGTCCATTACAAAAGTGGTTGAATGGTACCGCTAGGGCGTCGTCCCCTATGGCGGCGATAAGAGGTTGCAAATAGCGGGGTCTCTCTTGGAACAGATGCGCTTGGGGACAACCTAGCAGCGGTGTCAGGACAAGGTGAACCGCAACCCCTACCACCTTCGCTGGCTCCTCATCGAGTTGGTCAGCCTGGCAATCCCCAAGTGTCCCTGCAATGGCTGGGGCTCTCGATCG
This sequence comes from Eutreptiella sp. 'Long Island Sound 2002', assembly GCA_964036045.1. NCBI lineage: Eukaryota > Euglenozoa > Euglenophyceae > Eutreptiales > Eutreptiaceae > Eutreptiella > Eutreptiella sp. 'Long Island Sound 2002'. The sequence goes on along the minus strand of OZ038378.1, from coordinate 57,061,190 downwards.
CCCTGACAGCCGTGTGGGCGGCCCAGAGGTCCTAGGCGCCAGTATGGATGGGAGCCCCCGAAGCCAACGGGTTCCCCGCTGCTTGGTCGGTGGTCCCACCGCACCCGATGTGTCTGAAATTCGGCTTTGTGGGGCCCCTCGCCGGGAGGGACGCTATTCACCCCTGTCCGCGACGTCATGGCGGTGGCAGAAGAGGCACACCACCCCGGCGGCCCCGCCCGCCACACGCCTCAGGCAGCTGGCGGGGGCGGCAGCAGCGTCCAAGCTAACACCCCAAGAGATCTCAGCTGCCGGGCTAGCGCAAAGCTCCAAGACCACAGCGGGGCAGACGGCCCACCAATGCTTTGTGTGGGGCCCCTCGCCGGGAGGGCCCCTACTCACCCTCGTCCGTGACGTCATGGCGGTGGCGGAAGAGGCGCACCGCCATCCTGCCCAGCGATTAGCCAGGAGCGTACTCGGGTGGAATCTCATGGCGCCCCTGCCCCGCCTCCTGATGTTGTGCCGCTAAGTGAAGCCCATCGCGGTAGCCCCAGCATTGCTCCCCAGCAACAACTTGGCCCGCCCCCCGGTACTCACTGCACCCGCAGCCGGCGCGCCCCGCCATGCTGTGGTCCCCCTACGAGGCCCAGGCCGTCGTCCATCGTAGCAGACTTCATGCGGCCGAGGCGTGTGCGACTATTGGCGGCGGCCCGCCCAGGCGCTCCAAGGATTACCTACACATCCGCATGGCCGCCGTTTCTCCTGCCCTTGGCATCCAGTCCGCCCTCCACGCCGGGCAATCAAGCGAGCAAGAGGCGAACATGCTCATTGCAAATGCCGCTCGCTGAGGGGTGGAGGGCCCGGTGTTGGCAGTGATGCTGGGTCATTGGGTTGCATGGATGAATGCTGAGACTTCCTCCCGGTCGCGGATGCGACCCGCCAACAATGTGCCGAATGGCTCTGGCGATCGGTAGCAACCCACCCCGACGCAACCTCACTCGCTGCCGTTGCCACTGCCATAGCCTGCGCGGCCGATGTCCCCCCCGGATGTGTGTGCCACCCTTCTAAAGGCCGTGGAGCGCACCACCTTTTCGACGGCTCTTGTGGTAGCGAGCGCAACGGCCGTATGCCCGGAGGGTGTCCAGGCAAGCGAGGCCGTGGTCAGAGACCAAGGGGACTGCTTAGCGCTGCCCGCCTTGGCGCAAGCAGCCAGCAACAGGTGCTGGGAGCCACCGCTATGTCCCCGGCGGCCCCCGGCCTAGGAGCAAGCGGCTTCGGCACAGCAGTCCGGGGCAGCTCCACCCGAGGAGGTGGCTCCCCTTAGTGTGTACCAGCTGCCACGCTCCCCGCCCGCCCCACCTCTCGCACCGAACATACCCCGCACCGCGCGTCCTTCTCGAAGCCAGGGCTCATAGTCCCGTGCCCGGGCCCTGTGGTCCCGGGTGGCTGCCCCGCACCCGGCCCCGCAGCTGGCCCCGCAGCTGGCCCCTTGGTTGAGCCGACCCCCTGCCCGCACCCGCCGGCCCCTACCCGACGGTGCACCCCGCCCCCTGGCCCGCCCCATAGACGTTAGTCGGGTCGGTCGCATCCCGCCAACCAATGACTGAGGTCTGAGGCCTCAACCCACGGACCATGGCGCCACCTGCGGTGCGGGATGCTTTGAAGGCCCACTTGGGGATCCACAAAAACTTCCCGGTGTACTTCCGCCGGCAGGGGTACGAGTGCGTGACTTCCTTCAAAGCAGTGTGGCTCTTGTTCACTGGCGACCATACCCGCCTGATGATGCCCCTGATGACAGCGGCGGGGTATGTGTCCGTAACACTACCCTCCCACCGTGCGGACGGTACCATCTTTACCGTGCCCCCGGAGCCGGACCAACCCCCCAAGAACAAAGCGAGGGTGCAGCTGACGCCCTGGTGTATCATCCCCGCACTCTAGTGGCCCCGCTGCCCTAACCATCGGCTTTCCCGCGGCCTCCGGCCCGTTGCCCGAGAGCTCGTCGCATGGCCCACCGTGACCCTAGGCACACCAGTTGGCAATGTACCAAACCATGCTCCCATCGGCACCCACACCCTAGCCGCCTCAAGGGGCTGCGAGTCAGGAGCGCAGGGTGCCGGGAGGCCACGCGGGGGAGTATCGATTGCCCCTCCACGTCCCCCTGAGGAGCCATTATCCATTGTCTTGGTCAGCTACGTGCTATGGTATTCAGTCTCCTGCCCCTCTAAACCCTTCACCAAGTGAGAGCATAGTGTGTAGCGTCTTGGCCAACCTTTTCGGGGATCCCCCCCCCCCTCCCCCAACCCCCGGACCAGACCAGGGTCGGGAAGAACGAAACCAGAGAGCCGTGTCTGCCTCCACCGTGCCACGTGGTATGAGTGCCCCGCAAAGCGTGAGCTCGCAAGCTTCCCCGTCTGCACCTCTGCAGAAGCGATCCAACTGCCGCCACCGGGAAGCCCCTAGACGCGCGTTGTACCAAGCGTTCGACGACCTGGCTTAGTCCCGGCTGTCCGCTATGTCACCCTGCGGCCTCCCCTTCCTCCCTCATCTATGCCACAGTTGCATCTTTCATCTGTGGCTGCAAGTGTTTTGCCCCTACACCAAGAGGCTCCGCACCAGTGTCCCATCCCTTCCCTTGATGGTTCGACACCGGACCCTTGGAAGACAGCCCCGTGGGCTGGGATTGCGACGCCGGGGACCATGATTGGCTGTGCGCGGGTGTGGCTCGCACAGCCGCCCCGCCGACAACGTACACCCCAGGGCTCCACCGCTTCAGCTCTAGAAGGCTCCATATGAACACGGCACGCGAAGCCAGCGCCCTGCCCCCGGGAAACCTAGATCCGGGGATATTCTACACCCACCTTGACGCCGCCACCCCGGTCACCGTGGCGACGGCAGCACATGCCGTCGTAGGGCTTAGAGAGACGGGCCAGCCGCGTGCTATCCCGTTCGGCAGCTTGCAAGGCATAAGGTGTACGCCGCCGTCCCCTAGCCCGACCCCCCCCCCCCCCCGCTGGCAGGGCTTCTGGTAGGTGCAGGTGGACGGTCACTATCGTTGGCCCTCGCGCCGGCACTACCCGGAAGCTGGGACCGTGCTCGTGCGCATCCACGCATACGTGGGAGCCGTTCAACAATCACGCGTGCACCAAAGTGACAACCCCCCCCCCCGCCGCCTCCCGAAGAGAGGGGCCCTACGCCCATGCGGTATGGCTGGCCGGCGAGCTACCGTTCGAGACGTTGCAAACCGGCCACTTGTAGGTTTGCGACGTCGGTACGCGATGAGGCGCGAGACACTCCGGGGGTCGCACCCCAACCTTGCGACGTTGGCGGTGATGCGGCGGAAACCCCCCACGTCTAAATTAGGGGACCGTGCCCCAAGTGCTCTTGGGTTCTGTGGGGCTGCCCTTCGCATACAATACGTACGCCTGGGGGCCTACCGCTAGGCGGTCTAGGGGGCATCACAAATTCAACAAGCATCAGCAGCACAGTGGTGGCCAGCGACCTCAACTTGCCTTAGAGCCCTCACTGTAGCGGGTGGCTCACCAAGGCCCTAGGTCCCGAGGGTCTGTTGTCCAGGTTCCGGGCCTCATACCGTTCGGCGACCAAACTAGCATTGTCTAGTAGGTGGCGGCCCCTCCGATTGCAAGTTGGTGTGGGTCCCCATTGGGCGATAAACCTCCCGGGGCCGAAAAGGTAAGGTTCCCTAGCCTCAACACCCACCAGGTTCACGGAGCAAACGTTTGCACAACGGACCCGTCCGGCTGCCGCCTACGGTGGTCGCATCTCCGGCCAAAGCAGTGGGAACCCACGACGGCGGGTGCCTCGCTCGTTCTGCGGTGGACGGCACCCTCCTCTGTGAGCCCCAACGGAGCCAACTAGGCGGTGCGGACTGACTTGGAGGGCTTGCTACCCTTCCAACGGGACTTGTGGCGCCCCCCGGGCCGAGATGTCCTGTGTGCAGCCCATGAAGTGAATGAGGATGTGGGCTTGGTATTCGCTGATGTGCTCCAGGCGTGGTGGCAAGAGCGCCAAGACGCCGCGTACAGGGTGTTGCTATTTGTGGAGAAGGCTCAACTGAAAGGGGTGGCCGTGACATCCCGGGGCTACGCCTCGAGCCGCGCAGTTTCCGCATCCTCACCGAGGTTCGCCCAGATGGCGTCCACTTCTCGGAGGCGTTGGAAGCCTTGTATGCGGAGCTGCTCCTCCAGGCTAAGAGTGGCATTGCCGGCATTCGAGTCTACCACTGGAGCTCACGCGCCTCATGGGCCCAGTGCTCCTTGACAATGCCGTGCATGAGATGAACTTCGTCTCGCGAATGTAAGCGGCGTTGCCCCGGCAAACGGAGCCGCCCATGGCGGGGGCCCGGCCGACCTACCATGAGATGGAGGTGGCCGTGGCGAGGGGGTCTCCGGCCACGCCCGTTGACGAGGTGCCCTAGCCCCTCGTGTCGGCCCTACTTGGCTACACGGTGCACGTCGTCGTGCACATCTTGCAGGCCTTTGCGCCTGCAACGCCCAACTGCCGGCTGTGTGCGAAATTTCCCGCCTGTCATGCTAGCACCCTACCTCGGGCAGGTGGCGATGGGCGTCGTGCGGTCGCACTGGCTTACGCGCGGCGTGCTCTAGCATCCCATCCCCCCGGAGCAGTTTGCATAGCGCCAACAGCTGTCTTGCAACACCCGGGCTCGCGCATAGGTTGGCTGATGGCGGCCTAGGCAATCCAGCACGGAGCGGTGCGGTCGGCCAGCAGAGACGAGGCGAACGCCATATGCAACCTGGGCGTTGGACCACGAGGCCCTGAAGGAGTCGCTGTCACCCTAGCTTCAGCGCTTCCATGACGGATTGGAAGTCTAAGTCGCCTCCCCATACGGCCTGGCGGGTCCCTACAAGCTGCGCCATGGCCAGGGCCATGGCGGCAGCCAAGGGTGGGGTATTTCTCAAAGGTCTCGGAGAAGCAGACACAACATCTCAAGCATGCCATCCACCCTGCCCACTCACCTAGGCCCGCTGCGGCTGCACACCAAGGGGTTCATGCCGGTGATCGGAGCAGCCGGGTCAACAAATAGCCAAGGCGGAGATGTGGGGGACGCTCCACCTGCTTGCCCTACAGTTCGTCCTCGCCTGCGTTGTCTGCACCCTAGACAACGTCTACGAGGCCAAGCCGCCGTGCGCCACACGACTTCGCCGCACGCAACGGGCGGTTCACCGGGTTCTAACCCGTGCGCGCCCCGTGTCACGCACCCTGCCCCGGGCCAAGCTTGAGGACATCCGCACACTCCGCCACCCCAACCATTGGAAGGGCGTGGACAACTTCGCCGAGGAGGTGCTCGGAATCTCACACAAGGTGGCGGACATTCAACTCGAGGTGCACATCTTCTTCGCTGGGGTTGCACGCGTGGCGGCAGTGGACGTCCGGGTACATCGGCCATCCATCTCGGGAGCGGTCCTCCTAGCCGCGGACGGGGCCATGGAGGTCAGGCCCCACGGAGACACTTTCGATTGAGGCGTGCTAGTGGCCGACACCGTGGGGCTCCTTGGGTCTTCCGTGGTGGGACTTCAGTCTCCGGCGGCCAACTCATGGGCAGCGATATGAAGCGAGCAAGCTTGAGGCGTGGCTCATGGCCGCATCGCTCGTCGGGGCCCGATTGCTCCCCACGCACTCAAGGCTGGGACAAGGGCATCCCTTCCCGGTCCTCTTTAATAGACCGTGTCTGTGTCGCCTTTGGCGAGGCCTTGATGCGCCGCAAGCCCAGCCTGTATGTGCTATCGCAGCACCGCTCCCAGTGGTTAGGCCGCCTGTCCGATCTCTAGGCCCTTGCCCACGACTTGGCAGCAGAGGGTTTGGGCGTGGCGCAGGGGCATTTACCCGCTCCCCGACACTGTCGATGGGACGGTCCAAGACTTGTGCTCACACAAAATAGTGATGGCGGTCCCACAAGAGCTAAACGGCCTCTATGCGGCGTTTTTCACCGTTGGCGACCTTCATCCGCGGCTCGCCAGGCGGCGACAAGGTCCTATACAAGCGTGGGCCTAGCTGTTGACGGACGCCAATACGCTGTCCGATGGCGGTTGCTTCGTAGTGTGGGTGCGCATGGCGCCCTAGACGCTTCACCCACCCCCTTTCCTCCCAGTGGAGGAAGCACAGCTCCCAATGGGAGCCCCGCATCAAGGCCCCCCGCGGGCCTGTTAAAAACTTTGGCCTGCGTCAAATCCCCAACCCCAATTGGTTCGAGGATGGGCGACAGGGGCTTTCCCGGTAGGGGCTTCCATGCCCATGCCCTCCCCTGTGTGCCCCCCGCACCCTTGTTGCGGATGTATTGCCGCAAAAGGCGGCGAAACGCCTAGCGCAAGGTGATGTAAGTCACCTTGGGGCTCGAAAACAGCGGGGCATCGGGGGAGTATTGTTTGTCCAGCGCTACCTGCACGCAGGGGAGGGTTAGCACATTGCACTTGTTGGTGTGCCTCAGGCCCCATGCATGGCCGGCCTCCCCCCTCAACCACGGGGTCACAACCCCCCCCCCCCCTCCCCTTGCGTCCCCCTCCACCGCCACGTCCTGGATCTCGGCTTTCACCTCCTCGATGTCGATCGCGGCCTCCTCCCCCTTCACCCCCCTCCTCCCCCGCTGCCTCCTTCTTCTTCCTCTTTTCCTCCTTCTTTTTCTCCTTCTTCCTCTTCTCCTCCTCCTTCTTCTTCTGCTCCTTCCTCCTCTTCCTCGCCTGCTGCGACGAGTCTGTTGATTACTCACTCGAGGAGTCGGCGGCGGGTTGGGAGGCGGGCTTAGCGGCGGGGGGTCGCCCGGAGGAGTGGGCTTGAGGAGGCGGAGGAGCTTGAGGTGGAGGTGGGGGTGGAGCTTGAGCTTGAGCTTGAGCTTGAGCTTGAACTGGAGCTTGGGCTGCCAGCCGCTGCTCCTGTGCACATGGGGGACGTTGTTCATAAATCGTTCATAAAATCGGTTCAAAATTCCTCATTTCATAAATCGGTTCATAATTAATTTATGACGGCAGTTTTAGTTTTATGAACGCCGATTTGTGAACGCAATATGAACGCGAACAGCAGCAGACAGACATCATACCACCAAGGCGAGGGTCGCCTTGTGGCTCTCCTCCGGCAGCTTCCTTAGCTCGGCGGCGTCCGTAGATGGGCAAAGAGTAATAAAGCTGGGTCGCAGAGGGCGCGTGGGTGCAGGATGCTTGGGGGGTGGTGCTTAGAAGTGAAGCGGCAGTGCACGCTGCGGTATGTGGGGTGTTATAGTGCAGCAACGGCACGTCAAACGTTAGAAACACCCATTCCCAAACCTGCTGGACGACCACTGCTTCCCGTTCCACTGCACTCTTACCCGCACCCCCATTGTATCCCTTCTTCAAAATGTAATTCGTGCTCACCAGAGCGTCCCCCGGCACAACAGCCAATCCCACCCCGCATGCATCCGCACTCTCAAGCATTGTATCACAGTCCTCTTCAAGGAACATCAAATAGTGCGACCCCGACTCCGCGCAGCAGTGTTCCCGAAACGCAGCAGCAACAGGTCGGCACGAAGGGCGTGACACAACCGGAATTGGCGAGTACAAAGTGCGTAGGAATGTTCGCAGCCCCACAACCGCTTGCCAGGTGGCGTCCTCCTCGACGTATGCAAGTAGCGGCGCAAGCTGCTCCCAGGCCCATAACAGGTTGTGGGTTTCCTCCCCGTCCGGTGCGTTGAGCGCCCCCAGCCGCAGGCCACACCGGTTGCGGTACACAATTTTGTGTACCTCCCCCGTTACCTCAGGGGGACGACTACCCACCTCGGCCTCCAGGTCACCCACGAAAAGCCCCCCGAAGGCCATTCAACGGTGCAAAATGCACAAAAATAAACGGTTTCTGGCTATGACTAGCAGCGGCTCGCCGGTGCATCCTGCCGCATCCAAACTTTTGCGCGTCACTTGGTACCAACGATGATTATTGGCATCCGACTGCGTTGTCCTCCGAGCAGCGACGCCATTCCACCGCTTGGTCGTGTTATCCCGCACGGCCTCGTTGAAAATGCTCCCCACTTGGGGAGCCACGCTAATGCCCGACAGCCGCCGGAACCACGGCAGGTCCCCACCAAGGAGGACCGCTGCTGGCACCCAGCTGTCTCACCAGTAAATTTTTTTTGCAGTCAATCACACGGTCGCCACATTCCACCGGGGGGGGACAACGCAAGCGGGGCGGTCAATGACTTCCACGTTGCCTCAAATTGGTCCCATGTGGGGATGGGCCGTGGGAAGGGCAGCACGCTGCGGCCGCCGTAGGCGTCGCCCCGGCGAGTGATGTACTCAGACTACACGCGGAAGCCGAACCGGGGTGCACCCAACTCGAAAAGGAGCCCTATCAGATAGCGTGCGGGAAAGAGGGCCTCCGCAACGTGCGGCTGGCCTGCACCTTGGTTTTGTGGACCGCCCGGAGGGGAGTGTGGTCCATTGCCTCCGTGAAACGGGCCCGGATGAGGGGGGACGATGACATCCATTGGGCCAACAGGTCTGAATACTTGCTATTCCGAAGACTGGTGGCACCACTGAGCCGAACAAGCATCATGTTCGGCTCCGTGAAGACGGAGGAAGGGTAAGACATAGCCAAATTTGTGGACAAAGAAGCGTTCATAAAAGCTGTCCATAATTCATTGTTCATATATGAATCGTTCATATATGAAAAATGAATCATGAACAATACTACTTTTCATACAGGTACCTAGGGTCCAGTCTGGGGAGTTGTCGCAGTGTGGCCATGTAGTTGTCGCGGATGTCTTTGCACGTCCATGCCGAAAGAAGGATTTGATGTTGGAGCACAAGCAATATTGGGAGTTTGGAGGCTACAGCACTGTTCGCAAGGGTTATATCCGCCAACACACCGAAAGGGTGCTTTGGGGTGCGGTTTGCACCAAGTCGCGCACCTCTAGGTCCCAAAGGCGCGTTGTCATACACATCGTCCACTCTTATTACGTCTATGATGGAAATGTGTTGCCACCTACATCAGTCGCTAGGGTGTTGAGGTGAGCTGTGTGATTGGGCTCCCTCGCCCTGGGGAAAGCCCTTGTATTCTGCCGCTTGCGGTGTTTACAACGATGCATACAAACCCCTGCGCTCCCGACACTGAGGGTTTCATTCCATTTCTAGGTCACTAGGGGGGGTAGGGGGTGAGTAAGTAAAGAAACCTTTTATGCGAAACCTTTACCAAATACATCACATGTGCTACCTGGACGTTTCTCAGAGTGCCCCCCTTATGGGGCCCCGGTTGTGAGGAGTTATCAGGCTGGCATGGGTTGGCTGAAAAATTGTGATTCTTCAGCGACCTCTCACAACACATAGGGACCCATGGGGTGTTGTTGGGTGATCATTTGGTAAGAATGGGACTTTGTATAAACCCATAGGAAGGCATGTACCACCAATCAAGCCCTTCTAGTTGGGGTTATTGTTCCCCAAAACAGATCGTTTTGTGCCTCGTTGCAATTCAACGGGGAAAAAATGGTTGGCCTATGGCGGCCAGTGTGCGTTAATTCGAACCTTGGTCCCCCCAACCAATGTACCCTAGGAACACGCTAGGAAACCCAATTTTGCCCTAGGCTAGAACGCGAGGCTAGAGCGTTCTAGCCTAGAAAGGTCCAGGCTAGAACGGAAATCGTTCTAGCCTCGATTGGCAGAATGCGTAGAACACAAAAAGCAAATTATCACAGTGGAATTTGGGGTTCATGACACATACACTCACAGGAACCAACACACTTGACGCGTGCATCCGCATATGTGCCTCCCACCCCAACACACACACATTTTTGCATAGGCATATGCACACCACAACACACAACATGCAATGTCGAGGGTGGGGAGGGGGGTAAGAGGGCGCACAAAAACACCGCACAAACACCCCCACCTAATTAAAGTGTCTAGCTATACCTCCCCCTCTCATTTTGCGGTTTGGGTGTTGGGGTAAACTGCTTGTTGGGACTAAGGTGAGGGAGGGTATCTTTTTCCTTTTTGCAAGTGTGGCTTTTTTTTGAAAGGGGATTTTGAAAAGTGGCTGCGCCGTGGACACACATTGATAGGCAGGTGTGTTGCTCCTTCCCTCCCCCCTGCTGTGTGTGCCTATGATGTGGTGCGGGTGACTTCTTCGCACCGTTCCTCCTCCCTTGCTACCCCCCCCCCCCCACCGCCCCTCGGGATCCCCTCCAATTGACTTTGTGAGAGTAGTTGTGGTGTGCTTTGCCCCCCCTCCTCCCTGTTTATGGATTAGTCCCCCCCCCCCCCATGTGTGCATTTCAACCTGCCTTGTTGGTTTGTTAGCAGTTGATTTTGGGGTTAGTGGGGTGGCTGTTGGTAGGTTGGTTCGTGGGGTGCTGAATTTAGCCGGCTGGCTATTTGGCTGGTTGGTTGGTGTGTGGGTATGGTTTGTTGGTTAGTTGGGTGTGTGAAGATGTGCTGTAGTATGCTGTGCTGCATGCTGTGTGGTGTTGGTGCATCTTGTGTGTGTCTCTGAGCATGTATGTGCAGCCACTGCAAGGGTCGTCGGGGGGTGCTAAAAATATATCATTTTGCCGTTCTACCGATGCTCTAGTGAGGCGTTCTAGCGGCGTTCTAGCCAACGATCGGCGCCGATGGAACGCCGCTGCAACGCCTCGCTAGAACCCCTCGCTAGAACGCCGCTAGCACGGCAAAATGAAATGTTTGTAGCACCTCCAATGACCCTTGCAGTGGTTGCACATGTATGCTCACAAACACACACACTTTGCAGCAACACCACACAGCATGCAACACAGTGCCCCCCAACACACATCATGCGACAATACATGTCTACACACCCAATTAACCAACAAACTGGGCCCACACATCAACCGGCCAAGCAACCAAGCAAGCAACCAACCAACTAGCCAAATTCAGCAGCCCACAAACCAACAACCAATGACCAACCAAGCAACCCAACAAACCACCAGCCAACCAACAAACAAGCCAAGTTCCCACCGCACACCGGGGGTTCCATAACGTGGGAGGAGGGGGGACAAAGCACACCATAGCCTCAAACACCACAGCACCACACAGCAGAGCTCCGGATGGGGTGGCGGTACAACAAACACCACAGGCACAGACAACAGGGAGGGAAGGAGTAACACACCTCCTACCTGTCAATTTGTGTCCAGGGGGCAGCCACTTTGAAAAGTCTACCTTTAAAAACAACACCACACTTGCAAAAAGGAAACATATACCCTTCCTCACCTTAGGCCCAACAAGCAGGTTAGCCCCAGCACCCACAACGCAATTTGGAGGGGGGGGTCATCGCCCGACAGTTAGGGCGTGTTTGTGCGGTGTCTGTGTTCCGCCTCTGACACCCCCTCCCCGGCCTTGACATATTATCTTATGTGTTGTGTAATGCATATGCCTATGCCAAAGTGTGTGTGTGCGTGTGTTTGTATGCGTGTGGGACCACGTATGCCTATGCATGCATCAAGTGTGTTGATTTTTTTTGCGTGTATGTGTATTATCCCCCCCCAGCCCCACTTTGGTGTCCCTTACATGTGAAACGTGCGTGAATGTTTTCCTTCTAGTTTTGTTCTAGGCGAGACGGCTCTAGCGACATGCTAGCGAACACGCTAGATCGGCGCTAGAACCCCGGTAGAACACTTTCTTTTTGACTTCGGTTCGGGGTCCAAAATGTGTTTTCTCGAAAACTGAGATTTGGCCTCCCTAGAATGGTCCCGGGGGACCAAGTTCCACCATTGATATAACCAAACACCCACACCCATGGGATGGGGTAATCCCTGCTTATTTCGTTCTAGCCTTCTAGTACCATCTAGCACAAGAACAAAATGGGGTCTTCAGCGTGTACCTAGGGTTACGAATGATGGGGGTCTCGGGTGCTATCTTGCCGTTGTCCACAATGGCCCTCCTACGGGCGCCAGTTGGGAGCACAGCCTTTTTTAGGCTGGCATGGGTTGGCCAAAATAAGGCTAGCTTTGGTTGACCTCCAACAACCCTCAGACATCCTTGGGGTCTTGTTAGGTGACAAATTTGTAAGAATGGGGGCACAAAAAAATTTCAAGCCACTGGGGGCAATGATGCTAATGGATATTTCGATGATTGCAAAGTTGGTCATTTTGGGTGCCCATTTTGGGTGCAAAGGGTTGGTTCAAAATCACCTCGCACAAGTAGTTACACCAAAGCCATGTAGGCCCGTATGTATAGGAAAACGCCACGTACCCGCCCAATTTTGGGCTTTTTTTTGGCCCAGTCGTGTACCCCACCTCAACGGGTCAAATTGTTGGTTTAAGTCCATGTAAAATCATTATTTTGTCCCACTAATGCATCCCCCAACGAGTTTTTGCTCCGGACCCCCCCACCCGACCCCCCCACTTGAAACCCACTTTTTTTGAGGTAGGTGTTGTGTGGGGCTAAGGTGAGGTGAGGTTGTCCCGGCTCAGAGGCCCACGAAGCCCCGGGAACGGCTCTGCCATCGATGAAGTCCGCTGGCGCCCGACGGGGTGTTGATCACAACCGTGGCTTCTTGGCCGAGAGGGTCATCACATCCGTGCCGCATCGCACATCGCTCTCTGCTACAAGACCTTCGTATCGTTAGCCCTGCTCGCCCCTGCCTCCATCCCGCTCGCTCAGCAGGGCAAGCCACACTGCTCTACCCCGTATTATTGATGTTGATTTAGGCTCCTCCTCGTTCAGCAACACCAAGAACATGGCGAAAGAGTTGCAAAGGTCTCCGTCCGGGAGCTTCAGCCAGAACTTGTACCGCATTCAATGACACGTGTGACCTCGTGCTGGCTGCGGTGGGTTGGTGTGCCACCTGTGGATCTGCACTCCCACTTGGACGGGCAGCGCGGCACTGGCCACAATGAGAGCCCGGATGCTGTGTGCCGCCGACGGGTTCATCTGTAGGTCTGGCGGCGCCAGTGGCTGCACCACCAAGTTGGCCGCGTTCCAAAGACAGCGCGACTCCCGGGGGTACAGATGCATTGTAGCACCTACGCATGCCGCTTGATACCGCGACCCTCCAGCACAAATCCTAGCACTCGGATCGGGCATAGAGCGCTAGGGTCTCTGGGTACTCTTGGACTGCGGTGCCCCAGACTAATGGCGGAAGCCAACCCCTTTGCCACGGGGCATGACATCGCCGCTATCCCGAACCAAGTCCCAATGGTGGCCGCTTCGCACGTTGACGCGAGGCGCCACGTAGACGCGGCCTCCGAGTGCTCTGAGATATGGATGCCGCCCCCTGGTCACTTCAGGGTCACTGCTGTATTGGAGTGCCAAAGAATTGGGCCGTCCGCCCCTTCCACTGAGAAGGCCAAGGTGCGGAACGATACCTGCAGGGCTGGGACCAATTTCTTGCATGCATGGAGGATGTGTTTACCCCATCCCCCGCACGCCATGCCGCAGAAAGGGCAGTCGAAGACCGCCGTATTCCTGAGTCGCCGTGGCACGCCGTAGCCATGTGGCCACATTCAAAGCATCTTCGGAGAGGTGGGTGTTGAGGAGCCCGGTCTCCCAGCACTGCGCAATGGAGCCTTGTAGGCTCAAGAGGGTGTCCAGCGTGGGCATCGGGGCAGCCAAGGCCTCGTACCGCGCATCCATGGCCTCTGAGTTCCTCAAGTAGGGGAGCCCGCCGCGAACCTGGACGCCCAGCTCACCCTCCTCAGCAGCAAAGGAAATGGTGCCACTCTATGTGTTGGGGACGGCTGCCGTGGCAAGGAGAGGCGCCTCCAGCCGAAGATGAGGTAGCAAGCTGCGTCCAAGGGCCGCTGACACGCTGTTCTGGCCCTAAGCAGGAACGTATATCTCCTCCACGGGTGCATGTAGTTGTTGCGCGTAGCAAACACTAATGCGGTCAATCAGCGGGCTTGCCGACTACACCAAAACTTCACCCTATGTAGTTGCATGAGCACTTTCGGCCGCCGGATACACTTTCATCATGTTGGAGAGCGTCGGGCCACGAAGCACCAATACCCCTAGACACCACCTCAGCAGCTATGAAGATTAGGAATACGGATTCGCCACCTGCACTAAGGACCATGCGTCAGCGAAGATGTTCTCCTCGTCCGCCAATACCGCTGTGTATGCTATTGCATGGGCCCTCGTAGCTCCATGGGTGGCTATCCTTATTGCCCCACTTACTAGCCTCGGGTGCACCCGCACCTCGACGTGCGCGTCGGACACTGCCGGTCGCGGCAGGATCCATAGATGGAGTCCCCAAGCCTCTAGCTAGGCGCATAGCCTGTGGGCGTTGGCATAAGGTTGGCGTCCCAAGTCGCAGCCACGCAGCTCTGCTCTCTGGAGCGCCTATACGTGCTAGCTGCGAATGTTGATGGCAAATGTGATGTAGCTCACGTACCGCACCGCGTGGCGATGCCCCAAGCTAGGGGCGTGGAGGCCGAGCATGCGCAGCCAAGGCTCGCTTCTGAATGGCGTCCGACAGGCAGTGGAACTCAAGCATGCTGTCTTCCAGCACCGGCATGGCGTCAAACACGAAATCGCCCTTGGCTAGAGCCAACACCGCCACCACTCTACGGACTGTTGTGGCGCCACCGGCCGCGATCCGCCAGCTTCCATGCATCCCGACGATCTCGCAGACGCTGAGAGGGGCTCCGACGGTGTGGAAGGGATGGGGGAAGATCATCGCCCTGTGACCATGATGCTTGGCATTGAGTCAGAGCGCCACTAGTGTTGTGTGGGCTGCGGCGACCGCATAGTCCAACGGCCGGCCACTATGTAGACCCTTAACGCGGTCCGAATGGGGATGGGCTCATCTCCTCTCGCCACCTTGTGCCGTGCATCGAGGGGGACTCGCAGTCGGCGTAACCCATCGCGCGGTGCATGGGACGGCACCAACATTGGCTTGGCCATGAGGGCAGAGACGGCTGCCAATGTCTCCGCCGAGCTCAAGCCCAAGAGGCCGCTGAGCTCGAGGTCTTGGGTGTGTCTTTCTGGGCTGGGACTACATTGCTTCTTGTGTGACCGCCATTCCTCGCTGTGGTCTCCTAGGCGTCCATCCAACGAACGGTCTCGACCATGAGATGGACTATGACTCCTCCTGTTCGAGCCAGGCTGTCGGTCCATATACTTGGGTGCGTAGCTAAGCACTAGCCTCCAGCCTGGTCTCGCAGGTGATTATTGGTGTCTTGGATGATGTTTATGTGCGAGATGTTGATCACAAACTGCACGTAAGCAGACGAGAAACAGCCAAAGCTGTCCGCCGCCCTTAGTGCGTCGACGAATGGCGTTGCTCGCCCATGTTCAGCTCCCGTGATGGCCACGTGGACACTTAGCGCCCTCCACTCCTAGTCCGGAGTGTGTGCAGCCACAATCTCCTCGGCAGTATCCAGCAATGCCTATTTGGAGCTCAGCGCTCCTTGGAGCACCCGGCGTTCGGACAGGTACCCTCGCCAATCAACCAGAGCACTTGCGGCCTTCCGGGAATCGGCTCCAAAGTCCCCGAGGATGGCCCCCAGTTGCTTTCCGGTTGACGCTTGCTTGACGGGGCGTAGCGCTGTTGCCATGGACGGCAAGGGGGCCAACCTTAGCTGCAAATTGGTGGTAACGTGCTCCGGCGGCAGGCTGTGGCCCGTGTCCCACAATATTTGCAATTGATCTGCTAGCCGCGCCGCGTCATCCGTCCCAGCATGTGACGCATTGCAGAGTCACTGACCCGTGACCGTTGGGGCTTTCGCCACATTGGACCCCTGCGGGCTCACTAGAACACCCGCGAGTGTCTTCGGCACTCGCGGGTAAGGCAGCATGGCGTGAAACCAGCTCTTGGTGGCGGATGACACCTTCCAATCGGATACTGGCATGTTCAGTCGCAAGCCCCCTGCGTCTTCCGGGGAGCAGGCCTAGCTCACTCGCTAACCTTTTTCGCCGTGCCCACGCGGCGTCCACAGCATGCCAGAGTCAGAGCGACCCCATCATGGTTCTGCTGGATGATACGGACGGAGACGTCTAGTTGAAGAGGCGCCTAAAGCGGCCCAAGTCCCTTTCCAGCTCTACACGCGGCTGCTCCTACCTCCGGGGCCACCGGTGCTGCGTGACACATCTGCTAGCAGAGCGATCTCGTCGGCCTCCGAGCAACCCTCGAGGCACGGGGACACCTCCTCCAACACCTCTGCGAACGTGGGCCACGAAATTCCAGGCACTTTAGTGGCCAACATACCCCTCTCCATCTTCCCCGGCGTGCCCAACAGCTTCGCCGCATATAAAGCCAAGCTGCCCTCCATCTCCGACGACATCACGATGCCCGGTACGTCTGTTCCAGAGGGACCACGGGTCTTAGACAGCAGGATGTCCTGTGACTCTTGGTCCTTGCACGCGCGCCTGATGGCCCACAGATCAGCTGACCAGAATTGCCGCTGCTGCTGCTCAAGGCTCAACTCGGCAAAAAATTGAGGCATGGTGATTGCAGAGACGGCGCACAGGGATTCAGCTGGGTGTGGGCCGCACAGCAGCCGCCACGCAATGTTCGGCAATGGGCCACAAATGCACTCTACACCAAAAGGGCGTCATTGACACTGTAGCACAACATCCGCCCTTGATTTGGGACCCGGCTCCACACCGGACGTCCATCTCGACTGCCAGTGCTGCAGCATAGCTTGCACGCACGCGGCGCCATCTCCTTGTCGGTGGGCGCCACAACACCCGTGCAGAGGAGCTCCAACAGCTCCGCACCGACCGGGGTCATCGGCACTGTAGCACAACATCCTCACTTGAATTGGGACCTAGTAGCACTATGCACTGTCCATCCCCACCGCCGGCTCAGCAGCACAACTTGCACGCACGCGGTGCCATCTCCTTATCGGTGGGCACCAAAGGAGCCGCACACAACCCACTCGTAGTGGAACACAGCACACAAGCCCAGGCAGCTCGCCGACGGCTCGTTCTGCACCCCACGGTCGCACGGGAGCCGGCACATTTTGCTCTGCAAACACGCTGCTCTCCTTCCAGTGCGTTGGCCCGCAGAGCACTCACTGGGACGCGTCGGGACAGGATGCAATGCGGGGGGGGGGGGGGGGTCGCGGCCACTATAAAGAAGGCAGCAAGTGAGAGCACGGGTTGGGCATGAGGGAGGGAGGTGGCTGTGCAAGCGGGCTCCCTAGACCCGCTAGCTACCAGTTTGGGTGAGTCCACGACCCTCACAGGCTCTAACCCTTTTGGTGTACGAAGGGGCCAAATCTCCGGGGGGGGGGGGGGTGTAGGGGGGGGGGGTGGCGGGGGCGCGGGGGGGCGGGGTCAAAAATGTTCAAAAAATGACCCCCCTTTTTTGTGTTTCCATTAATCTTTTGGGTTTTTCGATTTGAGCTGAAAAAGTGTTTCCGGGTCTCGACTCCATGGGGTTCCTACGGGGCGGAATGGGACGAGCCCTTGTGCAGTTCATGCACCTTTCGGCCATTTTTGCTATGTTGGCGGTTTTGGCGACCTCGGTGACCCCGTGGTACCCACTTTGAAGGGTGCAAGTAGGGATGCTGTGACAATATATGCCCACTAGGATACGAAAGGACTTGTTTTTGCAGTCTCTAGCCTTGCCGAGGGCGGGTAAAAACCCGTGTGAGAGACGCAAAACGACCGTTTCCACCAATAATGGCCTTCATGAGTGAATGGGTAGGTACACAACCAACTAATGCAGTTTTTCACCGTGGGTAGCTTAAAAATCGAAGTTTTCGAAACTTAGTTTTTGATATTGTGATCACCTAAAATAACCATCCAAGGTATGTAAAGCATGTTTCAGGCAGTATTCATCTCTTTCTCACCTTATTTGGATATTGGGTGCGGGGGGGGGGGGGGTCTCCCAAGCGATTGGTACCAACCTGCTACTGCAGTTTTTCACCCTCGGCAGCTCAAAAATCGAAGTTTCCGAACGTTTTTTTTTTGTATATTGTGACCCCAAAAAATGACCATTCAACCTATGTAAAGCATGTTTTACGCAGTAATTATGTATTTTTCACCCCATTCGGGCTGCAGTGCTCAAGGTAGATTCTTTGCGAGGTGGACTTGCCGAAGGCAATAGAATTTTCCGAAATCCTTGTGTTGCCTTTAGGATCTCTTTGGGTGGTCAATTGGTGACAATACGGGTACTCTCGCAAGCATGGGGACCCATGCGTCTCGAAAGTTCAAGACAATCGCCAATGTGTCAAATTGGCGTCTCCAAACTGGGCCTTTCTTCTTCAACGGCTATTGGGCTATCAAATGATTGCAAATGGGTGTCCCATTAGGCATCCCTCACACTCTAGGGCTACGTTGTGGCCCATTAAGTTATGAAAACAAGCGCTCAAAACAAGCGGTCAAAGGGGTATTTTCCCCCTGAAAATGGACCACCACATGGCACCACGGCACGATAGACGCCTCATTGGACACCCATTTGCAGTCATTTAATGGTGCATTTACCAGTGGGGAAGAAGGGCCCTCATTGGAGAAGCCCATCTGACAATTGGCGGTCGTCTGGAGCTTTCACCACGATGGTCATGAAAGCAGATTGAACATGGCCATTTTTGGACACTATCCCGGCCATACACCAGGCTAGACGGCTCAAAATCACAAAAAAGGTGTTTCCGGTGATGCACATTTCCTCTATGGTCATTTTGAGCAACTTTGAGCCATGTTCTCTCCAAAAAGACTTTTTTTTGCCTTTGCTTGCTGGGGCCGATCTTGGAAAACTGGAGACAACATCCCCGAGCCCGTCATTGGTTAGGGGTGTCCATATGAAAGAAGAAAGTGTCGTGGGTCCGAATTGCCACATAGTGGCGGCGACAGGCGTCCCAAGTCTCAGAATGAGGAACCAGGTTCTACATTAGCCAGCTTGCTGTTGAATGTCCAGCGAACAGCACCATCGCCACTGTTTCAGCACGCGCGTGCACAGCATTCCATATCTGTGAATAATTGATTCCGATTGTTTGCTATGAATAATTGATTCCGATTGTTTGCTGTGAATTTTCGCATCGCACTGTTGCTTTTACATTAATGCAAAGCCACTGTGATTATGCTAGTTCAGAGCTGATGATTGCAAAGGTTTTTGCTGAAACCTAGTACTGTTCACCATAATGACACCTTGAGGGTTTTGTGACCACCGCTCCGTGTGTGCCGCATTTGGGATCTTGGAGAGCAAATTGCTTTTGGATTTCAAAAAAGCGAGGGCCGGTGTTGTCTTGTTTCACTCACAAACAAACAAGAAAGTACGATCAAAATAAATTCAAGGGGCTTTTGGGGGGCTTGAGCTATGTGGGCGTAGCAGTCACCATGGGTTGGAAGAAAAATCATGAGTTTGGGCTGACCTTTGACAACCCCCGGGAACCCTCGGGCTGTTGTTGGGTGGTCAGTGGTGACAAGGGGCTTACATATTAACTCATGTAGTACCAACTAGGCCCTCCCATTGGTGCTTATTGGCCCCAAACTGTTCCTTTTGGGCGTGGTTGGGCGGAACTGAGTTCCTACCAAGAAACTTCAGTTTGGGGTATGCGTGTGTGTTGACCCCTGTGTCCCCTGCATTCTCAGTCTATTATTTCTTTTGTGGGCAGAGGGGGGTCACCTGCCCGTTGGGATGTGTGCTGAGGACCATTTGCTTTTTCACTTTTCACCTTTGGGCTTTTTTGTGCCCTGTACCCTCCCTTCCCAAACTTCGTTGGCCCATAGTTTACAACTTCCCCACAGCGTCCCTCGTCTCTCCGCTGAGGTGCCTTGCTGAAGGCAGTCGAATTTCCGCTAATGCCGGCTGCACCTCAAACCTCCGACCTCACTATTTCACAGCCATGCCTTCTGTTTGCAATGTGTGATGGGTGCGATGTCACATGGGGTCCCTTGCCAGTGATAAACAAAACAGCCATAGGCGATCTCAAATTATGCTAGTCGGCATCGGCCTGCCGACCAGGGAGCCCAGGGCTTCACTGGCAGGTGCACTGCGTGGCTTGTGCCGCCAAAGGCCCAAAATGGAGCATTAGTGCCAAGGTCCTCCGAGTGTGCCTGTGCCTGGCGGCCCCACCCGTTCCTTTGCAGTTCATTCGGTTGCTTGAGTCCGACGAGACCGGGGAAGCGGACCAAGTCATGTAGTGTTCATGCCGGTGGCTGTTGCGCCTGGGGCCCTCACATGGGGCAAGCCCTTGACAGAGAACACTTCCTTGCACTGGGTAGCATCTGACAGCACTTGGCAGAAGGATGGTGGCAATGACGTGCAGCCATCCCTTCATGTGTGTGTGTGTGTGTGTGAATAGTAATAAGTACATGTCCTGGGTGCAGCCTGCTGAAACGGCACTGCACACATACGACACAACATGGAACGAGGATTTTGCTGTGCTGGAGCAGCTCAGGAGCTCCTGTTGCAAGCGGGCGGACTGTGTGTGTGTGCATCCCCCTAGTAAAGGGTGGTACCGTATAGGTTCGACACATAACAGCTGATTTCATGCCAGTTGAATCCCCCTTTTTGCAGGGAGCAACACGGGTAGATCCCCAAATGCCATCACCGGGATCAGTGTGCAGTGATGAGGCCACGTGCATGTGTCACTTGGTGCATACAAGGCCTGGTTTGCAGACCGCTGCTGGGTTCGGTTGACTGCTGACTTGCCTCTGACCCGACCTCTGTGCCATGAACAGTCGAGGCTGTGCTGTCAAGATGACAGTGCACGTCTCTCCTTCCATCAAGCCTGTGGTGAGTTCAGGAACACCTAACACTGGTTGCATTGCTTGGGCTTTCAAGACACGAACTCCTCCATAGGTCAATTTATGGTCCGTTGATGAAGCAGAACTGATGTGGGATGTAGGTCAGGGCGCAAGGGAAGTAATGCACTCACTGTCCAGCGCTGCACATTGCCACCTCTATCAACAGACTGAAAGACGTCTAGGGCTGCTCTGCGGCTCCTGAGGAGTTTTCTTTCACCGCTTTTCTTGCTCTGTTCTTGTTTTGGCGGTTCTCATTGTGTGCGTGTGTGCACACTCGCCGCCTGCAGGCAACCGTTTTGCTGGCACTTTGCAACACTGTGCAGGAAACTTCGATAAGCTCGGTGGCGCTTTGCGTGCCCTTCTGTGCGAGAAGAAGAGAGATACCACAGAGCTAATGTCTGTCACACGCAGCAACACTGGGCACAGCCCTCCCGCCGTGTTGTCGGGCAACATACATGGCACCTGGAGCACGCCATTGGTGCCTCCACAAAGACATCCTCCACCATCCGCCAACCCACACATAGGAATGGGCCATCCCCTGTGCGGAGACCCGCCGCAACCGCAAATCCTGCATTCCGCCCCACAAACCCAAATCTGCATTGCCCTTTTGAACACAGGTGGCATGTTTTTTCTGCGAGTGGCGCATTGTTTCCACTCCACATTGGGAAATACAGAGGGCAGGGTGGTCTGCAAAGGCCAAATGGCATCTGGGCAACCAGACGTGATTTGAATTACCGACAGGCGACTGGCCATTGCAGTTGTGTTGTCATTTCTTCATACATCTCATCAACAGGGGGTAACTCCCGGTGGTATGCATAGTGGGGCCGACAATAACATTGCTCATCCACCGATGCATCTACCAGAATTTTCTGCTTTTCGCTTCCATTAAGGTGAGTGGTCAACAGTTTCCCCTAGTGATGTGTCATCAAAAATACTAACAATATAATGGAAAATTCAAGTATGTCAGCGAAGCCGGACAAGTGTTGTTGCCCAGCCCAACCCCCTACCCCACCTCAACCCCTTACACAGCGGGTATTGGGGTCCATGCCAAACCAGAACCATGCCAAAACGCCCCCAGTGGGGTTGCTGCCACCACACACACAGAAAAACAGTTCTTTTTTTGGTGCTATATCCTATTTGGGTTTCAGTGCGGGGTTTGCAAAGTCCAGAACCCTGTTTTCTGCAGGACTTTGGTATTGCCATGATTAAGAACCTCCCAGAGGGAGGGGTTAGGGTGCTTACCTGCAGGCTCAGTGTGTTTATCTGGTGACTTGTTGACTGGTGACTGGGAACCCCATTGTCATTTCCTGTGGAGGGAGCGCACAATGGGTCTCTCCTTGGGTTGTGTGTGCAGACATAAGCAGTATTGCTACGTATTGCTACCAGGACTGCCGATGCTCAGCAGGATTGTCCTTCTTGCGGGCACTGGTGTAGGGGGGGATTTTTGTTGAAAACGACAACATGGGGGGTTTTACATACCCCACCACCCTTTTTCGTTGGCCAAATTTTTATGCAAAAGTAATGTTTTCATACAACTGAACCCCCCCCCCTTTTTGTTGGGTGAAGGCTTTGCTTAGTCCTTACAGTACCCCTCCAGTTGGACAAATGTTGCCCCTTGCGTTGAGGATATGGCACATGTGGGCCACTTCTGATCCGGGCGGTCTTTAAGGAACCAAATTTTTTTATTTCAAGGACCGCCCCTGAGGACTGCCCCATGGGGCATACTACCACCGGCCTAACACAAGCCATTCCTGTCCCCTTTGACGGGACCCCCGAGAACGCAAGGGTTCTGTAGCGCTTTCGCCCACTCGGGGGCCCCCGAGAAGGCAGGGGTGATGTAGCCACTCCCTTTGTTCGGGACCCCCTAGACTGCAGGGTTTGTGTAGCCAATCTGCCCACTTGTGGCCCACTTCTGATTTCCTCCCCTGCTTTGAAGCGTTGGGGACCCCCTAGACAGGAGGGTTTAGCTTGTGGAAGTTGACACTCTGTGGGATGGGCAGGGTCTATTGCACAGGACAGGGCCTCGAAATCTTTCCATTATGTGCCCCACCACCCCTACTTCTCACAATAGAGCGTTGGGTCTAATGGCCTAGCAACATGCCTCACAAAATTTGCCTATCCCTTTGGGTAACCTCACGTGCAATGGGATCATCTGCAAGCACGATGCCACCAGTGGTGGCAGCTTCATCGGGAGCGCACTTAGCGCAGTGCAACTATTTGGGCGTCTGGCAGTACTAGAGACCCATACTTTGGAATACTAGGGGCATCATTAGTTGTCAAAGGTACCGGCCTAGGGAGTTGATTGGTGCCGAGGGCTCCCAATTGTCCACAAGCACCAAAACCAGTACCCTCTAGGCTTCAATTGAGGTGACGGACACACAACAAGGGAGCAATGAGAGAAGGAATACGACAAAGAGGAGTGCTGAAGCCCAGAGACCTCGTCCCCAAGACAACAGGAGAAATTCCCTAGATGGTCACCATCATGCAAAATGTGATGAACATGGTCATCCATCATGCACATGATCATGCTGCTACCCTCTACAGCATTGTCTTTCTGTTATTGGATGTATGTCCACCATACCATACTTTGAGGACATAGATGATGGCTTACTGGCGTGTGCTGCGCCAATCTAGTGACTCCAAATCTCAAGACAAGCTCTGTGCGTTAACGGCAACGGTCCGCTTGGAGGTGGTTTAAGAAGACCAACAGGCACTTCCCGCTATCCAAGGACAAGCACCTACACATACTTTTGATGCGCGGCGATGGGCTCTCATAGCTAGCACATTTCTCACCGTGTCTGATATCCTCATGTCTTGATGTCCAGGGGTGACTTTCACCCCTTTGACGCCCCCTACCACGAGGTGGTGCAAGAAAAAAAATATTTTTCAACCGCAACACTTGTCGTCCCCCAACCCCATATACAAAAAGTTCGACCCGTGGGGGGGCTTTCTCAACCCTAGCCCCCCACTGTCCCTCCTTGGCCCACAAACCCACCCATCCCCCCCTCCCCCCTTTGTGCTCCGCCGCCTACACAGAAATTGAGTGAACTTCAGTGGAGGCTGCTCCGGCTACCATGGCCAGGCGTGTGGTCAATCACATGCCCCCAATCCTGGCACCGACTCACGGAGCGCCGGGTTCCCAACCCCCTAGCCCGCCGCCATTCCCCTTGCATGCTTCCATCTAT
Source organism: Eutreptiella sp. 'Long Island Sound 2002' (assembly GCA_964036045.1). Taxonomy (NCBI): domain Eukaryota; phylum Euglenozoa; class Euglenophyceae; order Eutreptiales; family Eutreptiaceae; genus Eutreptiella; species Eutreptiella sp. 'Long Island Sound 2002'. Next base: position 57,037,387 of record OZ038378.1, on the reverse strand, counting down.
TCCCTCTGTCCACCATCTTCTCAACCCTCTGCCCAGCGACGGGCTTGCCCCCTCCCCTCCTGCCCCCTTCCCTGTTGCCTCCCCTTCTCCCTCCCTCTTTGCGACCCATCTCGCCTCTCTTCCTCCCTGTTTTGGGTCAAGCTCACGGTCACTTGGACCGTTTGCCTCCCTGACTATACCTTGCACTGGTTAGCTAGCCCTGTCTTGTGCAATAGTTGGTCAAACTACATAGGCCCATTGTTCTCCTCCACCCCACCCCCCCACCCCCTTCAAGGAGCCAAAACGTTTAGAGGGTGTCGGGGTCAAGGACTACACCTGGGCACCTGCCAATGGAATGGGCAGTCAATGGGCAGATGATGGGCAGACGATGCCAGGGCGCCGCATGGGCGGTGCGCGGAGGACCGCGTGGGCCCAACCCTGGCATCCACACGGATCAGGAGGTGACCAGAGGTGGAAAGGGAGGAGGGAGGTGTTTTGCATGCAAGGTCAGGTGCAGGGCAGAGAGGGACTTGTGGGATGGGGGATGGGGAATGGGCGTAATCCGCAGGGGGCTTTTCAGAGGGGCCAATGCAAATGGTTAGGGTTTGGGTAAGGGTTAGCATGTTGCACGAGTGTGCAAGGTGAGCACCGGTGTCCGCCACAATGGGGGAAATGCAGGGGTGGGTCAGTCTGTTAGTGTCTGTACTGAAACTGACTGCTGCCCAGGAGGTAAGGTATGTGCATAGCCTTACTGTTTACGGCGCCAGAGCTGTAAACTTTTATGTTACCAGTGCCGTGAAATATTACAGCGCTAGGGCTGTCAAGAATCAAGAACGGAAACAAGAACCCACCACAACAGAATAGGAATAATTTGCCCCCACCCCCGACTTCTTGTTGCCCTGCATTTTGGTCCAAGCTTTTTTTTTAGATGCGAAATCTTATTTTTTTTAGCATAAAAAATATTTCGCGCTAAACGAAAAGATTTTTACATGATCATCATTTATGTCTCAAAGAGTTGCAAGGGGCGGGGTTTACAAGGAGTGCTACTGCACCAAGCCAACCCATCAGAGGCAATGCCTGTATTTTGCACAGTAGGTTATTCAGCCACCTTGGCCAGGGTCCATGTTCACAATTTCATACAGTAGGAGGCCTGGATTTTGGGACTGACCCAATATGCACCCAGTGGCCCTCTTTCCTTGTTGCCTGGTGTATGCGGTGAGGAGGTACCATTTGCAGGGATGTCATGAAAGTGGAAGGTTTTGGGTGCATTACGTGGAACTTGTGTTACAACAGGGGTGTCCCTTCGGAGGTGGGGGACCTATGCAGAGCATTCACCGGAGAGGATCAGAGGTGATGTCTGAATGTTGTAAAGTAGGGTACTCACCCACCTTGGCCAGAGCCCATGTGCACAAATTCAACGTTCAGGGAACGGGGGTCTTCCGGGGACCTATGCAGAGAGTTCTGTTGAACGGATCATAGGCAATGCCTGAATTTTGTAAAGTAGGGTACTCAGCCATGTTGGCCAGAGCCCAGGTGCACAATTTCACGTTTTCGGGAAACCAATGTCTGAGGATTGAGGAAGGGACTGCATGATGGCAGCTGGAGCAAATGTCTCACTCCTACCCCCCTGCCCACTTCCATTGTTGCTTTTCGCACCCATGCCTGACTACTTGATGCACTGACTGCCCCCCTTGAGTTCTCACAGTGCATCAGAGGCCCCTTTGTATCCAGAGCCTGACCCTGAAGCTACTGACCCACAAACGTCCCTAGGCTCAGCTGCACAGGAGGCTACCCGCCAGGGACATCGCGAAGTCGTGAAATCCTGTACATCAATGGCAAACCTTTCAAGGTGCCCTTGGGGTACACAGGGTACCTCCCCAGCAACCAATGGAGATGTGATGATTTGTGGAATGTCATTGTACATGACAAGTGAAAGACTTCTGAGATCCGCCTTGCATCTGCGAACTAGGCCCGCGCATCCTCCTTTGAGAAAACAAACAGGCAAGAAGATACCCAGAGAACAGCTTGTTTTTCTGCGGATGTGAGGTAAGTACATGGAAGATAAACAACAGTGATGCCCACTGTTTGCCTGTCCACACAAGCAGTGTGTTCTGGTTGCTTAGTGGGGACCTCTTTTCAGACGCAGAGTGATTCAGCCAGGTTTTTTCTCCTCATTTCTTCTGCAGTGCATTGTGCCACCCACCTGCCCGTGCATTGCTGCAGCGTTTGACAGCCATACCGATCAACTCCTGGGAGCTCTGTATCCCAACACATCCGTTCCTGCATTGTATGCTCATTTTCTGCAGCTTGTGCAGTCCGTCCAGTCAGTCCCAAGTTCCAGAGTCTTTGCATAGACTTTGCTCAGAGGCATGATTCAGTGCACAAAGACGAGTGGTTTTGCCTGGGAGAGGGTGGTTTCAGGCACTATGCAGTGAATGCATGATTTAGGCCATAATTTCATGCTCATGTTGTGCTCTTTCCAAATGGCTTCAGATGGTGGTCAACATGGACGGACCAGGGTGCACACAGGTATGGATGCAGGTTCTGTACGTCATGTCTAACTTTCCACAGCAATGTAGCCCTTCACCACAAGGAAGGCGTCTTGTGCATCATTTGCGCAGCGGCAGGTTCCGACGCCATCAAGTTGTTTGGATCATCTTCTCCTGATGTACTGTGTACCACAACAGCAACTTCTGAAATTGCTCAGCCCACTGCAATATGGCATCAGGTGGTATTTTTTGCTGTTCTTTGCTGTTGTGCCATGTTTTAGAGGGGTTGCTGAGGAATGTGGACGATTGATCTGGTGGGCTGCCCCTGGGAGCTGCATTTCTGTTCCCCCTCATGACCCCAGGCGTTGTCTTTTTTTTGCTTTTTGGTTTCAGCATTTTTTAGATGGCCATCTACAAAGTAAGATTCTGATTATTTGACATTATGAAACATGCGAACGACTTTTTTCGATTTTTGTTTTTGTTGGAATCTTTTTTTTTAGTAGAGGTTTTTTTTTTTAGATGCAAAATTTATTTTTGCTTTTTGCTGTTTTGCAATTTTTTCAAATGTTTTTGCTCACTGGTTATCTGAGTTGACTTAAATTTTAAAATTTTCTTTAAATTTTTGTGCATCGTAGAATAAAGATCCCGCATCTAGAAACGATATCGCCACTCTCAGAAACGGTTTTTTTTCTAACAAAACATCCTTTTTTGCATTGACAGTTCTATTTTGGGCCAGGAAACAGTGGCAATTTTCAGCCGATAGGCAAAGACTGATCAATCCGAAGGCCCATTATTTGGTCCCGCCAATGCACTCAAAATTTCCCCATCCGAGTTAACAAGGAAGGCGCAGTGGGGGCTTGGCCGCAATTTTGCATGATTATCCATGAAAGGTAGTGCAATAAAACCACAACAAACAAACAGATCTGCAGAATAGGATATTCAGGGGAAGTTTGAGACAGACCAAGAACAAGAGTCACCCAAGAAGGCACCATGTAAAACCCATGTGTGACAAACCAATCATGTTTTCTGGCGTGTATGCTTTCTATGCTACGATCATGTGGCAACTGTATCAGCTGTTTTCTATGTTGGTTGCACAATAAGTATTTACGTTGTTTGCCCTGTGCCTACAATTAACCACAAGTTGCAGAAATTGTTGCCATTAGGATTGAGGAGTGTGGGCTATGCCTGCTCTCGTTCTACACAGGAGTTATTGACCCACAGTTTTTTTCAGAGCGGCCGACAAGAAATACAAGCAACCGGGGGGAGGGGCAGCGTTGTGTAGAAATGTATGCCCACCACCCTACAAACCCATGCACACATAGAACCGCAAGAATTTTCGGGGCACTTTTAGCACATCTAGGAAGCAGCAATAGACTATGCAGACCCCTCCCCATTGTCCACTTGTGCCCTTCTCCTTCACATGGTGAAAATATTTCTGTTGATGTTATTGGCTTCCAATATCAGGTAGATGATTCTTTTCCACAATGCCGGTGCCCTAAAGGCTTGTGCAAGGAGATGGGACAGTAATGGTTTGTCTTTCACCCCCTACATTACAACAACTAAGAGCAGTGGCAGAGTGCCATGGTTTCTTTTGATCATCTTTGCAATTGTCAATTTAGGAACATTTTTTTAAATTATCTATAAAAATGCATCGTATATCCATCAATTTTTATTTGGGATCGCTCTACATATTCCTCTCGGGCTGCCAATGCCCTTTCGTAGCATCCCTCAACAATGTCCGGATGCTTCGCCACTGGTGTAAACCACTATTGCAACTGCCTCTTGCTGATACAACTGAGTGAAGACAAAATGAAGACTTGGACAGAGATTTCTCAATGTTCACGGCACTAGCGGCGTAAAATTGCAATTCATCATACTCTTGGGATATAGGGTGTGTGAGCTTTGTGGTGCGCAAGTAGTTTTTTTTCGCCAATGTGGGCAGCAAAAGTATGTCAACTCACATTAATTATGCTTAATATGTCAAGCCCAAATGCAAAGCCGCATCCCGGTGGCCTACCGAAATGTATGAATTTTGATTTCCCGTTCATAAAATCCGATGTTTAGAGACAAAAAACCTATTTATTGATGTTTTTGTATTTCGACCAAGCCAATGCCCTAGTGATATGGAAGCCTTTGTTTTCAAAAGTTATGTGGAAAGTATTTGTCAAATTTTTCTCCCCAAACCTTGCGGTCCGTCATTTTTTTGTTGTCCCTTTGCAGTGTCTATTTTTTTTCGGTTTATCCTACATGAGTGAAGATGCCCCCGCTCACCCGAGTTGCACGGGTGATTTTCGTTAATTGTTTGCGAACTCACTGCAACGAATGAAGATGTAAAAAACTGAGTCATTCATCCATCCATTCATTCATTGAACAATCATTGTGTTAGCCAAAATGATGATGTCACAAAAGGTTAGACACTCATTGGGATGTGCTATGCAAATGACCCCAAAGAGGGCAGTACATCGGGGCTCAAACGTACACTTTATCCAACGACCCGACTTCTCCGTTCTAGATGCACTCCCGACACCAAACACCTAATGTCAAGCCCCGGAACAATATGGAGGCGCGCCACCGCGGGCGCCCTCCATGGCTCAAGCACCGGCCGCCGCAACACAACACTGCACCACGCGACCCAGAGGACTCCCTAGCTTTCTGCCCGTGCCGGGAGGGCAGAGGTTAAGCTGAGTCAGCCCCCCCCCCCCCCCCGCAAGCAACCAAGAACCCCTCATGGCCAGCCAAAACGGTGTTGATGCCACCCCCCACGTCCCCAAACCACGGCGCCAAGAAGACACCGCCCCAGCCCCCGGGGCCCAGTACGGCCGGAGGGGCACAGCCCCGATCCGCCCCCCCGCCCCCCCCCCTCCCCTCTAGCGACCACGCCGCGGCCGGGCGGAGGGACAGCCCCAACCCGGCCCAACCCCTAGCCGTCCCCCCCCCGCCCCCCACCGCCGGCCCCCGCCCCACCCGAGCAAAAGGCTGGCCCGGCGTGGCGGTCCCACCTTCACCACGGCCAGTCGACCACAGGCGCAACGTGACGGGTGCACGCCACTGGGGAACAGGAAGAGAGGCACAAGAGCCGGGCTAGGCCCCCAGCCCCCCACAGAGGACAAACAAAGCTATGGACTCGAGCACGAAACACGGAGGCGCACGAACCGCATGGAACGGCCCTACCAGCGCCCTGGGAGAGGACGTCGCGAAGTGCGCGCGCGACAGTACAGGGGGGGGGGGGCGCGGACAGTGCGGGAACGCGGGCGCAACAACACACAACGGGCACGCAGCGCGTACTAGAAGGCCAACCGGAACGAGCTCTTGGAACGCACAGACCACATGGAATGGCGTATCAACAGCCGAAGGCAAGGCACATCAAGACGGGACAACCCACGAGACACACCGCGAGGGGCGCGAGGCAGGGCAGACATGGGGGGGAGGAGACAAGTAGCGGCACCGGCCCCGCCGCCCTGACGTGCCGTGAGTGCCGCGCAAACACCAGCAGGACATTACCTCTGCCAAGGCAGTAGTGGTGCGCAGCGCCACGCGCTAGCCTCGCGGCTAGGCAGCCTCCGCGCTAGCCCTGGGGGTCCCACTAGCAACGAGGCAGTAGCAGGGGCCCCAGAGCGCTAGAACCCAGGGCGACCATGCATTGCGGGGTTGACGTCGTGGGTGAGCGCTTGCAACCCAGTTGCTAAGAGGCAGGCCAACCGGGAGTGGCGAAATGGGGAAGCCAGGGAGGGAAAGGGCTTCGAACCCGTGAACCCGGGCGACTCCGCTACCAGGCAGAAGGTGTGCTTTGAATGGCCTGACGCTAGGCCCCGATGGGGGGCATATTACCTGGCCCGGCCAGGTAGCCCCCTGGGGCAGAAAGGCGTTTAGTACCCGAAACCTCAAACCTCGAAACTCAAACCCTGTTCTAGATGAACAATAATGGCTGTTGTCCCCACTGGGGGTCAGGGAAGTGGTCTGCCACCCCAAAACTTGGATACTCGAAAGTATTGTGGTATGATTGTGAATCAGTGCTTACGTAACCTCCTTCAGCTCCCCGGCCAAGGATAGACCAAGGATCTCTCTTTGTCTCTTTATACAAGGTGGATTATGTTCGTAACCAAATAAGTGCAGTTGGAAGGCATATATGACACTAAGAAAAAGTCACTTCTACGTCTTTTGTGGGGGACTTGATCCGGGCCGAGTCGCCCTATTCTTTGAGAAGTATCAAAGACTAGCATTCAAATATTTACTGTATACTTTTGGAGCATAAGGGACAGTTTCCAAAGTAACTAGGGTAATAAACGTAGGCCCCAATAAAGTTCACCCCTACCTGTGAAGCAAGCGGAGGTATCTTTCTTCATGGAGGTGTATACTGAAATAAAGTAGGCACTTCATTACTTTGTCCATACAGATTAAGCCTTGTGGTTTGCCATGTCAGGACGTAGATACTCAAAAGTTTCATCTACTTATTGTGGTCCTATTTTGTAACTCTTTGTGAATTTAGTTGCTCGGCCAAGCTGGCCAAGTCATATCCTCTGTCTAGCCCAACCTACTTGCCCCAGATTCCTAACCAACTCTATTGCATCCAAAGCAGTGCACATCATGTGCTCATCACTATCTTCTGGGCAACATTGCTTTCAGTTTTAGCACTAAAGTCATTTGCTTTGTTTATAAATCATTGAAGCTTTGTACGTTCGCTTGCACTATCCATCTACAGCCCCTCTTTGGTACATGCTTTGTTTTGGAAGGAACTGCACCCGGTTTCTGGTCTTGGTGTTCTGGTGCCATTCTTGCTTAACTACTTTCACTATTTTGAAAAGCAGCGAGGTTTGGTCCATCGAAAACCATTGGGAAAAACTACAAGGTTTTCAACACGACTAATTGGCAAAATAGAAGATCTTTCTGGTAGCCCAGTCTTTACCTCTATGAGCCTGAGCAGAAGCCCTACGACCACACTAATAACGTGGTGATAAGTGCCCATGCTGTCCCCATCACCGCCCAGCCCAAAGCCACCAACCTAGGGAATGGGAGCGTGGAATGTACAAGTGGAAGAGGGAAACCGACCGGCTCCAGGAGAGAGCATATTATAAGCAGAGGGACGAGGAAGAATATAGAAGGTGATGATTGTGTCGTCCCACTTACTGTCCCTTTTTTTTACCGAGGTAGCCACCTTGGGGTTGCAGGTTCTCGAGAATTTGAGGTGTAGGGACCCCTTTGCTGCTGACTGGCGTCCGTGGTTGCCTGCTTGGACTGTCCTTCCTCCACCTCATTTGCCTAGCGTGTAGATGAACAGAGGGCACGGTCGAACGTGGAAAGAGACTTTCGAGACAAAGGAGTAGACGAAACCATAAAGCCGTGTGGGGAGGGCTGCCAGCCACCTTACGCTGATGCAGACAACTCCTTTGACACCTCCGAGATGTTCGCCATCTAAATGTCATGCCACCGTTGCGCGAGGCTTTGCGCATACATCGCTGAAAGGTTATTGTCCCCAACGCGCCATTCCATGCGCGAGGCCTCGCGCATGAAACTAAAGCTTCTTCAGTAACAATGATACTTTTAAAGATTACCAAGTGAAGTAAAATGAAAATTCATGTATTGATATATGCATTTCTACCGATCCATCCTGCTAATGATACAAAGTTACGTGTATACAGACGTCATGTTTCTCTTTTCCCAAGACCTGCCTAATGCATTGCGTTGTAGTACATTAATCTGACACAAATGTTCGCCTTTGCGCGGGGCCTCGCGCATAAAATGGACACAAAACAATAATTTTTGGTAGAGTACCCATGGGGCGTGGCGCTTCAACGATAATATTGATTTCGTGAGAATGGTCTACGAGGTGCTACACAGATCCATCGAAATATTTATTATTTGATGCCTTTCCAAACCTGTCCTTTTCCCCCCTTTTGGGTTGTTTTTGACCATGCAACTTGAGCCGCCTAAACCTGGGTCCTCTTCGCTGGCTTCAAGTACCTTACTGAGGAGGTCCAGGGTCTCATCAAGACGGAGTTTACGATGTCCTCGTGTGGGGGAACGGGACGCTCGAGCCTGGACGGCGGGGTTACCTCGGGCTCCGTCCTCCCCAATGGCATGGGGGCATAAACGCGCATAGAAACGAAAAATGAGCAGATCCACCAACTACACAGCATGTATATTCCCTTTGATGCGGCGCTGCTGCATGGCCGGTCCTAAAGGTCCCGCCGGCACCTCTAGTTTTCATGCTGTGGTCACCGCTGACTTCACTGACCAACAGCGATGGTAGCGCTCCAACTGGGTACCACAGGTAACACTAAACAGAGAAATGTGGGAGTACCCGACAGCTACAGTAGACCAAAAATGGTGCATGCGACCTACAAATCGTTGAAAAATTGGTCGTGCAAAAACTGTGTGACAGGTTGATGATTGAAGCAGAAAACTTTTTCGAACAGCGATATGTAGGAAGATACATTTACGCAAATGTTTCTCACAGTGACAATGCCCCTGCGCAAAGTGTCGGACACCGAGAAAACAGTGGCAGCGGCATCTGGAATATTCCGCGATGTTTGCTCAGAGGAGCCGCCGTATCACACGGCAGAACAATTGTGGGAAGGGTTAAAACAAGGGGACGAGGGCGGGCGATTGCTGTTGAGTTTTTATGCGTCTGCGTAACAGTGAAAGGACGCGTTGCAGCGTTGAAAAGACAATCGCGGCAGAGGGCAAGAGGTGGGTTGGTATTCTGATAGAGGAGACCTGGCGCCCTTATTTGTTGATGTGCCACCGCGCAGTTCCGTATCAAGGAAAACCGAAACCTGTTGTTGCGATAGAGGGCAGCAGGGCGCAACGGCGCATTTTAGCAAGGTCAGGTCTGGCGCGATATAGCGCACCTTAAGTGAAGTAGAGGGCAGCAGTCATATGCAAGCAACTTGGGACAAAAGACACCAGCAGTGGGTTGTGTTGTGGATGGACAACTGGCACAACAATCAATTTACCACAAACCCTGACGACAACGACAAGAGCCTTAACGCTACAGCGTTGGCCGTCTTGCTCCTACGAGATGCAGCACGCTACTGGCATGGTCATGGTAGCCTCGAGGAGCTGGAAAGGTGAGTTCCTATTGTTGCCCGCATGCTAGGGAACACTGAGGGAACTTTTGCCCGCATCCTGCGTGACCTAGGATTTGCTAGCAGACGGCCTGTTGTGCGAAACATCACGGCACCGCTTGATATCATTCGCAAGGTGCCTGCAAAGAGACCGCATTAGCCGCCTCTTTGCCTAAGCAAAGAAAAGGTAAGCAGCAACGTTTCGCTGCTTAATGTACTGCAGTTCACCAGGGACCTGGCCCAACACAGCCGGCCAGTTGTGCCTGTTTCATGTGACGAGAACATCCACTACCGCATTTGTGAAATGATGCACGGTGAAAAAAAAACCGAGTGAAATGGCCGCCTATTATTGCGATCCAACTCTATATTATACGGCTTCTGGCACGCTTACAAATTTTGTGTTATACAAACATTTCGCTTGTTTTGACCTATTATGACTTTTTCCCGTCAAGGGTTATTACGCAGCGGTGAATCTCAGCGGTGAAACTGTCCCCATGGGGATAACCGTTGCTGCACTACTGTTCTGCATGGGTCCCCATATACGCCGTCTCAACAGGAAGTGTCACCCCCTGGGGTTGGTGCGTCCGGCGAATCACCGAAATCGTCTTCGGTACGCTGTATGTAAAGCTATGCCGGTTCTGTTGACACGGTACTGTCCTATGCTACTATACCTAGGCCACCTTGTGAGGCAGTGCAATTGGGCTGGTGAGAACACCTAACACGGGTGTTTTTGCTTATGAAGAAAGTTTTATAGTGATTTCAACACTGTGTTTTTGTTGTGCCTCTCCTGCTGCTTGCTGCTGGTGTAGGGTTCCTGCTGCTTGTTTTTGATGAGGAAAATGTTTTATTGTTGAAATACAACCAATCCAGGGTAACCCAATCCAGAGATAAGCAAGTAGAAGATAAACAGGATCAAAGCATGAAGGGCTGCAGTCACAAAGAGTTAGATAAAGACAACTATCAACAATAGACCACAGCAATTAGCATACATTGCAACTCAGGATGAAATATTTTACATGTTTGAGAAAACTGATTGGAAAACTGCCCCAAGGGCTCACTCTCATCCACAGTGCCATCTTGAGATGTGCACTCTTTCTTTTTGGGTCCCATAGGTGCTGAGGTGGCATGGCTTGTGGCGTTGAGGTCACTGCCATGTCACATGGGATGATCCTGCTTAGCCAGGCTGACTGGGTATTGAACCCAGTACCTCTCAAAAAGAGGTGCCCCAGCCCCGTAGGGTGCATAACACTAGGATAGCTAAGAATTCATGAGAAAACATAGATAAATTCATAGGCTCTGCCTTCAGTATATCAGTGCCTCAGTCACCCAGGAAAAGATGTTTTAGTGCCTATAGCTTGGGGATAAAGGGGTCCACACAACATCCTGATTTAGTGTTTGGTTCCATAGGTCAAAATGTGTTATCACCCATTTTGGTTGGGGCAATACTAAGATAAAATGGCAAAAATGCTTAGAGCACCTCTAATACAACTAAAGTATACCCTAAAGCATTGGAAAAGCACTTTTTCTTACTCCCCCCTTGTGCTGTGGTGGCCACCACTGTCGCATTTTCAGGAAAAAGGGATTTTTTCTTGGCCTTTCCTTGGTTTCCACACCTACTTTCAAATACCTATAGCTTCCCTAACACTGGAAAAGAGCGCTTTACCATGGCCAGCGACTCTTGCTGCATTGTTGATGACAATTTCCAACAGAAAACTCAGCGCTCTTGGCGCTGCCGGGGTTCCCGTGGCTCGGTGGGGTTAGAATAGGGCTTGCCAAGACCATATGCATTTGCATCCCTCCCTCCAAGCTGCAGCGTAACACAACCCAACGCCAGACTCTCATAGGACGCTCGACCCAAGTCTCATGGAACCTGATGGAGACACCTGTCCGGGTACTGGGGCGAGGGTGCGCTGATTTAATTAGAATTGCCCCTTGGAGGGGTCTTGATTCTGGTTCAGTCTCCTGCTGCTGCTTTTCGGCCCGAACAGCGGCCTACTCAACGAGGCTTTGCGAGGAGGTCTGTACAGCAGAGGAACGGGAGGACGAGGGACGAATCCACGCAAACGCGAAGCGGCAACACCTAAATCCGTCAAATGACGGCCTAGAATTTTGGTGAAAGCACATACCTGAACAGAATCCAATTGTGCATCAAAGGCACATGTTTATAAAATTTGTAGTCATCTCTTGATTTTTTAAATCAAGAAATTCTTACGCAGAAAAAGGCGACGCGCAGGAGCGGCTCCTAGCGAAGCGCCGGAAAATAAAGAATTAATAAGATTATAAACGTATGTTACGCAGAATGACGAAAATGACGAAACACACATAAATAGACCAACATAAAGATTACACCCACATTGACAGTAAGAATTCAAGATTCAAGATTTCAAAAACCAACAGAAGGACTTCAATGAATTAGGTATTAACCACAGGTGTGCTCGTCTTGTATGCAGCATGCACGCTGCTCGTCTCGTGTCTCCGTGAACGTGCCTTGTAGCAGCGCTAACAAACGATAGAGGGATAGATTCGAAAGATTGCACATGATTAGAGGTAAGTCCAGGGTGATTAGACATACACACATATGCATAGCGTCGTTTTTCGCTTGTGTCTCGCTTTTCCCTCACCTTGCTTCACTCTCCAGCGGTGAGTAAGGTAGGTAAGCCCAGGTGGGGCCACGCTCTGGTGGAGTTCGTCATTGTGGGTGATATTAGGAAGAGAAACAGGGGTTGACCGAGATTGACGGTAAACTCGTGCATGCTCGTGCATTCACACACGCATTAAAGGGTAGGCCACGCGAAATGCGCACGGTAAACCTTGTTTGGGTTACCCAGGGGCTCCACCCCACGTTCTATAAGAGAACAGGTGGAGTTCCTTAAGCTTGCTTGCTTGATAGGGGCGTTTGTGGACAGCGTATTATAGGGCCATCTGACACGCGTATAATACGTGGAGATGGTCTTGGTTCCTCCGCTGCAAACGCTCTTCAGCCGCCTTTGCTCTTCAGGTGGGAAGGTTAGGGTGAACTGGTGCAGTCCCATGCCGTGCTAAAATATACGGCGCTGATCACACAAACAACAAGCTACGACTCAGCTAGGAGTGGCAAGCGTAGCCCGACATCTTCAACATTCACGCTGTGCACGCCAGAAGAGCACCCCTTCCCTCCAAGCCCTAGCAGGGAAACGCGTTGTGGCGTCCCTATTAGGCCACAGACGCTTAGTAGCTCTGTGTTTTCTTGCAATCTCACAGGTGAGGCGCTAGGGCTCTTGTCCCCATCTTCAACGCCACCCAGTAGAGCGTGCGTGTAGGAGTGGTAGTCCTGAGTGGGGGCTTGAGCCAGTTGCAGTAGCGCTCGCCCACCAGGATGGTGCCACTGTAGGGTGTGTAAGACCTGTAGTGCGTGTGTCACTGTCCCACCCGTTTCCTGCAATTTTAGTGGGGTTGGTGGGCAGTGGCAGTGGTTGGGCTAGATTTTGGCCATCGTAGCAAATAGGCGGTTTCAAGCCTTCATAGCTTTTGGCCACCCCTCCCTGTAGTAGACAGATAGGTAGGGAAAACAATACCTGGATTAGTACGCTGGGTATTCCCCCAAGGTTTTGCGCCAGCACACAATCTGGGCGCTTAGGGGAGGGGAGACCCGGGGCGTACCCCGTGGCATCGGTAAGACAACCCTCCAGGTTTAGCAAGCGTGCAGACTTGGGTATAATTAGGACACCACTTCTGCGGCTTGCTCTCAGGACCTTAGGAATAGCACACTCACACATACGCTTAGGCACGTAAGGGTAAGGTTCAGTCCCTAGCTTTCGTCTTGGAGGCAAGCGTCTCAGCGAGCCTCAGCAACTCACCAAGGTTGTTCTGGGACAAGTAGTCTACCAGAACTGAGTTTAGGCGTCCCTCAGGTAGAACAAACGCAGAGAAGGGCTCCCAGGTGGCCTCTTCGACTCCAAACCCTTCCCAGAGGGTGAGGAAGCGCAAACCCTGGCGATAGCGGTGGCGTAGGACAGACTTCACCAGGTAGAAGCCCTTCTTAGCCATCTCCACGGTGTTCATGTCGGGGAGTTCTCCTTCAACTTCCATAGGGCTAGCAGCCCCTTGTAGGTCTAGGGCGGCGATTTCCTCGTCGTTCAGCTCCCACTCCTCCCCACAGAGGTCTTCAGGATCATAGTAGCGCTTCAGGTGTTGAGCAGCGCACACCAGGGTCCCCCCTAGACGGGGAGAACACCGCACGGTTATACGGTGTCCATCCACAGATAGAATCTTGTAGGGCCCGAAGTATGGGTCATCGCTGGTAGAGCGTGGCCAGGCGGGTAGTCGACTCTGGTGCACCAGCACCCAGTCCCCTTTTTGGTAGGTGGCCGGTACTCGGTGCTTGTTCTTCTTGTTCCACCGACGCTCCCTCACTCTCTGGAGCATAGCCTTGGCCTTGTCCACCTTCGCTTGTTGCTCTTGGACCCACTCACCCACGGAAGAATGGGTGTCCTCTGGATAGGGGGCATGTAGGAACCACGCCGGCCGTCCTGGGAATAGCTAGTCGGGCGAGTAACCAGTCGCCGAACTCTCTTGGGAGTTCATCATCAAGGATATGACGGGGAGTAGTCTCACCCAGTCTCTGGTGCGCTCAGTTTTGCACCATATCCTTACATTCTCCTTGAGGACACGGATCTGTCGCTCACATAGGGGGTTGCTCGTGTGAGAGTAGGGGATCCCCGTAGACACCTGGACATTGAGGGATCTCAGGACCCTCTTGTACCAGCCGGTATTTGAGCGTACTCGAACGTCCTCATCGGAGTTGATCTCTTTGGGCGCCCCATAGACACAAAACCACTCCTCCAGGAGTATCTTGATAGTCTCCTCCCCGGTAATGTGCTTGGTACATGGGAACACCCTGGTAAACCTGGTCAACCCACAGGTTACCACGAGGGCGAAGTCATAGCCCCCGAACTTCGGCATCTCCGTGTAGTCCACGTACAGAACACTGTTAGCACAGTGAGGGATGGGCAGGGTCGAGTAGAGACCTCTGTTGCTAATATCCCCCGGTTTGTAGGACCTACACGGGCACTTGTCCACGATAGGCTGGAGGGTTTTCCGCAGTTGGTCATCAGTCCACGTAGTGTGGAACCACTGCTTGAATAGCCTCAGGGTAGGGTCAGCACCCACATGACCACTGGACTCATGGGTCCACTTCAGCAGCGCTGGGACTCTGTCACTGGGTACCACGATGCGGTCCTCTTGCCAGAGGTAGCTCTTGTCCCTCTTCCAGTGATCTTGGTTGACCAGGAGGGGTTCAAGGCGTTTCTCCAGGCGCTTGTAGATATCCCCAAACTCCTTCAGTTACTCCGATTGTTGGAGTCCATCCAGGGGGCGTATGATATTCATGTTGAGGTCCAAGTGCACGTCCATACGGCTGAACGCCTCCTTAGCCAGCGCTTCAGACCGGGCACCAATTAGGGCGTCGAAGTTGTTGCGGCTGATGTAGTCTGCACACTCGTTCTTCACTCCCTGGATATGGTGTACCGTCGGCCGTAGTTGGCTGAGGTAGGTCCACCAGCGCCGTAGCTTGGCCTTCTCAGGTGGGGGACCCTTGTGGAAAGTGCGGACCGGCTCTTGGTCGCACAGCCCGACCACAGGGTTACCCCCCAACAGTCGTGCTTGTGAGGATAGCACCAGCATACCCGCGAGCAATTCCTGCTCATAGGTGGAGTAGTTCCCCCTGGCCTGGTTCCATTTCCAGTTCCAGTGGCCCAGAGGTACTAGGACCCACTTGTCGTCAGGGTAGCTGTGCTTGAGAGTTCCATCTCGGTTGAGACCTTCAGTCCCCCATTGGGAAATAGCCGAGTCAAAGTCCTCCTTCTCTAGTGCTTGCCATTGGAACAACGTTCCACCACCGCCCACATTGCTGGCGTCGGTCACCAGGATAATCTCCCCTTGTGCCCTAGGCACGCCCAAGCACTTAGCGTTGGCCAACTTGTCTTTGAGCTCGTCAAACGCTTGTTGCTCTTGTGGGCCCCAGCGCCAAGTAGTACTCTTCCTGATCAGGTCCATCAGAATGGCGCTGGTGTAGGTAAAGTTTTGGATATGGCGGCGATAGAAGTTGCACGCCCCAATGAAACTGTGTACATGATGAAGTCCTTTTTTGGCGTCTTCGTGTCGTACCTTAGCGTCCATCAGGGGTTTGGCCTTAGAGGCCGCTTGGGTCCACCACCCATAGCCAACGTCAAACCCAAGGTACTGCGTGGTCTCCTGCATGAACTCACACTTCTCCAGCTTGAGTCGTGTGTGGTTCTCTTGGCAGACCGCAAAGAACTCACCCAAGAGGATTAGGTGGTCCTCCTGGGTATTGGTCCCGAGGCATACATCGTCGATGTGTGCTTCCATGTGGGCCCCACGGGATATGAGTTCCTGCACCTTAGGTCTCCTTCGTAGCATGGACAAGATATTGTTCATCAGCTCTTGGAAAAGAGCGGGGTCGTTGGCCACGCCAAACGGCATGACCTTCCACTTGAACACCCTCCCCTGAGGGGTGATGAAGGCTAGTAGCTCCTGAGCGTTGGGCGTCAGGTCCACCTGCCAGAATCCGCTCCTCTTGTGCATCTTGGTCTTGTAGCGACAGGAGGCTATCTTCTCAAGGGTAAACTCCATATTAGGAATGGACCCTGAGTGGTTCACCGTTTTCTTGTTCAGCTCTCCGTAGTCCACTACCAGCCGTTTGGCTGTAGATCCAGGTTTAGCCACCAGGAAACAGGGGCTGCAGTGTTGGGGGTAGTCCCCGTCCTTGTACTCAAGGACTAGGCCAGCGTCGATACATTCTTGTATCTGTCGCTCAATCTCGTCGGCCTGCTCTTTAGGAGCCGGATAGGGTCTCCTCCGGATCTTGTGACCCACGAACTCGGGTTTCAGCTTGAGGTCCATCTGTACCAGCTTGTCACATGAGGCTCGGGGTGGTAGTTCCCCGAACACCTCCAGATAGGTCCTTATAAGCGTCTGCACCCGCGGGTCCAATAGCTTGATCTTGTCATCCATGTCCTCGTCAGAGTGTAAGTTGCTTGCCCCCTGAGTAATAGACGTCGGGAGGTGATCCTCCACCGACTCTTCGCCCTTGGTAGTGTCCTTCAACCCTTGGTAGGCATAAAGTAGGTCTCGTTCAACCATCTCCGGTGGACGATGGCAACATAGGCACGCTCGAGGGGGTTCGAATACACATTCCTCCGAGCGGTCATCCTCCTCTGGGGTCCTCACATGGGCACCCCACACGCTCTTCATGAGCTTAAGATCTACCTCCCTTTGCCAGGTGGTGATCTTCTGTTCGAGGTCCTCCTTCAATTTGGATAAATCTCCCATACGTCCTTGCTTCAGTGGCCATGAGCTGCGGGTAGGCTTAGCGTAGCATAGCTTCCTCGCCACCAACCTCCTCTTGGAGTCCACATACTCCCTTAGCCTGGATCGGGGATCCAGCTCTTCGTCCAAGGGGTCTTCCACCCTCATGGAGAGTAGGGGTTTCAGTGGGGCGACGTACTCGGCGTTCTCCACTTCCTCCACACAGGTCTCCACGAAGAAGGCGTCGTGCTCCGTTTCGTCATCTGAGTGGATAGAGCTAGGGAGCTCGGATAGTCCACACTCAGAGACTCCATTAGGAACAGGTACCTGGCGGGGAGAGTTGGGGGCGTTGGTGTTAGTCACGACGTATTCATCCCCTCCGGGTATATTCTCAATAGTATCTTGAGGTCGTAGTCGATCTTTCAAGTCACCCAAAGCGAGTCCATCGCTTTCTCGTTGTATAGCCTGGACTAGAGTCGAGTCCAGGTCCTCCCAGGGGATGGTGGTAAGACCTCCGTCCACCACGCTGAGCATACTTTCCCATCCGGGTGTCCCAATAGGCGTCTTGCGCCCCAGTGGCACGTAGATCGCCTCATCAGGTAACGGAACAGAGCTGATAGTCAGCCTGTCCAGGAGGGTTCGCCAGTACTCGTTGCCCCCATTGGGCTCCCCAATCGGGGGAATACAGGACCATACGGGAACGTTCCAAGGCCACCTTGGTCAAGACCTTCCCCAGTTCACTGAACCTGGGGTCCCCGGAGGCCATCCCGAAAGAGGGCCAGTAAAATTTGTAGCTGCAGTTCTTCCCCTTGCTGCGGTAAAGGTCCAGGACATGTTGCTTGTCGCTGGCGAACAACTCTACACTCAAGTCTTCTCTAGAGTAACCCAACTCCTTCAGACCTTGGTCTACGACTTCCCCCAATAGTTGATAGTCCTCAGTTTTGGAGGCCGCCATCATGTTCGAGGGCTCCTCCTTCGATACCCTCAGGTAGCCGAGGTGTGCTCAGACTGCTCCAGTGGCACGGACTCTCTGCCCTCGCCGTGGTCCACGTAGAGGAGGTAGGGCGCTTGCAGTGTCAGGGATTGTATCTGGGAGTGCTGCACGAAGAAGTCAGTCCCCAATACAAAGTCGAAGGCCTCAGTGTCCATCACATAGAACCGATGGGCGATAGTTCGGGAGCCCATAGCCTGGTACCTCCACTTCACAATCCCCGCAGCTGTGCACCACATGTCCATCCCCCATTCGTATTGCCGCGGTGGTCATGGTGTTCTTCAGGCTCCCACAAGGTAAAATTTTCTTGGCCTCTATAGATATGGTGGCTCCAGTATCCAATACCCTCAGGTATTTACGTCCCCCTAGTCGGATACGTACCCAGAACACCAGGTCCAAGGCCCCACCGGAGCGTCCCCGTCAGAACTCCGCGGGACAGGTCACCTAGAACCCCTTGTTCCGCAATTTGCGGGCCATCCTCATTGAACGGCTTCTCTTCTTAGCGTCCCCGTCAGCACCACCTTCATGCTCACGCTTGGCCCCTTGTTCTCGCTGGGCCTGAGTCTGCGAGCGTGTGGTGGGACCAGACTGCCCTCCAGAGGGCTCGGAGTTCCCCCCAGGATTAGGGTTGGGGTTGCCTCCGTTCTTGTCCGGGTTCTTGTTGTCCTTGTCTGGCTGGCGGTTAGCGCCTCCTCCTCGTCCACCTTGGTTCTTGTCTTGCCCTTTTCCACGTCTTTTCGACTTGCCCTTGCCGGAGTCGTTGCCGTTGCCTTTGCCTCCACCTTTGCCAGAGCCTTTGCCAGGATCCTCACCCTTCAGCTTCGCCGATAGGCGCTGCTTGTGGTAGCACTCATCCTCGTAGTGCTTCCTCTTCCCACAGAAGGCACAGGTGATAGTACACCTGTAGTGATCCGGCATCTTCGCCTTGGCGCCGGTGTTGGTCTCCTGCTTCTTCCCTTGGACTACGAAGCAGTCTCGCTGCTCGCAGTCAGGGGCGTGCTGCAGGTGGCCTTGCTCATCTCTGGCATCACACCCGAAGAGCTCCTTGACGTTTTCCATGATACGGGCGTGTTTTGGGGGTAGTCCCCCGTCCAGGTCCGGATCCTTGGTACCCTTTGCCATGGCTTCCAGAGCCTCCCCCTCCAGGACGGTAGTTCTTGAGGTGCTGGTCGCTTTCTTTCTCCAGCGCCAGCTCCAGGAGTAGTACACATAAATCCTCGTAGTGGAGGGCTCTAGCCTTGCGCTCTGCCGTTGAACGGCACTCGTTCAACAGCTCCGGAGGGAGCTTAGCCACCAACCAGAAAAGCAGGTCGCCGCTGCTGTAGGAACCGGGCGTCAATCGTCCAGCCCAGTGATCCAAGTCAGCCAGTAGCTCAGAGACCCTGCCAGGTTTGGGGTTGTTGGGCAGCACGGCCAGGTTCTGGATCTCGGCCCTGATGCAGAGGTCGGTTTCATAGGTCGGGTACTGCCTCTCCAAGGCAACCAACACGTCGGTAAAGGTGGCGGACTTAGTCACGATCTGCTGGACCTGCTTCTCCAGGTACTTGGTCTTGCAACACTGCAGGAGCAGATCGCACTTGACCCGTCCACTAGCGTGGGTTTGGCCGGTCAATCGGAGGAACTGGCCAAAATTCTCAGCGAACTCGCTGAGGTCCTTGCCTGTGAACTCAGGCAAGTTCACCACGATCTTGGAGGTGGCAATGGCCTTAGCCTCCTGAGACCTGCGTCCCCCAGGGCGCCGGGTCTTCCTCTTCTTCTTTTTCTTCTGCCCACTTGGGTTCTCGGGCTCCTCGGGGTCGTCCTCCTCCGAGTGCGAAGCAGAAGTCATCGACGGCGGCTCATCATCGGAGGGGTCTCCGCCTAGGTCACTAGAGCCATAGGGCTCCACGTCAACCATTGCCCTCAGGGCTGTCAGCCCCAGCCGTCCCAGCTCGGCTCTCGTAGAATTCCCCACGTGGCTGTAGGGTGGCTCGGCCGTCCTCGGTACGAAAGGGCTTCTCGGTATCGCTGCAGGGGTCGGCATCGGTCGGCTCCTCAGGCTCCCCAGGGTATTTGTCAACCCTGCCACCAGGTGGTTAGCCTGTACTCGATGGGGTGACATTCCCACCGTGGTAGGTGACGTTTGGGGCGGAATCAGGGGCTCTAGTTTAGCCCAAATCTCTTGAGTGAGATCGCCCACAAGTTCAGAGGTGGCTCCTCGGAGAGCCTCTTTTATCTCCGACCGTGTCAGGGACCTGTTGGAGGATCTCCCCGATCCTCTACTCCTGCTCCCGCATGACTCAGGTCCTCTCCCCAGCCCACTCAGGGTTGCATACCCAGGGACATCCACATAGGCTCCCGTAGCGGGTAGAGGATGGTGATAGTAAGCCGCATACCATCGCGGCCCCGAACTGGAGGCCACCGGCTCACTGGTAGTAGTTGCCTCTGGAAACGCAGTGGTAGGTGGGTTCACACCATAGGCAGGGTAGGTATGCATACCAGTAAAGCCTGTGCCCTCAGCCATAGGCGGGGTGGTTATGGGTGTGGATGTTGTAGCGGCTGGGTCTGGAGTTGGGAGTGTGGTGGTTGTAGGAGAGGGTGATGCGTGGAGGCCAGAAGCGCTCGGTGCGCCCTCGAAGGTCGACTCACTCGTCCGGTCGTGCCCATGGTCTACTCCTTCGTCTGCCATGCTCTCTCCGGCATCCTTCTCCCTCTCTCCCTCTTTCTCTTCACAGGGTTGGTGTCCACCTCCTCGACTGAGAGGCCCCGGAAGGCCGACTGAAGTCCCTCCCGCGAGTCTCATCACATCCACTGTCCCATGGAGGGGCAAGGAAGGTACAGCGCTAGGTCCAGGTCCAGGTTCACCAGGTGCTGGCATTGCTGGTGCCTCAGGCGCCGTCCTCACGTCGGTGTCCTCTTTCTTTGTGTCCATATTCGCCCTCCTTGCTTATATATGACAGATCTCGGCGCACTGGATGTACGGCACGGGGTTGCTGCCGGTACGCAGAGACTGTCTGCCTCTGCTACCAGAAGGTTTTATAGTGATTTCAACACTGTGTTTTTGTTGTGCCTCTCCTGCTGCTTGCTGCTGCTGTAGGGTTCCTGCTGCTTGTTTTTGATGAGGAAAATGTTTTATTGTTGAAATACAACCAATCCAGGATAACCCAAGCCAGAGATAAGCAAGTGGAAGATAAACAGGATCAAAGCATGAAGGGCTGCAGTCACAAAGAGTTAGATAAAGACAACTATCAACAATAGACCACAGCAAATAGCATACATTGCAACTCAGGATGAAATATTTTACATGTTTGAGAAAAACTGATTGGAAAACTGCCCCAAGGGCTCACTCTCATCCACAGTGCCATTTTGAGATGTGCACTCTTTGTTTTTGGGTCCCATAGGTGCTGAGGTGGCATGGCTTGTGGCGCTGAGGTCACTGCCATGTCACATGGGATGATCGTACTTAGCTAGGCTGACTGGGTATTGAGCCCAGGACCTCTCAAAAAGAGGTGCCCCAGCCCCCTAGGGTGCATACCACTAGGATAGCTAAGAATTCATGAGAAAACATAGATAAATTCATAGGCTTTGCCTTCACTATATCAGTGCCTCAGTCACCCAGGAAAAGATGTTTTAGTGCCTATAGCTTGGGGATAAAGGGGTCCACACAACATCCTGATTTAGTGTTTGGTTCCATAGGTCAAAATGTGTTATCACCCATTTTGGTTGGGGCAATACTAAGATAAAAATGCAAGAATGCTTAGAGCACCTCTAATACAACTAAAGTGTACCCTAAAGCATTGGAAAAGCACTTTTTGTTACTTATGAGGGACTGCAGATCGTCATGTGTCCTTTAAACCGTTTGAACATGGGCTTAGGCGGCTCAAGTTGCAGGGTCAAAAACAACAGAAAAGGTAGGGAAAAGACAGGTTTGGAAATACATCGAATAATAGTTTTTTTGATTGATATGTGTAGCACGTCGTAAACCATTGTCTTGAAATAAATATTGTCGTTGAAGTGACACAACCCATGGCTCCTCTACCAGAAATGATTGTTTTGTGTCCATTCTTTGCGCGCGGCCTCGCGCAATGGCGAACAGTTGTGTCAGATTAATGTACTACAGCGCAATGCATTAGACAGGGTTTAGGAAAAGAGAGACATGATGTATGTATACATGTAACTTTGTTTCATTATCAGGATGGAGTGATGGAAATCGATATGTTAATAATTAAAGTTTCATTTTACTACACTTGGTAATATTTAAATGTATGGATGTTACGGAAGAAACTGTAGTTTCATGCGCGAGGCCTCGCGCATGGAATGGCACATGAGGAACGATAAATTTTCAGTGATGTTTGCGCGGTGCCTGGCCTCGCAAAATGGAGGTCATGAACGCGCATAGAATCAGAAAATGGACAGATCCACCAACTACACAGCATGTACATTCCCTTTGATGCGGCGCTCCTGCTGGCCGGCCTCACAGGTCCCGCCGGCATCTCTAGTTTTAATGCCGTGGTCACCGCTGACTTCACTGCCCAACAGCGATGGTAGCGCGCGGCAACTGGCTACCGCAGTTAGGATTAACCCGTTAAATGTGGGACCAGCAGACAGTTACAAGAAACCGTAAATGGTGCATGCGACCAGCGAATCATTGAATAATTGGTCGTGCAAAAACTGTGTGACAGGTTGATGTTTCAAGCAGGAAGCTTTTTCGAACAGTGATATGTAGGAAGATACATTTGCGCAATTTTTTTTCACAGTAACAATGCCCCTGCGCAAAGTGTCGGACCTCGAGAAAACAGTGGCAGCGGCATCTGGACTGTTCCGCCATGTCTGCTCAGAGGAACCGCCGTATCACACGGCAGAAGAATTGTGGGAAGGGCTAAAGCATGGGGACGAGGGCGCGCGATTGCTGTTTCTGATTTTTATCCGTCTGCGCAAAAAAGAAAGGACGCGTTGCAGTGCTGAAAAGGCAATCGCGGCAGAGGGCAAGAGATGGGTTAGTGTTTTGATAGAGGAGGCCTGGCGCCTTTATCTGTTAATGTGCCACCGTGCAGTTCCGTATCAGGGAAAATAAAAGTCTGTTGTTGCGATAGAGGGGAGCAGGGCGCAACGACGCATTTTAGCAAGGTGTGGTCTAGCGCGTTACACCGCACCTTCAGTGAAGGAGAGGGCATCAGTCAAGTTACAAACTACATGGAACAAAATACACCAGCAGTGCGTTGTGTTGTGGATGGACAATTGGTACAACAAACAATGCACCACGAACCCCGACAAGAACGACAAGAGCCTTAACGCAACAGCGTTGGCTGTCTTGCTCCTACGAGATGCACCACGCTACTGGCATGGTCATCCTAGTCTCGAAGAGCTAGAATGGCATGTTCCTATTGTGGCGCGCATGCTTGGGAACACTGAGGGGACCTTTGCCCGTATCCTATGTGATCTAGGATTTGCAAGCACGCGGCCTGTTGTGCAAGGGCACCGCTTGATATTATTCTCCCGGTGCCTGTCAAGAGACCGCATTGGCGGCCTCTTTGCCTAAGCAAAGAAAGGGTAAGCAGCAACGTGTCGCTTCTTAACCTACTGCAGTTCACCAGGGACTTGGCCCAACACACCCGGCCAGTCCTGCCTGTTTTATGTGACAAGAACATCCATTACCGCATTTGTAAGATAATGTATGGTGAACGAACAACGGGCTGGAATGTCCGCCTCTTTTTGCAGTCCCACCCTATATTATACGGCTTTTGGCACGCCTACAAATTTTGTGTTACACAAACATTTCGTTCATTTTGGCCAATTGTGACTTTTTTCCGTAAAGGTTTGTTACGCAGCGGTGAGAGTATCCCCTGTTTTTTCAAGCTGATCACGATGGAGATAACCGTAGGTGCACTACTGTTGCGTATGGGACCCCACATACGGCGCCTCAACAGGAAATGTCACTCCCTGGGTCTGGCGCGTCCGGCGAATCGCCGAAATCGTCTTTGATACACTGAGAAAGATGTCATTGATTAGTGCCCCAATGATTTTAATGAGATCCTGCAGGTTTTGATGTTGAAAACCCAAACCAAAGCAGTAAGTAGAGCAAGAACAGGATGTGGATGGAATCAATGAATAGTTTTGAAATCCAGTGTATCACAGAAGGGCTGCAGATAGACGAAGCAGGCTTAAATACAAAGATTCAATCACAAATGGATAAAACAAATGATTTTAAGTGAAAACTGGCCTGACTCTAGCCTCCAGGTTAGCACCAAGCAATTCATGTGCACCCCTTTGGATGAAATGGAGCTGGTTAGGAATACGGGGCAAAGGAGTTAGGCTAGACACAGAATATGACTTGGCCAAGCAACTGCATTCAGAAACAGTTAAAAAGTAGAACAACAATAAGCGGTAGAAACAGTTGAGTATAGGGGTCTTGGGGTGGGGGACCACTAGGCTTAACCTCCAAGGCCTTAGGCATGAAATGCCGATTTAATTTCGGTATAACCTCCATGAAGGAAGATACCTCCGCTCAGTTGAGTGGTAGGGGTGAACTTCATGGGGGGCTAGGGTTACAACCCTAGTTACTTTGTGAAATTGTACCTTAAGCTTTAAAAGAGAGATGAAAATACTTAAGTAAGTCTTAGCATCAACAAAAGGGTTTTAAGGGGGGCTTGGCCTGGATCAAGCCCTCCAAGAAAGACATGGCTGTGACTTTTTCTTACTCCCCCGTGGAGTACTAGTTGATCAAGCTATTAGGACCAAGGAAAAAAGCTGAAACATCCCCAACATTACCCCAGAAAATGCATGAAACCAACCAAAAACATTCCCATCAGTTCATAGAAGCCTATCACACTGTAGGTACCCATGAAAAACAGTGTAATGTACCGTGAATGATGTCCTTTCGATGGGGCATTCCTCAAAAGTCGCCAGCGTGCGACGAAAACTTTTGGTAAAAATTTGGGGGTAGTGGGGTTAGAACCTAGGACTCCCTTCCTAGAGCACACATGCTTGCCCACTAGGGTAACGTCGAACGCTCCAATGCGGACGGCTATCGCTGTATAAACAGCGTTTTAGTAAACGTCCTGACCAAGGGCCAGGGCGGAGCGATACTCCCAATGGAGTACACAAATCTCTAGGAGCTGAAAAAAAATAGAAAATGGAACCAACAGGGAGTGAATCTTGTGGTTTAGCGAAAGGTGTAGCGATTTAAGAAGTCAAATCGCTAAAAATTGACGAAACGACGCTAGAAATCAACATTTTTAGACTAAAACCTAAAGGCGCAGACAAGCGCAACAGAAGCGGACTCCAATAAAAGAGTTGCCCAAGCGTAAACGGCTCTGGAAAAGGGAGGTATGAGCCGTAGTTCTTGAAGTTTTAAAAGAAATTTTTGCACAATTGCATCAAAATTTTTATAAACTGTAGGAAAAAGTATTGAAAAGAAACCCACACCACAGAGCAGGTGGACAACCCACCTCGCAGGTATGTCGGTGTCATTTCACACGTATGCATTGCGTTCGTGTTGGTTGCTTCGTTAAAACGTTAGGGTTGTCACCGTTGTGTTCGTTGGGGGTTCGGGCGCTCACCTCCTTTGCTGTGCACAGGTCAAAACAGAGATGAGAGGTATGCGAAGCGAATGGAGCACGCAGCGCGCCCGTAGGGTTAGAGTATGCGCTGTGCTCGCGATGCATGTGCCTAAATCAGGCATTCACACGTTGTGTCGCTTTCCCTGTGCCCTAATCCACCCTTGTCTTCTCTTCACAGGTTAGAGAAGAGAGTGCTGCTCGTGTTCGTGTTGCCGTAGCGCTAAAATAGGTTTGCTTAAAACGCTTAGGCTTGTTTTGCGCTGTGCAGTGCGCCATTCTCTCTCCCCTTTCTGCAGGGAACAAAGTAAGAAGAGCGTGCATGACACACAATGCATTCATCGCTTAGGGTTGTTTATAATTCGCCGTAGGATCGTTTAAGCGCTTAGGGTAGTTTTGCGCTCGTGTTACCTTCGGCATTCACATGATGCGTGGTGAGTAAGGTAGGTAAGCCCAGGAGGAGCTCACCTCTTGGTTGAGTCACGCTATGGTTTGTTGCTGTGGGTAAGATTAGGAGTAATGGTAGACCTGTGCATACCTGTGCATGCATATTGCGCATTAAAGGGTAGGCCACGCGTGTTGCGCACGGTAAAACTCTTGTCTAGGTTACCCAGGGACTCCACCCTACGTTCTTTAAGAGAACGGGTGGAGTTCCTTAAGCTTGCTTGCTTGTAACCTGGTAAGTGGACAGTGTATTATAGGGTAGCCTGAGAAGCGTATAATACGTGGAGGTTGTCTTGGTACGTCCGCCACTTGCCAGGTCCATCCGCCTTTCCTTTACAGGTAGGCAGCTGAGGGTGATTGGTGCAGCTGCAGTTGCCTTCGGCGACTTTGAATTTTTCTGCCCAAGCTAAAACGGGCGCTGCTCACACAATCAGCAAACTGCAACTCAGCCAGGAGTGGCGAGTGCAGTCCGACCTCTTCGACATACACGCTGTGCACGCGAACTGGGCACTCCTTCCCTCCAAGCCCTGACACGGAAACGCGTAGTGGCGTCCCTGCTAGGCCACAGCTGCTTAGTAGCGCTGTGTTCACTTGTCCTTTCACAGGAGGGTCAGTAGGGTCCGAGACCTCTTTGAGATGACCGCCCAGTAGTGACTGTAGGTGTTAGCGTCAGCAGGCCTGGCAGGTGATGAGTGCAAGTGCTGAGTGCTCATCCTGCCTTCGAAGGACGGTGATGGCGTTAGTGAGTGTAGTATAGTGGTGTCTCCTGTCCGGCGTGCTTTTCCACTTGGGCAGGGGAGTGCGTTAGCTTTTGGCCGTTAGAAAAATGGGCGTTTATGCCCTTAGCACACTTGGCCACCCCTCGCCTCCAGTAGGTAGGCCTTTTGCCGTCTTCCCCCAAGGATAGGCGCCAGCACAGAAACTGCGCACCATAGGAGTGGTAATAGTACCTGATTACGACCTTCGGTCCCACGTCAGCGAAGCCCGGTCTCCGGGAGCCACGACGGGGAGAGAAGTGAGACACATACAGACATACGTAGCACACTTAGGGGTATGGTAAACCCTGTAGGGAAGGCTAGAACCCCATGGGTCTGGACCAGTCAGGGGTCCTAACTGTGGGCACGCTTGTCCCCATGGAGGGTGTACACACCTTGCTTCATAACACCTTGCTTGTCATTCCCCCTTGGAGTAGAAACCCACCGTTCTTCGTTGGCTTCCCAAGGTCATTACATCAGGGCAGTCCCCATGCAACACATGGTCAACAAGGCACACACTCGCTGGGTGGCTGCAAACCTGATGAGCGGCCATCTGGCTCAGGCTGGTAACCATAGGCATGGGACTGCAGGGCACAGCCAGGGCAGATACAGTGCTCCGCAAGCAGCGGATGTGTAGCTGTTTGGCCGCCCAACCTGATTGAGGGTGGGAGTTAGTACATTCACCGTAACTGGAGGTCTACAGGAGTTCTGAGCCTGTCCTGGCACACACCGAGTAGGTCTAGCTGTTCTGCACAAGAGAGCTCGCCGCTCCATGGGAGGTTAGGAAACAGTCAATAGACTTACAAAGTGAGATTAGTTTTTCTTTTTACGCTGGGACGGAGTCTCAGCACGGGTTAGTAGCTGTCCCTTGTTATTCTCAACGAGGTAGGAGCGGAAGACGGGGTTGATACTCCCATCTGGATGTATAAAGGCGGACATGGGTTTCCAGGTTGCCTCAGATAGCCCATAGCCATCCCATAGGGTTAGGAATTTCCAGCCCTGCTTATACTCGTGGCGTGCAATACCTGCAACCACGTAGTAGCCATCGACTGCCATCTCATCGGCAGTCATCTCCTCGAGTTAGTCTGCCTCGTCTGGGCTGGCAGCGTTCTCTGGGTCGATACGCTCGACCTCACTGTCGCCGAGGCGCCACTCATCCCAGGACAAATCGTCAGGGGAGTGATAGTGCCTCAACTGTTTGGGCGCACAAAGCAGTTCACCACCTAGACGTGGACTGCACCTGACATGGATCCTAGATCCATCTATCCTGATGATAAAATAGGGCCAAAAATAAGGATCCTGTAGACAGCTACGGGGCCAGGAGGGTAGGCGTGAATGGTGCACCAAAACAAGGTCACCAACCTTGAAACTGGCAGGCCGCCGTAGGCGATTCCGTCTGCTCAGCTCACGGTCACGGATATGTCTCAGGTTAGTCCCAGCCTGGTTAGCCATAGACTGCTTGTGTTCCAGCCAATCTCCAACAGGGCTCTTGAAGTCCTCAGGAAAAGGGGTTTTTAAGAACCAAGCAGGTCGTCCTCCATGAAACAGCTCGTGGGGGGTGAAACCCGTACAAGAGCTCCTCTGAGTGTTCATGGCCAGCACTGCCCAGGGCACTAGGCGTACCCGGTCTTTGGTGCGTTCCTGTTTCATCAGGATTCTCAGGTTCTGTTCCACCACACAGTTTTGTCTCTCACAAAGAGGGTTAGACATGTGGGTATAGGGCACACCTGTGGTCACCTCAATCTTGAGGGCATTCAGCACTCCTTTGTACCATCCAATGTCACTGCGGATGCGTACATCCTCATCAGAGTGCACCTGCTTAGGTGCTCCATAGGGTTCGAACCCTTGTTTGACCAACATTTTCACAGTCTGCTCACCTGTGATTTTCTTCTTGCAAGCGAACACACGGGTGAAGCGAGACAGGCCACAGGTGACCACTAGGCACCTATCATAGCCGCCGAAGCGAGGTAGGCCGTGAATGAAATCCACATAGAGAAGAGACTTAGTACAACAGGGTATGGGTAAGCTGGAAATCAGTCCCCTATCCCTACTGTCGCTCTGCTTGTTGGCATGACAGCCACAAGCATCCACAATGGTATGCATACGAGACCTCAGTTCAGTCAGGGTTAGACTAGAGTAGAAACACTCACGGAAGAAGTCCACTGAGCGGTTAGCGCCAGTGTGACCTGAGCTGAGATGGGACCACTGTAGGCACCCATCAAGTCGGGCCTCAGGCACAACAATACGATCCTCGTAGAAGAGGTACTGGTTGTTTTTATACCACTGGTGCCCGTCAATGACACGGGGTTTGAGACCAGTGCTGAGGGTCTCGAAAATTTCTTTATACTCTGACTGATAGTCAGTTAGGCTCCAACCCTCGAGGATTCCAGCAGTACGTATGGACAGGTCCAGCTGGACATCCATACGCTGGAAAGCCTCTTTGGCGAGTGCCTCAGAGCTCTCACCAATAAGCGCATCGAAGTTGTTGCGCGACATATAGTCACACAGTTCAGTTTTTATACCAGAGATATGATGGACTGTCAGCCTGAACTGGCTCAGGTAATTCCACCACCGCTTTAGTTTCGCTTTCTCCGGTGGTGGGCCCTTCTGAAAAGACTTCACCGGTTCCTGGTCACAGAGCCAGACAATAGGATTAGATCTCAGTAGTTGGGACTGTGATGAGAGCACCAACATACCGGCCAGGAGTTTTTGGTCGTAGGTGCTGTAATTGGAATGCGCTTGGTTCCATTTCCAGTTCCAGTGTCCCAGTGGCACAAGCCGCCACTCACTGGTAGGATAGTCATGCTTCAAGGAGCCATCACGGTTCAGTCCGCTAGTACGATAATGGCAGTGGGTTAGTTCAGCTGGGTTAAGCTCCTGCCATTGGTAGATCATTCCACCCCCCCCTACATCACTGGCATCTGTGATCAGGACTATCTCGCCCTTAGGGCGGGGCACCCCCAGGCTGTTGGAGGAGGCAATTTTCTTCTTCAACTCCTGGAAACACTCCTCCTCTCTTGCGGTCCACCTCCAGGGAGTAGTTTTCTTGATTAGGTCAGTGAGAGGGGCAGAGGAGTAGGTAAAATTGTGGATGTGGCGCCTATAGAAGTTACAGGCGCCCACAAAACTCCTCACGTCGTGTAGACCCTTCTTAGGGTCATCGGGAATCTGCATGACTGTAGGGGCTGCATCTTAGACGCGGCTGGTTTCCACCAGCCATATCCCACGTCGAAACCCAAATACTCCATCTCCTCTTTCATGAACTCGCATTCTTCGAGTTTGATTCGGAGATGGTTTTCCTGACAAACCATGAAAAATTCACGGAGGAGAAGGACATGGTCCTCTTGGGTATTGGTACCCAAACTCACGTCATCGATGTGGGCCTCCATTTCTGCACCTCGAGAAATGAACTCCTGTACTAGAGCTCTGCGCCTCAGTACGTACAAAATTTTGTTCATTAGTTCCTGGAAGAGTGCTGGGGCATTAGCCACCCCCAAAGGCATGACCTTCGACTTAAACACGCGACCCTTAGTGGTTATAAAAGCCAGCAGTTCCTGAGCTGCGGCGGTTAGGTCTACCTGCCAGATACCACCGCGTTTGTCCACTTTGGTCTTGTACCGGCATTTGGCAATACTCTCCAGGGTATTTTCCATGTTGGGAATACTCCCTGAGTGGTTTTGGGTTTTCTTGTTGACCTCACCATAGTCAACAACCAATCGTAGGGCAGTCGATCATGATTTAGCAACCAGGAAGCAGGGACTGCAGCGATGGGGGTAGTCCCCCTTCTTATATTCTTCCACGAGGCCAGCATCAATACATTCCTGGATCTGGCGCTCGATTTCTTCAACCTGTTCTTGAGGAGCGGGGTAGGGACGACACCTCACTCGCGTCATCTCAAATTCAGGTTTCAGTTTCAGGTCCATCTGGACCAGCTTTTTACAGGAAAGGGAAGGCGGCAGCGCGCCGAACACCTCCTCATAGGTTAGGAGCAGTTTCTTCAGTCGGGGTTCAAGGTTAAGACTCTCGATTATCTGCAGGAAATCCTCCTCAGCATGGAGGTTGCTCTTTCCATGCTCTTTCTTGTTCTGCCAATTAACAGTTTCGGCAGGTACTGAACCAACGTCCCACTCAGAGGGAGATTGCTGCCCATAGTGCAGAGAATACACTAGGGGTATCTCAGGGTCAGGCAGCGTGTAGGAATCATCGTCCTCCTCAGACCAGATGGAGGATTTCCAGGTCTGTCTGAGGTATTGTAGCCGCTCGTGGCGCTCAATACCTTCGACCTTCAGGTACAACAGCCGTCGGAGTTCCTGAGTGTCATCCTCAGACAGTGGCATGTTATTAGAAGCAGGCCGCGCTAGAGCATTAGGACTCTGGGCCACGGGTTCACCTGAGTGCACCTGCTGCATGTGCAGCACCGGTTTCCCAACAGGGGAAGTTGGTTCTGAGGTTGACTCTAGATCGACCTCCTCCAGCAACAGCTGGGCCAGGAAAGCACTGTGTTTTACTTCAACACAGCTGGGATCAACAGGAGGGATAGTGCTGGTGATCTCAGACAGCTGGTCGTCAGCATCCTCCTTTACAGCTGCAGGTTCCAAATAGCCATCGGCAGATTCACACCCTGTAAGTGTGGCAGATAGGTGCTCAGGAGATTGTTTTTTGGGATCAGAAAGAGTCAGGCCACGATTTTCGGCTATGACCTCTTTTAGTAGCACCTGATCTAGATCACACAGGGGTAAAGGATTGAGGGATCCATCGACAATGGATAAGAAACTGGCCCACTCAGGGGCCTGCATGGCTGTGTCTGAGTCCTCAGGCACGTAAATGGGACCGTAGGGCAGTTGCACTCTTCCCACGGTCATTCGGTCTAGCATACGGCGCGCAATAGGCGTGTTCACCTGAGCAACCCCAGTCAGGGGTGCACACGACAACCCTTCCTCCCTCATAAGCGATTTTGGTTAGAACCTTCGCGAGCAGGGAGAAGGGAGGGTTAGCATACGCTAGGCCCATTGCTTTCCAGAAGAAACGGAAAGCGTTGTTCAAGTGTATCGAGCAATACAACTACATGATGTGCTGTTGTTGGCTCGCGAACAATTCCACCTGGATCTCATCCAGGGTTACCTGAAGGGCCGCCAGTCCATTGGCAAGAACGTGACAGGCCAATCCGTGGTTTTGAGTACGATAGTTAGTCTTGGCTGCGTAGCGCAGCCCAGACTCTTTTTGTCCTGACAGCTCCAAAGGTACGGAGAAGAGCCCACTGCCAAAGTCGCAGTGCAGAGAATAGGGGCGCTGGAGAGACAGCATTTTTACCTGGGGGTTTCTTCGCCGGAAGTCGGTACCAATGACGATGTCAAAGGCGTCAGTGTCCAACACTCTGCAGTGTTGGGTCACAGTTTCGTCGCCAAGACAAATAGTCACATCGACTCCCCCCAAGGAATGGATGGTACGCCCATCCCCTACTCTTATGGCCACCGTCTTAGTTTTCTTGAAAGTCTTAGCAGGCGCCGGGCCACTATAGAAAGTGTTGCGCCGGTGTCAAGCACTGCTCCAAAAACTTGATCCCTGATTGTCACGAGGATCCAGAAAACCAAGTCCTCCTCTTCGGAGCCGCCCCCCTACTCCTCAGCAGGGAATTGGACATCCACCCCTGCAGCCATGAGGGACTTGGCCATCCAGGCCAGTCGCCTCTTCTTGGAGTTATTCCCCTGGGGGGAGGCGTTATCCCCCTGTGGGCGCTTCTTGGGGTCACCCCCGGCAGGAGAGGGAGAAGTAGCGGGTGCTGATGAGCGCCTCTGGGGGTTTTGGGGTTCCACCCTTGCCATCCCCCTTACCACCTCCTTTACCACCCCTATCCCCATTCTGGGGAGTTCTGGTGGGTGTTTGGGTCTTCTGGCGTTCAGCCTCCTGCCGCTTGTTTTTGTCACTTTCTCGTTTCTTTATGTGACACTCGTCCTCGTAGTGACGACATTTGCCACAGTAACCACAGGTGATGGTACATCTGAAGTGGTCCTGATTGGTCACACTTTTCCCATCTTTGGTGTGCCGCTGTCGTTTCATCTGCAGCATACAACCACTGCGGTGGTCGCAGTCAGGGGCATGAAAAGGTCCCCCCTTGTCATTGACAGGCTTACAGTAGAACATAGGGGGTGTACCTTCTTCAAGTTTAACCTCATTCATGGCACACAGGTTACCCCTTCCTTTACCACCACCCTGGTTGGCGTTAGTGGGATTTTTAGGCCCTTTCCCTTCGCCACGTTCCGGGGTAGGGGTACCACCTCGACCCAGGTGTTTCTTGAAAAATTTCTCCATGTGGGAGTCATTCTCCCTCTCAAGGGCTAGCTCGATCAGCAGGTCCACCAAGTCGTCGTACGTGTGGGTCCGACTCTTCCTCTCAGAGGTAGTGCGGCAATCGTCCCACGTACGTGAAGGGATCTTTCTCATGAGCCACAAGTTGGGCTCTGTGGCTCCATAGGAACCCACGTTCATCCGTGAAAACAGATACTCTAGGTCGCACACGTATTCAGAGACTCGCGCAGCGGAAGGAAACTCAGGGAGCATAGGTAGCTCCTCTATCTCTGTGCGCACACTGACGTCAGTCTCATAGACCGGGAAGGTTTTCTCCAGTCTTTGGAGCACCTCGGCCCATGTTCAACAGATTTTCACAATCTGCTTCACCTGTTTTTGCAAAAATTTCTTTTTGCATGAGCGTTTCAACAGTGAACATTTGGTGGCCACATCCACATGGGATTTGCCAGTCAGCAAAAGCAACTCAGCAAATTCTTCTGCCCATTTGGGCAGATTTTCCGGGTCGAAGTCCGGCAATTCCAGCTGGATGTTCGCAGTGGCAATGGGTCTGCCACTCTTCCCACCCCTAGGGGTCAGGTCTGAAGGGGTGGGAGGTACGCCGGCAAGGGGTGCCAGGGCTGACAGCCCTCTTTTCTCAGTCTCTGTCACAGGCACATTTTGTAGTTCAGCGACAGGGACTGTCCTAGCGTGAGGATGAAAAGGGCTGGGGCAAGAGAGCTTGGGTAGCAACCTGGACACCCTTGATTTTTTGAGAGGCCAGGGTGCTCAGTCCGGGTGAGGGTGAGGCCAGTGCTGGCTGGGGTAAGGGTTCAATGATACGCAATTTAGCTTTGACAGCCTCAGAAAGCGTTGTCACATCAGGGTCTTCGGACCCAGACAGTAATTTGGCAAGTATTTCGGCCGTACGATCCAGGGCCCCACAAGTTGGCTCTGGGAGATGGGGATCTTTCACAGGGCTCCTGTTAGTGATTGGCAGCTCTGGACGCCATGCTGGCCTTCTCGGTTGCCTGGGCAGAGACACTGTGTCGGCCAGGTCCGTAGGTGGGCCCGAGTAAGGGTAGGAACCCATGTCCGTGTACGGTGGGGATCCCAAGGCGTCTAGTGGTTCCTCTCCATGTTCGCCTGTGACGGACTTGTAATACTCCTCGTGGAGAATATATTCGTTGATTCTCCTTGTGAATTCGCCTTGTTCCTCAGGTCCTCCAGCTGGAGTAGCCGTTGAAGAAGAAGCAGGGCAAACAGATCGGGAGATAGACGCAGCAACTCTTCGGCGGAGATGCTTCAGTCTGTCACCACGGGCCGCTAAGGCCTCTGTGGTTAAGCTGGGCGCTTCTTGTTCCGCCCTTTTGTGTACTGGATCTTCTTGTGACCCAGATGCAGCTCTGAGCTTGGGCTCACTCATTGAGGTGGGCCCACTGTTGCCAAGTTGAACTTGTACACTCCGGATTGGCCAGGTCCTGGCAGACATCTGTACTGACGGTGTGGACATTTTGTTTCTGGTTTTGGCTTGTGTACTTCCCAGAGTCGGTTCGAAACGTTCTCAAGGGTTGCCTCTGCTACCGGAAAGATGTCCTTGATTAGCGCCCTAATGATTTTAATGAAATCTTGCAGGTTTTGATGTTGAAAACCCAAACCAAAGCAGTAAGTAGAGCAAGAACAGGATGTGGATCGAATCAATGAATAGTTTTGAAATCCAGTGTATCACAGAAGGGCTGCAGATAGACAAAGCAGGCTTAAATACAAAGATTCAATCACAAATGGATAAAACAAATGATTTTAAGTGAAAACTGGCCTGAGTCTAGCCTCCAAGCTAGCATCAAGCACTTCATGTGCACTCTTTTGGATGAAATGGAGCTGGTTAGGAATATGGGGCAAAGGAGTTAGGCTAGACACAGAATATGACTTGGCCAAGCAACCGAATTCAGAAACAGTTAAAAAGTAGAACAACAATAAGCGGTAGAAACAGTTGAGTATAGGGGTCTTGGGGTGGGGGACCGCTAGGCTTAACCTCCAAGGCCTCAGGCATGAAATGCCTATTTAATTTCGGTATAACCTCCATGAGGGAAGATACCTCCGCTCAGTTGAGTGGTAGGGGTGAACTTCATGGGGGGCTAGGGTTACAACCCTAGTTACTTTCACAAAGAGTACCTTAAGCTTCAAAAGAGAGATAAAAATACTTAAGTAAGTCTTAGCATCAACAAAAGGGTTTTAAGGGGGGCTTGGCCTGGATCAAGCCCTCCAAGAAAGACATGGCTGTGACTTTTTCTTACTCACTGTCTGTAAAGCTATGCAGGTTCTCTTAACACAGTACTGTCCTATGTTACCATATCTTGGCCACCTTGTGAAGCAGTGCAATTGAGCTGGTGAGAACGCTAACACGGGTGTTTTCGCTTTTGAGGGACTGCAGATCGTCATGTGTCTCTTGGACCGTTTGAACACGGGGGACACACATTGAAAGTACGAACGCACCGTTGCAAGTGCCTTATTATGCCACACTGCATGGCACTCAGCTATGCCTGCATGATTCTTTTGGCGAGGAGTTCTGTGAAAGTCTGCTTTCCAGCCTTGTAACGAAGAAAGGGTAGAACAGGGGGGCAGTTACCATTGACGACGTTGACGATCTTTACCATCTAATCTCTATTCGGAAAGGAGGTCACAGGGTCAATATGTGCAAAATCCCCAATTCCTTTGTTAATTCTGTGTGTCAGCGGCTAACCGATTACTTGAATGCAGAGTGTGTGTACGTGCCCTGGGTTAGGTGGTGCCTAGAGCCTACTTGTGCAATCCAGGCACATCGGCCAGCTTTCCACCATCTCTTCTAATTCCAAAGGGGTCTATCCATTACAAACAAGTCCTTGTGTCCATATTGTTAGTGCTGACCCAGCAGGGGCCGCTTAAGGCCGGTTTTCAGAGAAAGTTGTCGGAGCTGATTCCCCAGCGTAGTGTGTTGGAGGAGCAGAGAGAGGCTGACATGATTCGAAACCTTCGAAGAAGATTGGAGACCTTGCAGTGATGCGCGAGGCCTCGCGCAAACGGCGTGCAACAACAGGTTTTTACACCCCCTCTGTTGCGCGAGGCCTCGCGCAAGGTTGTTAGTAAAAAACAGTTGCGGTACCTCTCAGTTTTGCATTCCGAACAATACCGTACCCGTTTTCGCTAAGAACTCGTCATATATTGATTTTTCGGTTCGTTTTTCACCTTTTGTACTGCTTCGTTCCTTGCGAAACAGGCCTTCTTCTTTTCGCAGAATGGCGAGCCCCGCCAAAAGAAAACAGGTGAGGAACGGGAGGAAACCGACTATGACCCTGAGAAAGAGGAAACGGAGACTGGAACGCCAAAGAAGGGGCGGAAGAAGAAGGGAAAGCCAGATCCTGGCCTGACGATTGGTACAGACATCGAGGACCTCCTTCAGCCAGATGGCAAGCAAGTGGAGATTAAGATGAGCAAGGTGAGGATCGACCAGGAGACGACAAAAGGACAGACCAGAAGAAAAGATCCAAAGTTACTGCTGAAGCGTATTGAGTCACTGGAAGCAGCACCACCGACACGCCCCATACACGTCGTTCTCTGGGAAGACAACAATATGTCTCCAGCTGACTGTTCGTTGTTCTCGTTGCGCGAGCCCTCGCGTATGAACCTCTCATCCATGCAAAGATGGTGATTATTGGTGTGTATCTAGACAGCACAACGTTGAAGCAGTTCTCAAGATTCGGGACAAGCGACGGACAGCATGTCCCGACTTGCAGAAGTGGCATACCACATGCACGGCCGATATTCTGAGGCCGGATACACCGTGCGCCTTCCGTGCGAATGTGGCGGGACAAGCCCACGGAAGCGCACAGGACGTTGAGCCGATACCACTGTGGGAGGCGGCAGACAACCTCCTTCGCTGTGTCAAAGATCAGCGGCGGCGGCATATACCCTACACATATAACCATCCCAAGATCGCCATTGTGGATGCCGTGCAGATGAGTTGCCTTGTTCCAACCGCTGAACTGCAGCAGCCCGGTCAATTCGTATGTTCATTTAACGTCGTTTGGACTTTGCCCGTTGACGAGGCCTCGCGCATGACCTTGTGTTTCTCAGGACAAAATGTATAAATTGTGGAAAGATTTCATGACGTCTGCGTATTATGCTGGTCTGGGTGCTGTGAAAGGTTTGCAACGGTTGCATGAGAAAGGAGAAAGAGTGTCGAAGAACGCAGTAAACAAACTGGAGGGTATCATCTTTCCGGAGCTCTACAAGAAAGTGGCAGCGGAGATGCAGGACGAACGAACGACCCTCCAGTCGTTGCAGAAATGGATTGACACCATCATCATCGAACAGTGGGTCACGATGCACCTGGACCACCCACAAAACATCCAGTAGGTTCGACCTGAAAAAGGTATGTATCACTGACAAGGCCTGGGTTGTGTTTGCACACGGCTGTGCAACTCCTTCTTCGTTTGTGTTTTGTAGCCAAAGACATGCGCAGCCGCGCAGAGGTTGCAGCACTCGGGAAGCAAGCCTTGAAGGTGACTCTTGGTAAATGGGGCTATTGGCGGGAACCTGAAGGCAAGAGTCGCGGTCCATGGCCGGTGTGGAAGTCAATGTTGCGCGCACCACTGTGGTAGGAGGCAGAGAAAGGTAAGCAGGTTAGCCCGCAAATCCTAAATGTCCGAAGACTCTTGGGCAGAGAGGTCGCCAAGAGCCGTGTGGACCCCGCAGCTGCTGGCCTTACTGGTGACTTCAAGACAGCGGAACAGCAAGATCCGATGCTGACAAGTCAGGTTATCACAGTTGAGGCGATTCGAATTGCAGCTCTGGTGAATGAACCCCCGAAGCGGTTCTTAGACATCGACAAGACGCTGATTGTCGTCAACGGCGAAATATTTGAACATCTTGCCCCCGAGGCAACGTACCTGACCTGGCCGTATGAAGAAATGGCGCGTGCCGACACACTCATCTGCGGATCTCAAACTGTCGTTGACAATATGTACGAAATTCTGGACACGGAAAAGGAGAGGCGTCTCAATGATGATTTAACACACCGCGCATTGGCAACATGTTGCGTATTCCCATTTTTAGTTGGCCAACCAAAGCCAATCCACCCGGGGATCCTACGTTGTTTAACGTTCGTGGTTGCTGATTACGTCGCCAGATAGCTAGAGCAGAAAGGTATGACTTCGCCATCGCGTCCTCTCTTTGCGCGACGCCTCGCGCAATAACTATTCCCTCTTCGCAGATTCCGAATTATCTGAGGTTTGGCCCTAACCAAGTACAGGAGATGGAAGACGCAGAATTTGGCGGCCCCCTTGCGATAGCGCATGTCATGTGGTATTTCGATACTCACCTCCATCACCTGAAGCGGACGCCCGGCTTCACGGCTGCTTTTGCTTTCATTGATCATCGACCAGACATGAAGTGCAAGATTGCGTCCATCGAGCCTGATTCTCGCATGTACCTACTTGGTGTGCCCACAGACAGTGCCGCTGATTGGGTCAACAAAGTGCAGAATCAGCTGAACGACGTCCTGGCACAAGGGTCAAAGCTGGACGAGTCTGGTGATTGGGACCAGCAGGACAACTGAACAAACCATGGGTTTCGCCTTTGGGTTCGGGATGAGAAGTACGGTTCGGATGCGTGCGAACTGAAGGAGGAGTAGGTCGTTCAGAAGGGTCAGGCTGCAGCCGCACAGGCCCCTGCAGCAAAGCGGAAGTTAACTGGTGAGGTACCTGACCCAAAAAAGAAGAAGACTGCTTCTAAGCCCCAGGCAGCGAAATCGGTCACCGGTGAACATACCAACGGGACCGATGGAGATGAGGAGGAGAGCGAAGAAGAAGAGGAGGAGGAACCGCAAGTCTCCCAAAGCAAAACAGCAAAGAAAGCGGCAGCGAGACCAGGGTCCGAGGAGAGCCGGGCCAGACTTGAGGCAGCCAGCTCG
Organism: Eutreptiella sp. 'Long Island Sound 2002'; assembly: GCA_964036045.1. Lineage (NCBI taxonomy): Eukaryota > Euglenozoa > Euglenophyceae > Eutreptiales > Eutreptiaceae > Eutreptiella > Eutreptiella sp. 'Long Island Sound 2002'. The sequence continues at coordinate 56,998,596 of OZ038378.1, read as the reverse complement.
TCAGTCAGCACCGAGACAACAACCCGCGAAGGCAGCTCCAAAGGGTAAGACTTCCGTGGCTAAATCTTTGGGTGCCAAGTTGGTGACTGCTGCAAAGAAAAAGTGATTTCTTCGTTTCTTGCGATATATTATGCGCGAGGGCTCGCGCTAGTCATTGTTCTTCGACGACTTTAGTGCTGTCACTTTGTGCGGCACGTTTCACCCTGTGATGCATTTTACTGCGTTGTTGTGCTGCTGTTTGCGCGAGGCCTCGCGCAAACAAGGGTGTCAGAAAATGATTCTTGTAGTGCTGCGTGCAACATGCATTTCAAAAACTGTGTTTGGAAACAATTAACAGGTGATGGGCATTTTCATACGAAAGCACAAATGGTAAAAGAAAGAAAAAGTCATGGTTTTCTGGAAATAGCAGTGCATTTTTAGTGAGATAAATCATTTCTTGGTGCATTCAGTTCCGTCAAAAACAAACCAAAACGGTCCAAGTAATCAGATTTTGACTAGATTTTGGGACCCCTTGTTTTCGGGCCCGCGGAACAACTATTTTTCCCTGGTGCTGCCGTCAGGCACATTTGGGCTCGTTTTGACCCTGCAACTTGAGCCGCCTAAGATGGAGGACAGACTTTTGAAGTAAGATCGAACCGTTGCAACTACGTTATTATGCCACACTCCGTGGCACTCAGCTATGCCTGGACAGTCGTTTGCTGAGGAGTTTTGTGAAAGTCTGCTTTCCGGCCTTGTAACGAAGAAGGAGGAAAACAAGGGTGCAGTGACGATCTTTACCATTTAATCTCTATCCGGACAGGAGGTCACAGGCATAATGTGTGCAAAAACCCCAATTCCTTCGTCAATTCTGTGCGTCAGCGCCTAACCGCTTACTTGAATGCAGAGCGTGTGTACGTGCCCTGGGTTAGGTGGTGCCTAGAGCCTACTTGTGCAATCCAGCCACATTGGCCACGCAGGTGTGTACCCAGCTTTCCACCATCCCTTCTAATTCCAAAGGGGTCTAGCCACTATAAACAACTCCTTGCTTCCGTATTGTTCGTGCCGACTCAACAGGGGCTGCTTAAGGCCGGTTTTAAGAGAACATTGTCGGAGCTGATTCCCCAGCGTAGTTTGTTGGAGGAGCAGAGAGAGGGTGACACGATCTGAAGCGCTTGGAGAAGATTGGAGACCATGCTGTGATGCGCAAGGCCTCGCGCAAACAACCTGCAACAACAGGTTATTACACCCCCTCTCTTGCGCGAGGCCTCGCGCAACGTCGTTAGTAAAAACAGTTGCCATACCTCGCAGTTTTGTATTCTGAACCACATCGTACCCGTTTTCGCTAAAAACGCGTCATATATTGATTCTTCGGTTCGTTTTTCAGCTATTTTACTGTTCGTTTCTTGCAACTTAGGCCTTTTTGTTAACGCAGACTGCGGAGTCCGGCCAGGAAGACAATTGAGGAACGGGGGGATACCAACTTTGAACCTGAAGAAGTTGAATTGGAGGCTGGAACACAGAAGAAGGGTCGAAAGAAGACGGAAAAACCGGATCCTGGCCTGACGATTGGTACAGACATCGACGACTACCTTCAGACGGATGTGAAGCAAGTGGAGATGGAGCGGGAGAAAGTAAGGAACGCTTACGAGAAGACAAAAGGCCAGATTAGACGGCAAGATGCAAAGTTACTGGTGAAGCGTATGGAGTCACTCCAAGCAGCACCTCCAACACGTTCCATGCACCTCGTTCTCTGGGCAGACAACAGTATGTTTCCAGCTAACTGTTTGTCGTTTCTGTTGCGTGAGCCCTCCCGCATGGACCTCTGTACCGTTGACAGATCACAATTATTGGTGTGTATCTGGACAGCACAGCGTTCAAGCGGTTGTGAAAATTTGTGACAAGTGACGGACAGCATGTCTGGACTTGCACAAGTGGCATACCACATGCACGGCCGATAGTCTGGGGCCAGATACACCGTGGGCCTTCCGTGCGAAACTGGCGGGACAAACCCAAGGAGGCGCACACAACGTTGAGCCAATCCCATTGTGAGAGGCGGCAGATAACCTCATTCGAAGATCACCGGCGTCGGCATAACCGACACATATAACAATCTCAAGATCGCCATTCTTGATGCTCTGCAGATGAATGCCCTTGTTCCAACCGCTGAACTGAAGTAGCCGGGTCATTTCGTATGTGCATTTAACATCGTTTGGACTCTGCCCGCTGCGCGAGTCCTCGTGCATGACCGTGTTCTTCCAGCACAAAACGCACAAATTGTGGAAAGATTTCATGACGGTTGCGTATTATGCTGGGCCTGATGCTGTGAAAGGTTTGAGACGGTTGCATGAGAAGGGAGAAGAAGTGTCGAAGAACTCGCTGAAGTAACTGGAGGGTATCATCTTTCCGGAGTTCTACAAGAAAGTGGCAGCCGAGATGCACGACGAACGAACGGCCCTTCAGTCGTTGCAGAAATGGATTGACACCATCATCATAGAACAATGGGTCACGATGCGCCTGGATCACCCACACAACATCCAGTACGTTTGACCTGAGAAAGTTGTGTATAGCCAACAAGGCCTGGCTTGTGTTTCCACACGGCTGTATATCTCCTTCTCCTTTTGTCTTTCTCGGCCAAAGACATTCGCACCCGCGCAGAGGTTGCAGCCCTGGGGAAGCAAGCCTTCAAGGTGACTCTTGGTACATGGGGCTACTGGCGGGAACCTGAAGGAAAGAGTCGTGGTCCATGGCCGGTGTGGAGGCCAATGCTGCGTGCACCGTTGTGGCACCTGGCAGACAAAGGTAAGCCCGCTAGCCCGCAAATCGCAAATGTCCGACGACTTCTGTGCTCAGATTTCGCCAAGAGCCGTGTGCCGCCCGCAGCTGCAGGCCTTCCTGGTGACTTCAAGACAGTGGAACAGGTGGATCTGGATGCCACAAATAGTAATATCAAAGTGAAGGCGGCCCGAATTGCAGCTTTGGTGAACGAACCCCCGAAGGGGTTGTGTGAGATCGACGAGACGCTGATCATCATCAACTGCAACATATTTGAACATCTGGCCCCCGAGACGATGTGCCCCACCCGGCTGTATGATGAAATGGCACGCACTGACACACTCATCTGCGGATCTCAAGCTGTCGTTGACAAAATGTATGAAGTTGTGGACACGGAGACAGAGATGCGCCTCAATGATGATTTCCACGCACCGCGCATTGGCAACATGTTGCGTATCCCAAATTTTGGTTGGCCAATGAAAGTCAAGCCGGCGGGGGATCCTACGGTGTTCAACGTTCGCTGGTTGCTGATTGCGTTGCCAGATAACTGGAGCAGAAAGGTATGATTTGGTCTTTGCGTCCTCTCTTTGTGCGAGGCCTCGGGCAACAAGCCCTGTTCCTTCTTCACAGAGTCCGAATTATCTGACGCTTGGCCCTACCCAAGTAAAAGAGATCGAGGACACAGAATTTCGCGGCCCCCTTGCTATATCGCATGTCATGTGGTATTTGGATACTCACCTCCATCACCTGAAGCGGACGCCCGGCTTCACGGCTGCTTTCGCGTGCATTGATCATTGACCAGACTTGGCGTGCAAGATTGGTTCCATCGAGCCTCATTTCCGCATGTACCTTCTTGGTGTGTCCACACACAGTGCCGCTGAATGGGTCAACAAAGTGCAGAATCAGCTCAAGCACGTCTTGACACATAGCTGAAAGCTGGAAGAGTCTGGTGATTGGGTTAGCTAGCCAACAGGACAAACCGTGGAATTCCCCTTTGGTTTTAGGAAGAGAAGTACGATGCGGACGCGTGCAAACTGAAGGAAGAAGAGATTGTTCAGAGGGGTCACGCAGGCCCGCGCACGCCCCTGCAGCAAAGCGGAAGTTGACTGGTGAGGAACCTGCCCCAAAGAAGAAAAAAACTGCTTCTAAGCCCCAGGCAGCAAAATCCGTTACCGATGAAGATACCAACAAGAGCGATGGTGATGAAGAGGAGGAGGACGAAGGAGAAGAGGAGGAGGAATCACAAATCTTCCAAAGCAAGACGGCAAAGAAAGCAGCAGCGAGACCAGGGCCTGAGGAGAGCCAGGCCAGACTTGAAGCAGCCAGCTCGTCGCTCCGCACTAAGAGAACAACCCGCAAAGCCACCTCCAAAGGGTGAGACGTCCGCGTCGAAATCTTTTGGTGCTACGTTGGCGACTGCGCCGAAGAAAAAGCAATTTCTTGGGTTGTTATGATATATTATGCGCGAGGGCTCGTGCTAGACATTGTTCTTCGACGACCTTTTTGCTGTCATTTTGTGCGGCATGTTTCACCATGTAATGCATTTTCCTGCGTTGTTGTGCTGCTTTGTGCGCGAGGCCTCGCGCAAAGATGGATGTGAAAAAAATGATTCTTGTAGTGCTGTGTGCACAACGAATTTCAAAAACTGTCCAGGGAAGCAATTAAGAGTAGACGGGCATTTTCACAACAAAGCACAAATGTTACAAAAAGCTAAAAGTCGTGGTTTTCCGGCAAAAGTAGTGGATTTTGGCCGACATAAATAATTACTTGGTGCATTCGGTTTTGTCAAAAAAGAACCAAAACAGTCCAAGTAATCAATTTCTCACTAGATTCGGAGACACCTTGTGCTCGGGCTACCCAAAGAACATTTTTTTCTGAACGCCGCTGTCAGGCACTTTTTGGCTTGTCTTGACCATGCAACTTGAGCCGCCTAAGCCAGACCCGAGTGCCCTATTGGCGGCAATGAAAGCTAAACTGGGGTTGGCTGATCTGAACAAGCCCCCCTGCAACTATGTCGCCTCGTGCGGAGCTTTTCAGCAGGGAGGTGAAAAACTGTTTGGGTATATGCAGCTCCTTCCAGGATACCTGTCGTAGCTCCGTTCGTCCTCGTGTGAGGACTGTGCCTGTTTGCCATGTGAGCGAGACACCTGAGGCTGAGATGAAGAGATAAGGTCTAGCTGCACTAGCGGCACTGGCCATCACCAACCCCTCAACCCCTTTGCATGCTACAGGTGCTACAGGTGGATGGGACGTGGGTAGAAAGGCTATTGCTAGGGCAAACCTTGAGATTGAACTCCACGAGTTGGATTGGAAAAAACTGCCCCAATGGGCTGAGGAATTGCCCGAATTCCTTCTTCTCACGGGTTAGCATAACATTGACGTAAAAACCAAATGCACACTTATCAAGGAGTCATGAATTTTTTTCCAGCGGCAGGTGAAGACTGCCGTAAGGAAAAGCAGCAGCTGGGATGAAGTTCCGAGGAGGCTGGAAATGCACTGGGTCATAGGGAGTATCAAAGGATGTGCATTGAGGCTTGGCTCGACAAGGTCGCCCCAAAAGTCAACCCTGGTTGGTCCCCCAAGACGACCCATTCTGCCAGTTTTGGCGTCCTGACCCAACATGGCAACCCCGTGGGTCCAGGAGCTGGGGAAATGGAGGGAACCAGATTGCAGAGGGTTCTTAGGAAGGTTGTACTCAAAGTTTAATGGGTTGGTTGATTCGCTCCTACCCTCATATGCGCCGAGCGAGGGGTCAACTTTGGCCTTTTTTAGCCAGAAGCAGGTTGGACTGAAACAAGCGATTTTCAGCCCCAAACACCTATGGGATTACGGCGGGGCGATATCCCCGGCTCAGAAGGGAATTGCGACAAGCCATCAGAGGAGCATGGGAAGCCACTGATGGCTGGCCTTGGAGCCCATTGACTCCCGCGCACTCGCCCGTGGCTGGTGGGGAGGCCCCTCTCTTAGCAGGGTTCTAGGGTCATTTCTGGGCGGGTCCGTGGGTTGTGTTTGAGCCCCCGTACCTGCGTGCCGCGGGGGAGGTGGGACCTGGGGTTGGGATATGCTTCGGGACTGAGTGTTTTTTGCCCTGAGTCGCCCCTAACCCAGTCAGTGGCTTAACCCATCTGTGTGTACATTTTCTGATGTGTGGTTGTACATATTTTTGTTTTGTTCCAGAGTGACAAAGACCCTAGAACGCTTTGTTCGATGCATATGCTGATGAGGATGCCCTGAAAGCGCAGTGCTTGGCCTGCCTGCTTGCTTGCATCTCCGCCCCAGCGTGCCCCGTGGACAGGCTCCCCACAGTAACGCGTCAGGAGCGGTACTTGGCACCCTCTCTGTCAAGCTTCGTCACTCCTGCTGCATGGGCTGCCTACTTGCCTGCGGTCATGTTTGGGCTATGGAGATCGCCCAACCAAGATGACAGTGATGCTTTCTATTGGAAATATCGTCTTATATTCCTTGGGGCACCCATTGCACGCATTGGTACCCCTCGGTTGTGGATTCGTAACAAGTATCCTTCACACACATTAACCCAAGGGCACTGATATTGGCCTAACTCCCTTAAATCCTTCCAAATTCCCGCAAACTGGAGCACAATCGTAAAGTAGATATCAGGAGCGATATGATACAGCCCTCCAAGTCTACTCAACTCGTTGTGCTTCGGGAGCAGTGGGGACCTCGAGTTCCTAACGGAGCTCAAACTTCCAACCTTCACGGATCTTGGCGCTTGGCACACCAAAATGACCGCCGTGAAAATGCAGATCAGATTTTGGGTCTTAGAGAGCCCAAATCTGATTCGTCAATCCATCAGAACTGTCAACTGGTCGCGGCGACGGGATCGCGGCGACGGCGGCGAGCGGCAAGCCGTGAAAGGCAATCATCTCGCGGAGGAATACCAGATGCACAGATTTAAATACAGTGATCGATGACGAATTGGATTGCCGACCGATTCCGCACATTGGAAACATTTGCGGCGCCCGCAGGCTGCTTTTTATGCCGCCAATCCTGAAAGCGCTTGCTTTCACGGCATTGGTGAACGTCAGACGTTGTCTTTGAAGGCTAGGTTGTCTTTGGTACCACTTCAGTATGTGAAACAGGAGCCAAAGCTGGTATACCGTATGACAGAGGTCTCCAAGCAAGACAGGTGGCATGCACAGAATCCCAAAAATGTGAAGGTTTGGTTTGGAAAATACCCCAATGCGCCGTAGGTATATTCTCCAACTTTCGTGTAGCATACCCCATTTGTGGCAGCATGCAGATTTCAGCCACATCTTCGAGTGCATCTCATAGTTTGTGGTAGATGTCTATGTCATGAAAAATTAATGTATATGGGTAAGGTGGATCGTCCTCTCCAAGGTGACTCTCCAATTTGACTTTTGCGTAGTCAGCAAATGAACATAACCAAAAACTATATTCGGGAAGATATCTCTTTAGCAAAACTCTCTCCCTCAAGGGGATAAATCGTGTCAAAACAAACATCGGAACACATTTCCTATTGACGCATATCCCGGGACGCTAGGACCTTCTCAACCAATTCCCGGTTGTGATCACCCTACCTTCGAAGGCTGGTGCTGCCATTAATGAGTGTAGTGTAGTGGTCGTTCCTGCTCCGTGTGTGATTCCTCGCAGGCAGGCGCCTGGGGTATTTTTTGGTCGCTAGAAAAACGGGCGTTTTGCTTGCCCTTAGCACACTTGGCCACCCCTCCCCTCTAGTAGGTAGGGCTTTTGCCGTTCACCCAAACGATAGGCGTTAGCACAGAAATTCGGCGCCCCAGGAGGGGTACCAGTAGCTGACTATGAATCAGTGAAGGCGGTTCGCCGCAGCCGCACCCAAGAGAGAAGTGATACACACAGAGACATACGTAGCACACTTAGGGGTATGGTAACACCGCCAAGCAGGCTTCAGCAGGGTTGAACCCCATGGGTCTGGACCAGTTAGGGGTCCTTACCGAGGGCACGCTTGTCCCGAAGGAGGGTGGACACACCTTGTCTCTCATCACCTTGCTTGCCATTCCCCCCTGGTCTAGGAAGCCAGCGTTCCTCGTTGGCTCCTTGGTCATCACATTAGGGCATATCCCATGCAACAAGTGGTCAACAAGGCACTCACTGACGCTAGAACCCACAGGCACGGGATAGCAGGGCACAACCAAGGCAGCAGCAGGGCTTCAAAAGCAACGGATCTCCAAGTTTTTGGAAAGCCGGGCCCGATAAAGGGCGGGTGTTAGTGCACTTACTGAAACTAGAGCTCTACCGGAGTCCTGAACCTGTCCTAACACCCATTGATTAAGCTTAGTTGTCCGCACAAGGGTGCTCACCACCCCTGGAAGGTTTGGAAACAGAGGGGGTTGCGAGTAAAGGGCCTCAACTGTGGGTTCCGCAGGGACACAACCTGTTCACGTAGGCCGGTGTGCTCAGGTGATCCGCAGTTCGGCTGGTCGTATGGAGGTGGGAACCTCAAACTGATCCGACCCCATGCGTACCTAGTCTAGCGCGTGGGCGCATTCCTCATACTACACGGTGCGGATTAATGTACGCTGGGAGGCTGGGGCAGTAGGACTCAGCAACAATTTGGCAGCAAACATGATAAGCGGCCTGGTGGTATTCCAATGATCCCCAGTGTTGCTTTCCTCGGTGAGGAGGAAGTGCACCTCCGGCGGGAGCCTATACTCCAGCAGGAGTGGCTCAAAGGACACTCTCAACGGGAGGAGTGGATGTCTGGGAGGTGCCACCGCCACCTGAAGCTTGCAACCTCCTCAGTTAAGTTAGGAGCACCAAATAGATAGGCACAAGGAGATTAGTTTTTCTTCTTACGCTGTGACAGCGTTTCAGCGCGGCTTAGTAGCTGACCCTCGTTGTTCTCAGCGAGGTAGGAACGAAAGATGGGGTTGATGCTCCCATCTGGCTGTTTAAAGGCTTACATGGTCTCCCAGGTCGCGTTTGATAGCCCATAGCCTTCCCACACTGCAAGGAATTGCGAACCCTGTTCATACGCGTCGCGAGCAATACCTGCAACCACCTAATAGCCATCCAGTGTGATCTCATCAGCAGTCATTTCTTCAAGTTACTGTGCCTCCTCAGGGTTGGCAGTGTTTTTCAGGTCGACACGCTCGATCTCTCTGTCAGATAGACGCCACTCGTCCAACGGCAAGTTGTCAGGAGATTGGTAATGTCTCAGCTATTTAGGTGCACACGCAAGCTCTCCACCTAGGCCGGGACTGCATCTCACAAAGATTCTTGATCCATCTAATCTTATAATGCCATAAGGCCCAAACAATGGGTCCTGCAGACAGTTGCGGGGCCATGAGGGCAATCGCGAATGGTGTACAAGCACCAGGTACTGATCCATTTGAACTCAAAAATCAACCAAATTCAATCCGGCAGAGCAAACACGAAGGACATCAACAGCCGGAAAGAGTCAATTAGAGGGCCTGAGAGTGAAATGGCGCAAAAGAACCCTTCATTCTGTACATAATCGGCCAATTAATCACAAAATTAAGGTCATTTCACTGTTGGTTGACCACATTCGCCTAAGGTCACATCACGGCTGAAATGCGCAGAATTGATGCAACTCAAACGAATTCATAACCAGTCAGCTCATTCATGACATGAATGGGGGCAATGGGGGAAATCATGCATGATGTCATGATGGAGCCCCCATCAGCATGTGAAAATCAGATTCCAATCGACAATGGCAAAGTGACACAAAGGTAATCAAATATCAACCCCGCCCATCGTACCTCTGAAGACAGTGCGTGCCAATTGTCCACGCAGGTCCCGATTCCTTCTGGCCTTACAATTCAATCCCTGCTGAGATGTGGAGGGACTATCAGAGGCTTCGACAGACCCCATCAGTGGTTGGGGCGGTGAAGTAGAGCCAATGGGCACCTCAGAACCGCTTGAAGCTGGGGCCAAAGCCTTACCAGATTTATATAGGGCTGATTCCAAGGTGTTATGGTACTCGTCGCCAGGATCCGAGGGGTAGGTTTGAGCCCTCACATGTTCAACTCTGTCAATAGCTCCAAACCAGGCCCAGAGACCTCTTTTGTGCTGATTCCTCCCTCATTCATATATTAACCCTCACTTTTTGCCGAATGGTTTCAATGTTTGTCTCGAATTTCCCATTAATGCCCTGATGGATCTCGTTCTGCCTTCAAGATGCTCCAGATCCTTCCTGATCTTGCAACGACGTCTTTCACTCATGCATGCATTGCACCTGACCTGGCCGGGCAGTGATCAGTCGTCATCAACGGGTTCTGGAAGGGGGCTGAGGCGGACCTGGGTTCCTCCAGGACCGATCTCAGGATCATCCATCAGGATTTCTGTACATTACACATGATGACCCCCATATTGATCATGCATGATCATCTCATCATCATCATGCCTCATGGTAATCATCACTCAGATGTCAGATATTTCACTCATTTAGGTCCCAGTGTTGGTTGCCGATCATCTGCCCAGCATTGTTAAGACTTCACAAATTTTTCCGCGCGAGTTATGGAGTTCAGAATACTAAGGATACACTATCACATAGCTTCCCAGCCCGGAAGGGCGTCACGAGGCACCGAAGGTGCCACAGAGTTACCGTGAGAACCTTAGGTAGCCGATTGCCTTTGGAGGTCGTATGGTATGTGTAGGTGCCAGAAAAATGCAGCAAACGTAAGCGATGGAGTGAAAATATAGTTGTGTTGCGTTCATTAGGCCACTGGATCTCAAGGGCGCCCAGGAAATCCTGTGGAAACTGAGAATTTCTTCTAGTTGACTTATTTGATGAGTTGAATTGAATCAGCAGAAGATAGTGGTATTGTACAAGAAATACGAGCTGGAAATTGTAAAATTAAGAATTGCAGGGGTGACAATAAAGAATGAAGCTGGAAGCCTGGAAGCACTTTTGCCCTTGTGGGGTATCACTTACACTCTGTTTTGAAGACTTCCTGCAGTTTCACCCCTAGGGGGAAATCGACAACTTGTTTTCAACCAAAAAAAAAACACAGAGTGGGCACGACAAACTGACAATAATTGAAAGTGTTTTTCGCTATATAATCAGTTCTTCTCAGAGTGACTAAGCGACACAAAGTGCGGTTCGTGATACGCCAGATAGAAGCACTAATCAATGTTAGCTGCACCTTGACAGCCTTCGAACGAAGGCAGCAGAAGTGTTGGAGCTGCACTATGCCATTGTGTTTCAGTTTGAATGTGTATGGCCATGATTGTCTGCTTTGAAAAATATCACTCAGATATACTTTGAAGCAGCAAATGTCTGTGTTATATAGAATTGCTGTAGTGGTACAACAAGGTGGGACTGCTGGTGTTGTGGCGTGACTGTGTTGGACATCATCTGAATGGTGAAGTGCCAAGGAGTCCTGTGTGGTGTGTGTTTGGTATGAACTTGGTACTTGAGCTGTGATAGGATGAGGGTCAGATTTCATTCTATGATGATCTTGGTAAGCATGCTCAGGCGTATTTACTGCCTTAGGTGGCTTTGCAGCTTTGACGTTGACCTTGACAAGCGGCGGAAAATGATTGTTCCCGAACTGTGGTGCCGGTTGAAGACTTTATCAGCTGGTATCGCACCAATTGTGTCAGCCTCTTCTGACGTACTCGAGGAGGATTCGAGATCTGGTGGTTCGTGGTCGTCCTTCCTTTCCGTGTTAAATTCCACTTGGCGCCGGGAGTGTGTACATTTCCTGCGCATACCTCCAGTAGAATGCTGAGCAGTACTGAGAACGTTGTCCTTGCAAGGCGCGGATTCCAAGAAAGGAGGTGATGTCTCTCCATGTTTGCTGCTGACACGTTCTGGTGACCATACTGCTCTTGGCGAAGGAATTGACATGTTTTGGCTGATTTGTGCTGGACATGACGGCGTTGAGCGGCGATAAGGCGTTCCCTTCCTCATTTTGTAGTGTCCCTGGTATTTTGTGGTAACTTCGTGGTTGTTTCTTGAGCGTGACGTAGCATTCTGAATGAAATACTCACGGGTTGGGTCCTCTTGGCACCTTAGGAGTTGAGAACAGCGAAGAAATTTGGCGACGCGAAGGCTGTGGCAGTTGTCCGCGCTGTTTTTCTTCTCCTGTCGCGCACTTCCGAAAATTGTGCTGTCCAATCAGTGACACCATGGCTGGCCTCCAGGGTTGAAACTGGCCTTCAGGGTTGAAACTGTCGTAACTTCATGCAGAGGAAGTAGCGTAACATCACACTGCTTTCCAGTACTCTTTTTGCAGTGATTCACTTTCACCAGTGGAACAGCGGGGTGGACCATTTCTTGCGGGCTTAATTGTTGGTCTTGGCAGTCTGTATAGGAAGGTATGGATCGGCGGCAAACCTGCGTTGATGGACGACTCACGGCAATAGTGGCGCGTACTTGACTGTTGGAATCCTTCAAAGCAGCGAAGGGATTTGGCAAGGTTAGTTCCGTGGCGCCTGTCCGTACTGTTTTTCTTCTCCTGCCGCGCAGATCTAAAAATTCTGTTGTGGTATCAGTGATAGTGTGTCAGGCCTCCGGTGTTGGAACTGGCTCGTCTTGAGCGAAAGGAAGTAGCGCTACTTCACATCGCTTTCGGGAACTCTTTTTGGCGTGATTCAAGTTCATCAGTGGAACATTAAGGTGATCTTTTGCTTGCAACCTTGATTCTTGATCTTGGAAGTCTGTATAGGAAGGTACATTTTGGCGGCCAACCTGTGTTAATGAACAGTCCACGGCAATATTTGCACAAAATTGACTGTCGGCACCACGCTGCCCATAAGGTCCTTTTCGTGCAGAGCAAGGTGTAGAACAGAGGATTGTCAATGGTGTGGTATTGCAGCTGTCCTTCAGCTTAGTATTTGACATTGAAAGTGGCCGTGGGAAAAGCGACTGTTGTCGCAGGAGGCGTTGCAGTTGTATTTCTTGTTCTGAAACCTCCAACAGAACCCAGTTTGACCATAGACTGGTAACCACGACGTTCTGCAGACTTTGTAGTACAGAAGTGACAAGTTGCGGTACTTTCGGCTGCTGTTGCACTGCAGGCGTTCTGACCATGGGATTGCTGGGCATGAATCGCAGGCTGAAGCCTCGCCAGGATTTTGCGTAAACGCTGCAGCCAGGTCTGCCGGTTAGTCAGCCATTACAAAATGAGGTCATCGGAAAAAAAATGGACATTCAGAAAGTGACCTATCTGAACATCGTTGCTTCTGATCAGGCATAATAAGTTATCCATACATCATTCATCATTTCCATTCATGACATTCGTGATGACCGCTAATCCAGGAATTGACCATTATGCCACCGCCGCAGATCAGAGAGAGAGAATCATGTGGGGGGGGGAATGATGATGTCGCATTTTTGGGAGATGAAGCTCCAGACTCACTAGGGCTCCATCGACCGATTTCAGAAATTTGGTCATGAATGATGCTGATGGGAAAAATGAGGATGATGATGATGATGATGATGGGGATTTTGGCTGCTTGTCCAATCATTTGCCCATCCGAGAGGAGATCCATGAATCATCCTGAAGTGTGCCGCACATTACATCCCTGGTGTGGAGGATGGCATCATTACCAGTGGCAGGGGATGGCTGTGCGCGCACGAAGTCCTTGTCAAGATGGTGGGCGAGAATGGTGAGGAGAACTTGGGGGTCCCAATCTGCATCATCAGGTCAGAGTCCCCCTCATGTCAGAATCCCACGACTAAAATCCTGGTAATGTCTACCTCCAATGGCAGGGCGTCAAGGGATCCGTCAACCCAAACAGCTCGGGTACCCCCCTGTCAAGGCGTGGGACCGAATGCTTTGCCATTTTCCCTCAAGAACAGCTTGTTGTGGGGCAGAAATGTGTAATGCGCCAAGGTGATGGAGTCCAATGCGCCGCGATAGGCGGCCTCCTTGGATGCACATGTGGATGAATAGGGGGGCAGGAGCACGATCCCCTGGGCCTTGTCCGAGAGAAACTTCTTGACGACCTGTTCGAGGCATTCGAACGGAGGATTGGCCCAGATGAATTCTTTGGACCATCATCAATACCATGCACTGTACCGAGAAAATTGGTGCTTGGCGGCGGAGGCGAAGGCATCCACGGTGGGCGTGGGATAGCCAAAATGCTGGAGCACCGTCTGGAGGTGCTCTGATTTGATGGTACCATGTAGGAGTTGGTAACGAGGCGTAACTGAGGTTCAGCGCCCAGCACGACACACGCGACACGCACACGCACTCACGCCCAGTTTCCAATTAGTTCCTTAAGCACCATCAAGGACTGTCAGGAACAGGATCAGGGACTTCTTGCCAGGGTTTTGGCCATATTATGTGCATATTCTTCCTGTATTGTAGGGGGAACTTATTCTATACACAGTTTAAGAACCGTGTCCACACTGGAATGACCTACCTGTGCAGTTGAATTATGTGCTTGTATGTCGACTTGGAAGGGGATTGCCGCAGGGAGTACCACTTTTGGAAAGGGAGATCAAGATTTGGCAAGGACAGAGTTTCGTTTTTCCGTAGCATACACCGAGGTATGCCTCAAAACGGTGTATAGATGCCACAGGCATCTTGAACCCCGCGGTACAGGGTCAACCAGTTTGGACACACTCTGAGGAGCAGCGCTCCGTGCCCTTGGCGAGGCGCCGCGCAGCAGCAGGCTGGAGAGGTGCCGGCCCCTTAATTGTCACTGGAGAGCATCTTGGTCAGCTTTGATGCCAACAAGGTTGTCGGGAACGCTGGGATGGTGGTGGACGCTCTGGCGGGTCTCCTGCTCGGCAGCCAGCTCCAACTCCAGTGGCAGCGGCTTCTGCGCACGGCCGCTGAGCACCAGTTCAGCGTGGAGTAGGCCACTGCGAGCCTCATCGCTGCCTGCTTCGGTCCGGATGGTCTGTCGGCAGGAGTTGCGTCAAGCTACACTCTGCATCTCTGGTTTCACCTGTGTGTGGCCAACTGCAGTCGCTGTGGCGACTGTGGTGTTAGTTATGGCACCTGCTCAGCCATGGTGGCCAGCAGCTCCTGCTCCCGAGATTGGTACTTTGGAGGGGTCCAGCTGGGCCTCACTATGGGCTGGTGACCTCACGTTCAACCTATGGCTGGATGCACCGTTCGAGTCTACTTGACTGTCAGTGACATGCTGCCGGCAGTCCCGTGCCTCCCCACGCTGAGTCTACCTTCCGGGTCTTCGTGCCATGTCGGCACGCCGGTTGTCATCCTGGAGACCCAGACCTTGACAGTTTTGACCTTGGCTGCCGTGATGCCCGGCTCCTCTACATTGGGTTGTGCTCTCCTGTGGCCATGTTCGCTGTCTCTGGCTGTGTCTCTGACGATTCCGCTGCCTGGCACTATTCCGGAATGCAACAAATCGTTGGGCCTATTCTGGCATGCCGCATTCTCTGAGGTGCTCGCCAACTGCGTCGAGGCATCCTTCTCAGCTCTATGTACGGCGCGCCTGTGTGGTTGAAGGCTGGTGCTCAGGTCTTCTCTGAGGGCGGTCTCAGGTACCTCGACAGCTCTGATCTGGTGCACACCCTGTTCATGCCTATCACCCCGGCTTGCCGGGGTATCTTAACGGGTGCCGTTGAGGCCTACCGCGTGAACGGTGCTGCTCTTTGTGGGGATATGGAGCTGCTCCACCCTAGTGAAGCCTCAGACCCGCTGTGTTTGGCTGACAGCCTCGCTGGGTTGAAGGTCAAGGAGAACCTAAACAGCCGCTTGGCCAGGTCCTCCACGTCCTGCTGCTATGTGCGGGCTGTCGTGACCCGTGAGAGCTCAGTTTAGCGCTGGGTCTTCCACATCGCCGACCCATTCACCGTGAATGGTTAAACCAGCGCCTACGTGACCCAGACGTACAGCGCGAGCAGCCGCCGGGTGCCTAACACGTGTGTTTCTTCTTTTGTAGCCACGGTCTGGGCTGATGGGCAATTATGCTCTGCGGTCTCTGTCGGGCTACGCTTCGTCGGTCTGTACGTTGGTGCGCTGTGGTTGATTAGTTGTCGTTCACCATCTTCGTCGCTCACGTTGCACCTCCTGGCGTCACACCGTGCTTACCCTTGCTTGACAGTTTTGTCGGTTGTTGTGTGCGTCCCTGCGCAGTGGTGTGCACCACTCCTCGCGCACGGTCTTGTCTTTTTGATACGGGGTATACGCCACTACGTTTCCTGCGCGTGCTGTTTTGGCGCACTGTCCACAGATGGAGCGCTGTGCTACCTCGGTACCCGGGTTTACGTCCTCTCATCATGTGTGAGCACCTTCCCTTCCCCTCTGTGCTCTCCACACTTCTCCATGCTTGGCTCAGAAGCTGGTTTTGGAGTTATATCAGTTCAGACGCGTCAGGTGTCGGATCTATCTGTCGCCCATCACACTCCGCGTGCTAACTCTGCCTGAGATGCGTCGTGCGTGCAACACCATGTATCTGACTTTGTGGGTGGTCGACGCGTGCGTGTACTCCACGCAGTTGGCCTGTGGAATGCTGGGTTGTGCGCGCAATTCGTCTTCTGAGCAGAGTGCCCACGCTTGGGCACCCCTCAGGCTTTGGTAGTTGTACTTGTTATGTTTGCCTTCGTCAGTTACGAGTGGGAGACCTGCTTAATGCAGCCACGAACAGTGCTTACGTTGTGCGCACAGATTGTTCGATGTGTCTGAGTTGGCGCGTTTCCATTCTGCACTTGCTTTTCCGGCCTTGTAGCCTCTCTCCTTCCCTTCTATTCCCTCGCTCTATACCCTTGACGGGCGCTCCACGTTTTGAGTTTGGTTGACGAGGACGCACTGTAATTATGCGCAAATTTTCAATTCAGTCACCCCCACCTAGTCAGTCTATGGTTCGTTTTGTTGTGGTTAGTTGTGAGTCGTTTGCCAGCTCTGTCGTTCAGGTTGCATTTCCTGGGGCTACGCCATACTTGTCAGTCATTTGGCGCCGCATGGCACCGATCTCTGTTATGGCGTGGCAGTTGCCTGCTTGGCACAGTAGGGCAGCACTTTGTTCCTGCTCTGGTGTCTACACGGCTGTATGGACAATTTCCACCTGGTCATACTGTTGTCAGAATGCTTGGCAGTTTGTCTGCCATGCCTTGCCGTGGTTGGTTGACTGTCTGTCGGTTGCTGGTTGTTCCACTGCCTTGAGGCGCGGGTCCTCGACTGGCTTGTTAGGGGCCACCGGGCCCGAGATTTCCGGTGTTGGACTCTGGTTGGTCGTTGGGCATGTCATTCTGCGTTCCCTGTCGGTGAACTACCTTCCCTCTGTTTACAGTGTTGCTTACCTTTCGGTTTGGTGGAGATGTAGCTTTTGGGTCTCGTCAGAGAGTAGTGCATCTAGCCTAGTGTGTTTGACTTGGGAGTGAAACGAGGAAGGGACCTCGTGTCTCATGCACTCGGTGTCACTTAGGAGATCTCCCGGTCGTGGCGCAATTGCCCTGTGCATACTATGTGTTGATGCGCGCTCTGCCGTTGCTCTGAGTCTTCCAGTCTAGCACTTCCCTACCTGTCTGTTGCCGAGCAACCTCACTCTCTCTCCTCTAAGTGTCGCAGCGGCCAGAGGCGAAGGAAACAAGAGGCCCAGACCAAGGTGGTGCAGCGAAGGAGTCGTGTCCTGAAGCAACGCAAAGGACAACGCCGAGGAAATGCAGTGATGCAGAGATGAGAACGAGGCCGAGGAGACGCAGGGTGGCAATGATGAGGACGGGGCCGTGGTGAAGCAGAGAAACTGACCTCTGGATGAGGCCGGGCTGATGCAGAGAAGCAGCCGTGAGGACAAGGCCGTTGTACTGCAAAGAAGCGGAGATGAGGACGAGGCCGCGGAGAGGCAGTGCAATCATGGGGAGGACAAGGCCCTCGTGATGCAGTGAGGTTAACAAGTGGACGAGGCCGTGGTGATGCGGAGCAACAGCCAAGACGACGAGGCCATGGAGAAGCAGTGAGGCAGCGAGGAGGAGGAGCCCGTGGTGATGCAGTGATGCGGAGACCTGGACAAGGCTGTGGTGATGCAGCGAAGCGGAGACGAGGCCATGAAGTGCCCCGGACTGGATCATCCGGGGCAAAACAAGAAGGAACGGCCATAGCACGACGAGAGCATTATCCGGTGAAATAAGACCTGACGCCCCGGACTGGATCATCCGGAGCGGAACAAGCAGCAGGAGCCGCCGTCCCCCAGACTGGATCATCCAGGGACAAGTGGCGGCATGATGCCCCGGACTGGATCATCCGGGGCTGACCGCCTGTCCGCGCAAGAGCTGGGCCTGACAGGCCGCGCAGAGGCGGGCCCGATAAACCGGGTATAGCTGGCCAGACGTGGGTGCTGGTAGCTACGCCTCTCAGCACCTCCACCATGCATGAGTCCCTCCTACCGCAGGTGGGACATGTAGGGTGAGGTGGTGCACCCAGGGTCGCCCACCAAGCTAAACCAAGGGCGGAGTCACACACACAACAAGGTGCCCAAGCCAAGAAAGGCGTGAACAAAAGAGTAAAGCACCCACACCAGGAATGGCGAGGGAACAACAACAGAATTCCTTCCCCCTGGAAAAGGAGGGATTGAACGGCATCAACATGGTCACCACGTACGCAAGCGGGGCACGACAACAGAGCACTCCCTGTAGTGGCGTCCCTGCTAGGCCAGAGGCGCAAAAAAAAAAACACACTGTGCACACAGGTGGATCACATGGGCTTCCCACCCTGCATAACTAAGGGCGCAGATCACACACACAGCAACACGCCCCAGCCAGGTATGGGGGGAACAGCAGAATCTAGGACCCTCGGCCATGAATGGCGAGGGACAAGCATCAAAAGGGCAATCTGCCAGTCGACGTCTGAAAGACGACGTCAAGGACGGCAAGACCACAAGTGGTGCAAGCCTACAGAACACACCTCCCCTCCAAACCCTAGTGGGGGTACGTGTAGTGGCGTCCCTGCTGGGCCACAGCCGCATAGAGACGCTGTGTTCTCGTGCCAGTACACACGTAGGCCAATGGGGCTTTGACATGGGAAAAGTGGCCAGACGCCCCAGACGGAAACATCCGGAGGAGAATGCACCAAGTGCGCGGAAAAAGGGGATTGGATAGGAGCGACCAGTGCAAGGAGCACGAAACGGTCCCCGGATGGATGAGGATCCAGTGGGCCCGGACCACTGGGTTGCTGGCGGCCCGACGGGGTATAAACACGGGATGAGGGATGGGATGGGGGCACGGGGCCAGGACAGGGGTGTGGCACGGGCCGCACAACAGCCCCTTGGGATCGGGAAACCACGTGACGCGGGGATGGGGCCGATGACGGAATGTGGCAAAGGGGAACGGGACAATGCGGGGATAGGAGTCGGAAAGCGCCAAGCAACAGCCCCGTGGGATTCGGAAACCAGTCGCCATGGAGTGGTGAACCATGGGCCAACCATGGGGAGCCTGGCCGCGGGAAGTCCGGAAAATGCTCTGAACTCTGGGACGGCCGTGAGGTGTCCGCAGGGGTGAGGGTTGACCCTGAGGCCCCTGGGTCAATGGCCTGAGTACACATAGGTTCACGCGTGAGCGGAACCCGGGGTAACGTGGAAACGGTCGCCCCCAAGCCTCCAGCCGCGGATGGACGAAAACCAATTGCATCCGGGAGCAAAGTGAATACTCTAACCCGGGAGGGATGGGGAGTGGTGGAATGGGGTTGAGAGCAATGCTCCGCTGTCGGCGAGGGCTATCCACAGGAAACCTGCCTGCAGGCACCCTAAAGGCTGTGCTAGGGGGGGAAGGCCGGAAGATCCTTCGACGGGTTACCGGATGGAGCTGAGACCGTGACAGCAGCGAATGAAGGAAACCTACCGCCGGTCGTGCCCCAAGGGAACCCGGTGGAAGTTCTCGGCCGTGAGGTGAGACAGGGGTCGCCAGGGGAATTCATGGTGGAGAGCTCTCCTTCCCGCCAGAGGCGGCCACCATGTAAAACAAACGAGGGGATGTCAGATGAGGCCGCGGACGCGGCCGCCCTTCTTTACTTACTTACTCCAAGTGTCGCAACACATTCTGTGTAAGGTTGGTGCTCAACTTTTTGATTTTCGGTTGGCAAGTACGCGCTGCGTTTGGGTACTGCATGCGTGGTCTGAGTCGGGAATGCTTCAGATGCCTTTCAATGTGGTCTGCCCAGTCTGTGATGGTCATGTCTTTGTCCGTCATGTTGCTATCCAATGCTCGCCATGCTGCCTTTTTCGTCGGGGGATGGACACCACCGCAGAGCAAGTTTCACGCCCTCTTTCGGACTCACATGCACTGCGTTTGTGCACCTCGGCAGTGGTGATCTCACACTTCTTCTGTATATTATGCATGACAACCTCTTCTTTGGCGCCTTTGGCTCGCCTCACAGCGAATAAGTGGAATACAACTACCTTCCTTTGGTGTGTTTAGTTGTTCCGCACTAGCTGTCACGCGTTGACATCAGGACAGAGAACGGGTTCGTCAGTAGTCCACACTTTCAGCGTGTTGATGCCGAGTTTAACAAGTGTTGTCAGTTGTCCAAACAGTCATCGGCAGTTGACACCAAGGATAGCAACAATTCGTCAGTACTCCAAACAATCAGCGCGTCGACGACAAGGTTAGCCACTTACTTTGTCCGAGCAATCAGCATGCGCCACACATGTGTTGTGCAAACACACGTGCCTAGGGATTGGAGAATTGCTCACTTCATCGTGTGTGCCTTCGGGGTCATGTCGTTGTCAGGGTATGAGTGCCCCTATGTGCAACATTAGTTGGTAAGGACGCGTTTGTGTGCGTGTTTGTGTACATATGTTGTGGATGTTCCCTGTCAGCTAGGGGCTCCGTCGCAACTGTGATCCCTTGGTTATACACTCCTTTGTACGTCCAAGGGGGATAGGCAACATTTATGGTGTAGGTGAAACCTTGAGCCTCTCGCTAACTGGTGCGTCCTCCTTCTTTCCTTTGCGGCTTTGCACCTTGTGTTTCAGGCCTGGTTAGTGGGTGTTGATCAGTCGAGGAGACCCTGCGCTATCCGCGCTTGACTCCCTCTCTGACTACGTGCTCTGTCTTTTAACCTCCTTATGTGCTGTTGCTCTTCATTGTCCAGATAGGCCAAGCTTCAGTGTTTTCTGATACGGGTTGTTCTGTTCTCGTGCTTGGGTCCAGGGTCCCCTTATAAGAAGTATGTGACGTGACTTTTCCACCCCTGTGTGCAGTTCGTTATTGATGCTCGTGTCGTATTCATTGTGTTTGACCCGGCCGCCAGGTCTTCGCCAGAACAGCCCTTGTTTGAGTCTCTTGTGCACAGCATTTCTAGTGTCCTTTTCATTCCAATATCTGTCAAGAATTTTGGTAGGGTTCTGAGGTGGAACTGAGGTTCAGCGCCCAGCACGACACACGCGACACGCGCACGCTAATCAATTCCTCCAGCAGTATCAGGGGCTGTCAGGAACAGTATCAGGGAATTTTCGCTTGTGTTTTGTGTTGTGCATATTCTGTGCATATTCTTCCTGTATTGTAGGGGGAACCTATTCTATACACGTTTGACAACCTTGTCCACACTGCAATGACTGACCTGTGCAGTTGACTTATGTTCTTGTATGTCGTCTTGGAAGGGGACTGCTTCAGGGAGTACCACGTGTGGAAACGGAGATCAACGTTTGACAAGGGCAGACGGTTCCCCTAGCATATCCCCAGGTATGCCTCAGTAATCAGACGACTGGGTCGACCCGGTAGCACATCTGGCGGCTTGGATGGGGGGACTGTCTCCAGGGCAGAGACATTGCCCTGAGACTTGAACAAAAGGTAAAACAAATCATCCTCCGACTCGATGACGAGGCGGCGACAGTGCGGCAGGGGGCCCATGGAGATCTTGATGTTGAAGGGACATGCCAAAATGAGGTCGTATCCAGAAATGTCGGGCTATTTCAAGACGTCGGAGGACCTCTGCGGGAGTGGTAGAGGAGTCAGCTTGTGGCGGATGAGATTGCCGGAATTGGAGACTGAGATTAGCCTCTTTGGTGCCTCCAATCATGGGGCTTCCGTTGGCAACCTTGTGTCCAACTGGCTGGGAGCTGGTGCGGCACTTAGATGGGTCGAGGAGTCCACGGCGGACGAGGTTGAACTGGGGCCCAGGGTCCAGTAACACGAGCACTTCCTTGGTGGTTGCATCGGGCACCGTCACGGAACATGTGAGAAGACCTTGGGTGCCTTCGGGGGTGTGTCTAACTTGGTTGAGCTCGATGGAGGCGTCTTTGCGCAAAGGTTCGGACAGAGACCAGGAGAGGACAATCGCCTTCGGTGATGGCCTGTCCCGGCATACATCATTCCGGAGGATTTTGGGAAGATGGGAGGAGATGGCATTCGCCACAAGCGTCACCGTTGCGCAGGCTGGGCATGCATGGGTGCAGTGCCCTCCCTACTTGGCGGCCGCCCTCCACCCTTTCTCCGTTGTGCTTGCCCTTGCCCCTGTTGGGTGTCGACTTGGGCGGCGTCTTTAACATCTCCTTCTCCTTCTCACGCTGCTCATTGGTGATCGCCACCGCGCACACGCCGATCCAAATGGCGCTCAGCTCTCTCGCCAATTGGGTCAATCTCTCCTCAGATGTCTGCTGCTTCGCCTTCAAAAACGATGGCCACACCTCCCATGTTGTGGCTCCAATCCTTCTTTCCGGCATGATTGCCCTCACATTTTTGGTAGCATGCATAAGATCTGGAACCCTGGGGGTACTGTTGCAGGAAGTGGCCAAATCCGAGAACTCCACGAGAGGTAATCCGCTTCTGCAAGTCCTCTTTTGACACCGCAATGACTGCGGCTCAACCAGATTGGTCCTTGCCGTTGCCGGAGTGATTACCCCCTCGCGGATTACCCCCATGATTACCTCCATCTTGTCGTCGCGGCTGGCCTTTGTTGGCATGCGGGGGGGAGGCAACGCCACGGTCGGCGCTGTGCACGGCTTGCTTGGCCTCATCCTGCAGCTTCGCGGTCACCCAAGCAATCATGTAGTCCGACGACCACCTTCCCAGCAACTGCAACACCTTGATGGGTGCATGTTCCCCCGTCGGATGCGCCACCAGATAGAATTTTGAGGCGTAAGCCTCCTGGTTGACAGATCCGCAGTGGATGAGGACGCATTTCTCTTGGCCACCTTCTTGAGGGGCTTCTCCAGGGAATGCCGGCCCATTTTCTCCACAATCTGCTGCCCAATGCTCACCGGATCGTGGCAGGTCACATTCACGACAGTGTAGACTCGGCCATTGGCAGATTTGGTTTCGGCAAGCTTATGCGCATAGAATGGGGGCAGCTGGACGAGCAAATGCTCCATCTCGGACTGGACCTTGAAGTCCTCGACCCGCGCTCTCAATCTCTTGTACTTCGCGATGTAACTCGCCCATCTGCTGTACGTGAGGAGTTCATTGAACGCAGTTGGAGTTTGTACAAGAAGAAGTCCGTTCTCTGACCCTGGGGCAGTTGACAAACACCAAATCTTCCAAGAAATTTCAAGCTTCGAAGAAGCTCATGGTGGGGCGGTTGGAGAGCATCAACTCGCGGGACCAGGGCGGCGGGGGAGTTCATGAGCTCGTGGAAGATCCAGCTGTCCCGGATCCCCTCGGTCTATGAGAACTTCTAGAGGTTCAGGTCGAAGGTGGGAGGGCTCTGCTCCTTGGTGTAGTGGAAGATGCGAGCTGCGCCTGGGAAAGGTGGCGGTCATCACCGTGGAAGAGGCCACTGGGGAAGGCATCGCGGACAAACTTGAAGGCGACCCATGAAGAATTGGGTGCACCATGGATTCAGGCGAGCCCCCCAAGTCTTCCATGACCAAGAACCCCAACAGTCCGAGCGATTCCTTGCCTAGGGAGGAGTAGGGCGGAGGGTAGGTGCCGTCTGGGCGTGGATCGTACATGGTTTGGTGGAGATGGGGCCTGCAATAGGCCGTTGGAGTGGAAATAGAGGGTCCGGAGATGGGGATTTTGCGCCATAAATGAGAGGAAGATGGGTGGCTGAGGCCGAAGCTGTCGACCGGGGCATTGTAAGGTGTCCAAGGGCCAAACGGTGGACAAGGCGCCACATGTGGAAGGCGTGCTGGTGCTTGACGTGAGGGGACCGAAGGGCCATGGGCACGGGGCGGTTCCCGATAGAGGGTCCTGGTTGTAGACATGAAGGGGCCAAGAACGAATGGGAGGTCTGTGTTTGGGCCGGTGCGCTACTTGTGGGCGCCATTGTTGGCTGCAGCCCATGAGACAGCAGGTACTTCCCGAACTGTGCACTCCTCACTCTTGCACCGAGAGCTTTGCTCTCGGCCCTGTTCTTCCCGACCTGGGGCAATGACCCGTGCACCTTGCGCTCCCGTTCGCCCACACGGGGGTTCAACTTCTCCACGCTGCCCATCATCTTGGTTAGCAGCTCGGAGAGCTTGTCGAATTTCTCTTGAAGCCACTGCACCTGGGCGACTGAGGCGCCATGAGGGGGCAGACGGGCAAGGGGACTCGGGGGCAACGGAGGGGAGAAGGTGGGCACTAGCATGGGCAACAAGCCCGGGTCCTCGTGGACCTTCAGTTCCTCGACGGCCTCTTGAGAGGGCCAAACATCGGCGGCCTTGTGGTCGCCACCAAGACCGGCAGAAAAGACCTTCTCTGCCATGGGGTGGTCGTCACCACTCCTAGGGTGTTTGCCCCCTTCGCCTCAGGCTTTGCGGCATGGCGGGTGGATTGGGCGGTCCTGCTTGGCATCGCACAACCGCGCCACGTCCAGATGTTCCACATCGGTGAGCGGCAGGTCTGGGTACTTGGAGATCAGGGTGCGGAGGACGGCCTCTTCGTGTTCTTCGGCCGCGTCAAGCCGGTAGTCTGACCCTCAATACACCACATCTTGTACCCTGTAGTGGGAGTCCCTTGCCTCCGAGCTGCCTGACTTCATGTCAAGGCATTAACACCAACCCCAACCCACTTTCTGAGCGCATTTCCTTCGGCCCTCTACCGGCACTCGCATGTCGAAGCGGTGAGCCCTCCAGACTCCCACGCATCAATATGAGGTCGATGGGCGGCTGCAGGAGTCTGGACTCAAGCACAGGCCAACCCTCTGCTACCATGAGGCATATGACGGGCGGCCAGGACCTTGTCGGGCAATTCTGGATCCATTTGAACTCGAAAATCAACCAAATTCAACCAAGCAGAGCAAACACCAAGGACATTAACAGCCAAAAGAGTCCGGAAGAGGGCCTGAGAGTGAAATGGTGCAAAATAACCCCTAATTGTGTACATAACTGGGCAATTAACCACAAAATGGAGGTCATTTCACTGTCAATTGACCTAATTCGGCTAATGTAAGATCACAGCTGAAATGCGCAGAATGCATACAAATCGATCCAATTCATAACCAGTCGAGATCAGCGTGCGCAGCATGTGTCATTGCTCATTCATGACATCAATGGGGGCAATGCGGGGAATCATCCATGATGTCATGATGGATACTCTATCGGCATGTCAAAATCAGATTCTCGTGGACAATGGCGAAATAACACAACAGTAGTCAAATGTTGGCCCCACCCTTGGTATCTCTGAAGACAATGGTATAGGTCATTTTCTGATATGAGGCGGTGGCATGATGGTCAGTTTCCGGATCATCAGTCATCAAGAATGTGATCAATCGAAACGATGAATGATGGATGGATGACTGTTTTTGCCTGATCATCACCAACGATGGGCGGATGATTGGCATACAAACAATCGGACCGAAATGGGTGACATTCCTGACATCTGAGTGATGATGACCGCGATGCGCGATGATGATGAGATGATCATGCATGATCGAGATGGCGGTCATCACGCTCAATGTATAGAAATGATGATTGATGATCCTGAGATCATCGTGGATGAAGCCAGATCTGCCTCACTAGTAGCCTGCGTCAAGCCCTCCGCGTCCAGATGCAAACATTTTGCCCACTCATCGCTGACATCACCCACTAAGCTGAACGGTGACACGCACAGTTCAGAACACTTCATTTGGCAAAGGCTTGCTTTTTGACATATCGCCCTAAGCTTTTGAGCCTCCTACTCGTTGCACGGAATCGACAGTAAGTTACTGTAGTAAAGGTCCTAGAGGGTTGCAAAAAAAAAAAAAGCCTGACATCTCCAACACAGGGAGGGTGGCAGCACGTTTCTTTGATATGGAGACGCCTGGTACCCCTTTTTTTGTTTGGTCCGTGCACCAAAGTTTCTTAATCCATTTTACTGCCCGGAAGCCCAGTCTAGTGAGCAGAGTTGCAGAACTTCCTAGTCCCTCCTACCACAATATCAATCTCACGATTGCACCATTCTTGTACCGGACTTGGTGATGCCAAACACCCCCCCTTGTTTTGAGGATACCGGAGCCCATGGAATTGCCGTAAGTCCGTGAAATCTCTTGTAGCACGCCCAAACAAGAAAAGATGGTCCGCAAAGCACAGCAGAGCAACAAAACAAGAATGGAACCACTGTGTGATTCCAAAAAGCGCGCCGGGGTCACAATTGGGCCTCCGCTGCGCCTTTGTTGAGATGGTTCCTTGGAAGACTTGGATTTTGTCTTGGTGTGTTTCAAAGCTTTGACAAACGCCTCATCTGGGCGCACCCTTTTGCCATACCAAGTAAGGGCCTCTGTTGGTTCCGTTGAAGCAGGTCACAACCCTACCCTGGCATTTTACCCCTAAGGGAGCATTCTTTGGCCCTATATATGGGATATATGTGGGATAGGGTATATCATATTCCATTTCCTTGTTAGGAACATAGGATGTGGGATAGATAAGGCAATCTTGGATGTTTAGTAGTTATTCAATTAGTGGATGATAGGGTGGATTTCTCATATGTGCATATCAGGTATTTCATTGGCTATGTGTACCATATCTGTTTGCAGGATACTATTCAGTCAACACTATCGTTATGTCTTCGGTGTCAAGCAATGTTGCTGCCCATGCCACTGCGACCTCTGCTCCTGACCACCCGGTCTGGTTTCATGGTAGCAGAGGCGAAAATGTTTCGTCTCTGTTGGGCGTTTGGCATCGCGGAAAGCGATCGGTCCAAGACATCATGGACCAAATTCAAGTAAAAATCTCTTCCCCGGGAGGGATAGCTGAGGGTGTCCAGGTCCCCACTCTCAGGACCTCCTCGGCCCTGACCCCATCGACCGGGCAGGGGCCGCAAAAACGGGCCAAGCCGCAAGTGGCTACAAATCCTAAGTTTCCGAAATCCCCGAATGTTCCCATCGGGGCCCCCCATCCTCGAAATCCAGCTGGTGTACCTGGGATGGTTGGGGGGGAAATAGACGGCCACCCTCAGGGAGCGATAAGAGGACCACAATCGCCTATTATGGGCTCGGGAACCGTTACTAGCGCCGAGAATCGGGCAGTAATCGACCAATCTACTGGGGTGATCGAGCGTACGAACGCTGCGCCCTCACGCGCTGCCGACTGGGGTACGATGGCTTCGCCAATGGGGCCTATCGTGGTCGACTCTGGCACTCCTCCGTCGCTAGGGGGGTTGCCAGAGCCTCAGGTCAGAAAGAACCTGTTTGCGGCAGGGCCCATCAGCCCCATTGTTGACCAACTCGACGCTGAAAACCGTCGAGTACTCGCGCTCACGCCTGATCCCCATGGCCATCTGGGTCCGGCTCGAGAGGCCGTGGCCCTGATCCAGCAAGCCCTGTCGGGGACTAGGCAGAACCCCACTGTGGTGGAATCGTCGCCCACTCCAATGAGTGGATCGCGGCGGTTTCCCTCCCTGGTGGAAGAATTTCCTGCCTTGGGAGCGTATCCCAATCCCCCGAGCGGATCCAGGCTAAATCCTACGATCATCGAGGAATCCCCCACGCAAATCGAGGAGGATGAGTGTGACCAGTGGTTCCCCCTGGCGGTGGAGCAGTGGAACGACGATGAGGAGGAGGAGATTGGAGTGTTGGAACGTCATGAACTCCATCATTCCCCTATTTCCGTTGCCTCGTCGCCTGCACCTCCTGAACCTATGTCAGGGACCAGGGATCGCCCCATGCTGGTGGAAGAATCCCCGGCCCCCCACTACATCACGGTGGAGGACTCTCCGGCCCCTCAGTTCATTGCTGTGGAAGAGTCCCCGGTGCCTATGAGCGGCGTCAAAAACCGCCCGTGTCTCGTCGTGGAATCTCCGGAGCCTACGGAGGACCGGGCCGGTACTACATCTACAGTGCCTATGAGTGGCACGAAAGATCGTCCATCCCTAGTGGATGATTCTCCGGCAATGCCGAAGGTCAACAATCTGTGCTGGGGGGGAGGGAATCAGGTGGAGGGAGGTTCAGCAACCCTCCCAATAAATTTGGTCTCTCCCCCCACAAATACATCTCCTACGGAGGACCCCCAACTGCCCAATTGGGGGGGGGATCCAGAGGTTGCAACGGGATCGGAGCCTGTTTTTGCTTCCCATCCGAGAACTCGATCACCTATGGTGGTTCATGAGTCACCACAGTATATTGTGGTGGACGATTCCCCACCCCCACCGCCGCGACCGAATACTGTTGGTCATGTTCCGCCTCCGCCGTCACCCCGCCACCGCCAGGTGGCTTACATCGAGCACGTGCAAGGAATCGCGCACCTGGTTCGGCCATCCAGTGGTGGGGGTTCGGGGGGGGGACATCCCTCTAGTGGGGGGGCGCCAGCGCCTGTTGCTGCGCGCCCCACACCCCCGTCTCGCCCTGCGGGGGGGCCCTCTGGTCGCTCCGTGGCAGGGGGGGCTGCTGGGGGGGGCGGTGGTGGGTCATCTCCTCCTCGTGGAGGGGGGGGTCCATCTTTTTGACATTCTGGGGGCCCCACTCCTACACGGGGGGAGGACGACCTACAGCACACCTGTGGCTGTCCCCGGTGTGTGGTGCACTACGAAACGTGCATCCAATCTCTGATGGCACAGGTGAAGGACCTGCGAAACCAGAATCTAGAGTTGCAGCGATCCCATCAGGAACTTCCTCAGGCAGTAGCCTCTACCGTGGGCATCAGTCAGTCCTACGGGGACCGGATGACCCAAATCTTGTCTACATTGGCTAAATTTGACGCGGCGGTTCAGGGCTACCGCCGGGATTCTAAGGTGGTGGAGGCTAGCGTGGCAGATCATCTTAAGATGTCGAGCGGCAACACGGCTAAGCGCTTTAGCGCAGTGGAGTCGCTTGCTACACGTTACGCCGCCGTTGCATCTAGGATCGATGCGTGGGACCACTGGTACTCCACGCCTGCGGAACCTGTTACGGTGGTCCTACCCCCGCCATCGGTGCCTCCGCCCTTTCTTGATCCTACACCGGCGGCGCCTACGGCGCCCATGGGCGCGCCATCCGGTTCATCCGGTGGTGGGTGTGTCCTTCCTTTCTCCGTCCACCCATCCCACGATTGCATCTACCATCCGAACGCTTGTCCGGATTCGGGGTGGCCCAGGGGGGGGGAAGAACACCGCGAACACCCCCACCCCCAAGAACCTACATCGTGGAGGGGAATCGCCGAAAAGCAGAAGGAACGTGCTGTTCCCGAGTGGAGGGCGACGCCTAAGGGCGAAGAACACCCCACGGAGCCTACGGCCCCGTGGGCCAATGAAGAGGAGAACACCTCTTCGTTGGGGAACATTAATCCCCTCACGAAAAATGTTTTCACTTCCCCTGGGAAACCTTCGTACACGCCCTCTCATCCTACGGATACGTGTACAGTCTCTCCAGTGAGGGTTGCACCAAGTGCAAGTGGAGGTGCACCCCCAACCATGGCTCCCCCTGCCTACCACCCGTACCAAATGCCTATGGTGCAAAATAGTTACACCAAAGCGGTGGAGGATAGTGATATGCCTAAACCGCAATTTAATGGGCAGCTAGAGTGCTACGACGAGTGGTTGGAGAAGCTTCAACAATGGTTGGGGGGGTGTGATCCCATGTACCGAAAGGCCAACGAGGCAAAAATGATTTTGAGTACCTTGCCCCCATGGCTAAAGGCGATCATCAACGCCCGGGTTGCCGAGGCCACCCACCACACACGCACGGCCCCTACCCTCAAAGAGTTGTGGGACTTTTCGGAACAACGTTTCCACGAGTATGACCCCTCAAGGGCTGATGAAAGGTGGCGAGCCCTCACCCCCAGGGTGGTTAAAGGGCAAGTGACCCTCATCGACCTTGAAGATTTCTATGCTCGTTGGCAACGTTTGTTGCCTCTGAGCAATGAGACTCGTCCCCACGTGATCCGGGAGCAGCTCCTAAGCAAGCTCCCGTGGATCAAGGAGAAGGTCGTGAAGCAAGAGGCTAAGAATAGCCCAGACAGCTATGTGGTGGATTTTAGTGGCCTTGACCCTTCGCCGGGTCGCGCCCCATTCGAAAAAGAACTCAGGAAATATAGCGCTCAAGCTTGCATTACGGTTCCTGAGATTGTTTTCTATTCGGGGCAGGGGGTGATAGTTGACTGCAAAGACCCGGCTCTCCAGGAGTGGATCTTGAAACTGAACAACAAACCTCACACACGCGGCTACACTATGAAAGTGGAGCAACGTAGGCCTCGTTTGAAGCCTGCGGAAATCTACGCCCTTGCCCATAAAAGCGTGTCGGAGAGGGAAGCTCTCGAACGCCTCAATAAAGGAGACAAGACGACGGTGACGTACACTCATCGCCCTTCTCACAATAAAACCGCGGTGAATGCGGTTAATGCGGAGGCTACGGCGGACCCTGACACCTCCGAACCCGCTGACACCTCCGTCAACGCCGTGGGTCACTCTAAACCTCCGGCGAAGAAACCCGTCGACCCCGGGGCTAATCCGCCACCTACCTTTTGGGTTCCGTGTTCCAAACATTGGAAAACACGTAAACAAAGAGAGATGGACATGTCTTGGATTGATTGGGGTGCCACCAATACCACCCTCTGGACGTGTAAGCCTAATTCTCCGTGCAATGACACTCATTGGAACATTGCGGGTAAGTCTAAAGGTGGTAAGCCTAAGGGTGGCGATAAGGGTGGCGGTGGTGATAAGGGTGGTGGTGGTTATAAGGGTGGCGGCGGCAAGGGCGATAAAGGAGGCAATGGAGCGCCGAACGGGCGCGGACGTTGGTAGGAGTGCCCAGAGGCGCCCCCTTCGAAAGAAGAAAACCTCGGGCACCCCTGTGACACTACCGTGGCTCTCGTTCCATCGAGAGTCATGAAGGGGCATATAGTGACTAGTGAGATTCAAACCAAACTTTCCGTTCAGGTTGTTTTGCCCAATGGAGAACGCAAGGCCCTCCGTGTTTTGGTGGATTTTGGGTGCCAAGCGGTCGCTTTGGCCAACCCCAATGTTTTTGGAGACCAACTCTCCGAAAAATATGAATCCCCTCAACGGAGGCGCCTACTCCAAGCAGATAATGAGACGCCTTTGCCAGGGGGGGACGAGCAAATAGACGTCAAAATTCAATTTACGGGGGTTGTGGATGGTAGTGTTTCACTTCCTCGTGTTGCCCAGTATGGCGTGTCCCCGTACCTTGTCCCGAATTTACCTTGGGATATGGTTTTGGGGCACCCATGGGTTTACGAACATTGTGTGAGCCATTTTGCCCGTTTCAATGCTTTGTACTCTCACCATCCAGTGCACCCCCGTTTTTGGATTGAGGACTTCTGTGAGGCTCCACGAACCAGCAAACCATTTTTGGTGAAACCCATTCATGGTAAGGTGTCACGTCAGTCCGTGTGGGGCCTAACCGTTCCAGTCATTGGGGCGGTCGCTCCTACGCACCCTGCCCCGGCCATTGTGGTTACGCCCCCTGGTGGCGAACCGCCTAACCGTGTTGAGGCCGAGAAACACATATCCTATGCCTTGACCGCTTCCTCCGTGGCCCCCGTACAGGACCGGGCTTGTGCTTTGGAGCTCGTTGAATTTGCTCCCGAAGCCCTTGCCCGTGATGTTCTACCTACGCGGCGTGATGGGTCCATGTGGACCCAGTCTGACTATGGCCTCACGCCATATTGGGCCGCACGTGTCAAAAAACAATTTGGCAAAAACCCCGACGTGGACGCCTTCAATAGGGTCCCGGGTATGGCTCAGGCTACCTGTTGGGTTTCGCCGCTTGAAGATTTCTTTTCCACTCCCGCGGACCCCTCCAAATTATATTGGATGTGCCCTCCCTATCATCGGTTTTCCGATTGTGTTCGGAAGATTCGGCAAGAAAAACTACGAGCCATCGTGGTAGGGCCGAAGTGGACACATAGGGAGTGGTGGAAACCCCTTATGGAAATTACTTTGCAAGGGTACCACCTTCCTGGGCCAGAGACTAAAGACTGTCTCTATCAGAATGACCACCTCACGCCCCTTCCTCAACGGGGTTGGTCCACGGTGGCGCTATACGTGGACGGTGGTATTGCGAAGGAAAATTTGGCGGCCACTAAATGTCATGTGGCCTCCGTTTTGGCACCGGCCGTCTCTAACCCCAACACGGATGGCGAGCCGGGCATGACCTCGGAGGAGGAGTCGGAGGATGAAAGGGTGCCTAACCATTTGGCTTCGGTGCGCACCCTCACGTATCAGGCGACCCATAAAAAACTCCTCGCACCCGTTACTCTTGATCCTACCCCCGAAGATTTGGAGGCGCAGGAATGCGTGCGTTCACACATTGCGAAAATTGAACGAGAGTTATTGGGTGGGAGTGCCACTACCGTTAAGCGTTACCGAAAACGTAAAGGCGCCACACGATTGTTGGCGGCTTCTCGTGTGGGTGGCGTTGTCACCACCCAAGAGCCTATTGTGTCTCCGGAGGTGGAGCTCATGAGGAGGCGCATCCTCGCGGACTATGAGCGGGATGTTTTTAGTGGGGAGGTTCGTCTCCGTCCGGACCAGGAACACCCTAAGGTCCGTGGTGCGGAGCGGTTGGGGTTTGCTAAGCTTGACCTATACCCGAACGCCAAACCCAAATCCGTAAAACCTATACGGTTGGTGGGGGAGCGTGCCGCGGCGGAGCAAGAAATAGTGGAGGACTTTTTGGCTCGTGGCTGGATTGAGCCGTGCCCTGCCTCCCAATGGGCGTCCAACGGTTTCGTTGTGCCCAAGAAAGAGAAGGGAAAATGGCGCCTCGTGGTGGACTACCGCCAACTAAATGAGGCTACCTTGCCCGACGCACACCCCCTCCCCCTCATAGAAAACATGTTGGAAAATCAATCCAAACACAAGATTTTCACTATTGTGGACTTGAGTAAAGGGTTTCATCAAATTCCCCTTCACCCTGAATCCCGGGCTAAGACCGCCATGAATTTGGCGGGTAAGCGATACCAATGGCGTGTTATGCCTATGGGTATCAAGAATGGGCCCGCTATTTTTCAACGGGTCATGGACCATGTTTTGCAGGGTTTGGATTGTGCGGACGCATATATTGATGATATTATTATTGGTTCCTCCGGTGCGACGGAGGAGGAGCTATTGGCTAACCACGATCGCGACGTGCGTGCCGTGTTGGATAGGCTACGAAAAGAGGAGTTGGTTGCTTCGGTTAGCAAAACCGATTTCTTTGTTCGTTCGGTTGAGTTTTGTGGCCATGTGTTGGAAAATGGCACACGTCGGCCGGCGCCAGGGAAAATGTTGGCGCTTGAGCGTTGGGACAAACCGGATAATGTTCGGGAGCTCCGGGGGTTCTTGGGGCTCGCCAACTATTATTCGGGCTATGTCCAACACTACGCCTCCATAGCTACCCCTTTGATTAATATGTTGAAGGATTTGCCTAAGCATAAGAATGGCAAAAAGATAGGCCTAACATGGAATGCTAACGAGGACTTTTTGAAGCTCAAGCGTGCTATTACGGATATTGTTCCCCTCCAAATAGCCGATTGGGATAAGGACTTTGTCCTCACCCCGGACGCTAGTAATTGGGCGGTGGGGGCGGCCCTACAGCAGGAAGGTCCCGATGGTGCCCTACGCCCCCTTGCATTTTTCTCCCGCAAATTGTCAGGCAGCCAATTGAATTGGAGCCCTCGGGAGAAAGAATGCTACGCCATAGTGGCGGCGCTTTTAAAATGGCATGGTTGGGTGGGGAACAAGCGCGTGGAGGTCCGTACGGACCACCGTAGCCTTGAAAATTGGGCTACGGAGGACCTCAAAACCGTGGGGGGTCCCTCTCCACGCCAAGCGCGTTGGCATGAATTGTTCTCTAAATTCGACCTCCATGTGGTCTACACTCCGGGGCCAGTGAACCCCGTGGGTGATTTCTTGTCCCGTTGGGCTTACCCTGCTAACCCGGCGTTGGGTGATGTGTCCATACATGGGACGGCCCAAGCGGCCGGGGATGTGCGGGACATGATGGCGGCCGAGAAGGAGGAACTTCTCGCCCGCCCCCTTGTATTTAGGGCGGTTGTGGCGCCCGTTGTTACTAGGTCTAAAGCGGCGCCTCGGGCTCAAGGGGCGCCCGCTTGTGATCCACCCCCTCTGGCTTCGCCTCCAGTGGGGGGGGGGACGAAGCAAAAGAGAAAGCTTCGGAGACTGGAGCGAATTGTCAAGATAAAAAAATCTTGGAAGTCCCACAAGAAAGCAACTCCTATACATGGGGAGGATGCTCCCAATGTTTTTGAGATAAATTGGGCTAAACACTACCCAAATTGTCAACGCTACAAACAAATGTGGCAAGATGCCTTGAATGGGAGCTTCCAAGATGGAGTGAGGTTGGTGGATAACAAGCTCGTCCGTAATGGACGGTGGTGTGTTCCTACGCCGCTAGTGCATCGTTTGGTAGCCGAATACCATGATGCATTTCACTTAACTACCTCCAGTGTGGAAAAACACTGGAAGGAAATTAACCATGGCGTGGAAGGTGAGGGGTTGTACAAAGCAGTGGAACTGCAATGTCAAACGTGCCCCTCATGTGCCATTCACACGCATGACACCAAGCGCAAGCAAGGGTACATGACCCCTATGCCTATACCTATGGAGCCCATGGACTCCATAGCGCTTGATGTGTTTCACTACCCTTCAACCTCCCGCGATGGAGAGGTGTATGACCGAATGCTCCTATGTGTATGCCGGCTTTCCGGCTACCTCATCGCGATCCCTATTCCTAAACCCCGTCATGGAGACAAGGATGAAGGGCTAACGGGGAGAAGAGCGGCCCATTTGGTAATGGAACGCTGGGTGGATAGGTTCGGAGCCCCTCGTGAAATATGCTCCGACCGTGGGCCACAATTTGTGAGCCAATATTTCCAAACCCTTTGTTCTAAGATTGGTGCCCGCTCGACTATGTGTCTCGCGGGTAGGCACCAAGGTAATGGCAAGGCCGAAAATACTGGCAAGCAGCTAAGGCGTGCCGTTGCTAAAGCCATTACCTTGAAGAAAAAGAAAACTAATTGGGTAGAGGTTTTGCCCGCCGTTGTACGAGCGTGGCATGAGACTACAGGTCCTTCAGGTTATACACCTAACGAGATTGTGTTTGGTAAACACAACCGTACTAAGGGGCCTCCTCTTGCTGAGCCTGAAGGGGTGGCCCAAGACGCCGCTCACTACTTCCAACGGCGTGAGGAGCTTATTGCTCTTGCACGGAGGGCTATGATTCAAGTGCAAGAGACAATGGCTCGTAAGTATAATAAGAGTAGGAGGATGTCCCCCAATTTCTCAAAAGGGGACCGCGTATGGGTCCGTCGCCAACGCAAAAATCTTGGCGATAAGACTTGTCCCTATTGGGATGGGCCCTATGAGGTTGTGGCCAAGAAGGCGCACGACCTCTATGTTATTCAAGTGGACCAACGGAGGTTAGTTGACGTCCACGTTGATTGTTTAATGAAAACGGTCAACTCCCCTCGCTCCCCCGTGCCTCTAAATTACACGGAGGAGGTTGCTAGGGTGCCCTCCCAGTTTGAGGAGGACACCTATAATGTCAAGAAAATATTAAGTCACCGTACTTACCGCAAGAGACTTCTCTTCAAGGTGCGGTGGGAGGGTTATACCAAAGATTGGGATACCGAGGAACCCGTTGAAACCTTCTTACCATCCTACAACAAAGTTTGGAGAGATTACTTGCAGAAACAGAATCTCACCCAAACCGTTGACATCCTTGCCCACCTTGGTGGACCGCTCTCATGAGCGTGCCACGAAAAGAAAACCCTAACCAATATGGATATATTATTGTTTGGGGAAGGGAGGAGAGAGCGAGAAGCGGTGGGAGACAGGAAAGAAGATGTGCATGCACGGCGCGCTCCTCGGTTACAAAAATCCCCACCGGAGCAGGGCGGTGGGTACCGCAGGTTTACCCCACCGTCTACCTCTCTCACCGCTAAAGGCTTGAGAGTCCTTGGGGTGGGGTGGCGCCGCATATAGCCTGGGGCGGAAGTGGGACGTGTTCTTTCGGGGGTCTTAATGCCATTCAAACCCCTATCCTTGGGTCTTACTGGAGCACTCCTACCACCACCAGGACTACTGCCGTCAGTCCTGCCCACGATGACGCCCCCTGTCAAGGGTGCTAACAACTCGGCAAGCACTTCCCGAAGACTCTGCCGAGTTGTGCGCATGGTGGTGTTTGCAAGGTTTCGGAGTGCCGCCCCGTACCGAAACCACGACCCCACGACCGTCCCTGACCCGTGACCCAAGCCAACGAGCTAAATCATTTGCTCAAAATGGCGAAGGCTTGAAAACTTCGTTGGGTTGGCGGGTACAACCCATTTTCCCTTTTTGTGTTGGGCGTGATGGTTTTCCACCGATTTGCCCTTGTCCACACGAGGGTAGGTATACAAGGTACGAAGTACTCGTGTGGCTCACATTACGTGGAAAAAATTTCGTGGCGTGCAAAATTGCCACTACATACGGCGAGGACTTAAGCCTAGAGGGAGGGGTCGTCCTCTACAATACAAGTATTCTAATATGAATTGCAATGGGTGCCCTTGCGCCGTCACTCTATGAGTGGGTGGGGTCTTCAAAGGCAAGGAGTGGCGTTGCGGATTTGGGCCGTCTCCGCCGCCTGGGTATTCGTCCCCGGTCGCTATGCGTGCCCGGGTTGGGAGTGGGTACCCTCCATTGCCATTGCATGGGGCCGCATGCTGGCTGGGTGTGCTCTTCATGTCCTTGATGAATTTCGCGGGAGAATTCCTGCCTGCAACGAGAGGGAACAAACAATATGATGAACAAGGCGAGTGTGCACATGCATATGTTTATGAGAGAATATGTATATTAATGTTTTCTCTAGAGTTCCCCACGAGTGGACTTGGATTTCCACAACACCCGAGGGGTCCTCTATCCCAACACCCAACCAAACGGGTTAGGATATGGGCGTGGCATTTTTCTTTATAGAGACCCGTGCGTGGACTTGGATTTCCACAACACACACGAGTCTCTCTGTCCGAGACACACCAAAACCGGGTGTGCCCGTGGCCAATAGTAGCGTGTGTGTGCGCATGCCATTAATTTAGTTACGGGATTATATGGTTGCCTATTACGTTGGTTATCACCCGCCCCCCGAACAAGCAAGACCTAGGTTGACACCTACCTTTGGGGTTTTGTAGCCGTGTACACCGGCCCAAGTTTACACACGGAGGTGTAAACATGAATCCCTCATACACGGTGTAGAGGGGTTGGGGGAGTAAAACTCCTTCGGGGCGTGTCATCGTGCCCCCGGGGAGCAGGGTGGGCTGATACACCAGCGGGACCGTACGGGCGACCTCCCCAATTTGCGACCTGGAGGTGACCCCCTGCGCTACGGCCCGCCGGTGGCACACCCACCGACAAAGGTAACACGCAAGCTAACCTAAGTGTTTATACGCACGCCCCCAAGACACACACGAACACCAAGCAACAAGGTGGCGTATCTATACACGTGTTCTATTGTGGATATGCTTACTGTTTGTTGTGTGTACGTGAGTAGTTTGTGGAAGCTCTTGCACGTGCCGTATGTGTGGAGTGCCCCCATCACGTGCCCCAAGGCCGCCATCGCGAGACCCACACTCTGTGATGCCCTCCGGGCGAGTGTGTGCCCCCGGGCCCTGCCAATGGGTGTGCGCGCACAAGTGTGTCTTGTGTTTGTCGGTGTGCATCGCTCTATTATGTGTATATATGATATATATACGTAGTATGGCTCCTAGGTGAGGGGTTAGCAGTGAGGTCAGGTTATTATTACATGGTTATGAGTTTTGTCTATTTAAGTGTGTCTACTCACACCCTCATCCCATCTCCGTACCTCCTCCTTTACCCTCTACGTGGTGCATCACGTGTGACACACATGCTAAATTAAGCATCCACACGGACACGGCCCTTGGCTGAGCCGTGCCCGTAGCATTTAGCCACAGCCGTGGCTGGTTTCCAGCAATCCACACACAAGGCACACCGGCCTTCGTTTCATTTTCTTTTGTGTGTCGGTTCTGTTTGCAAGTGGGCCTTTGGCTAGGCCTTGTCTGAGTCTTTACAAGCAGGTGATCAAGCAAGCTTACATCTTACAAGCAAGAGCTCACTCGTTAATACAAGCGTTAGGTCAAGCACATCAAGCAGCATCAAGACCATACAAGCCCTCATAAATTGTCTAAAGCACGAAGGTGGAAGGTGTGGGCATCGTACCCGTGTTTCTCTTTGTGCCTAGTGTTTACAGCGGTTCTTTTACCCTGAGGCCATCGTGGCCTCTTTCCTCTAGTTAGTGAGCTACCGCGCGCACGGTGGGCCATCGTGGCCGTGTTTGTTAAGTGACCTAGGCATGCACAAGGCAGTGGCGAGCACAAGTCAGACATGCATCCCTGCCCTCTATCGTTGTTTCCCCACGTGCTCCCTTGTGCAGGCACAGTCCTACGTTACTGTTGGACATTCCCGTCAATACTCCTGGCAGTTTTTCTTTTTCAACATGTGAAATTTTTGCACTTTCGCGTCGCACCGCTTCGCATGTACCATTACCTTCAGTTTTGTTTAAAAGTGTGATTTCACTTTGCCTTTAGTTTCAATTTTTTGAAAAACTACCTGCCCTTACCTGCTGGACCCCACATGCCTCATGCGACACGCAGGGACCAGACTCTACGCGCAACAGCTCGCGATTTCGCCTACTACTTATTGCGGGACCTGCGGGATCCCGTTTGTCAATTTGTGTATTTCGGCGGTGGTTCGATTCCCACCGATCGGAGCTAATTCAGCGGCCGTGCGGCCGGCTCCGAGATTGCCTGGCGTAGGTTCTTCCCTATAGGAGGCAATCTGCTAACCCGTGATTTGCTGCTGTTTGTGACTGCTACGTTCCTCTTGGGCGTGTACTTCCTGCCCGTGGCAGTCGTTTTAAGTGGGGGGGTGAAGCAGGTCACAACTCTACCCTGGCATTTTACCCCTAAGGGAGCATTTTTTGGCCCTATATATGGGATATATGTGGGATAGGGTATATCATATTCCATTTCCTTGTTAGGAACATAGGATGTGGGATAGATAAGGCAATCTTGGATGTTTAGTAGTTATTCAATTAGTGGATGATAGGGTGGATTTCTCATATGTGCATATCAGGTATTTCATTGGCTATGTGTACCATATCTGTTTGCAGGATACTATTCAGTCAACACTATCGTTATGTCTTCGGTGTCAAGCAATGTTGCTGCCCATGCCACTGCGACCTCTGCTCCTGACCACCCGGTCTGGTTTCACCGTGATACTCAATTGCTGTTGCACCGTTTTACAACCACCACCATGTTGCTGTTCCACATCACGTACAGGGTCAGTACAAGCTTGCAATCTTCATTTAGGAATGGTCTGGTGCATGGAGCATTGTGCTTAGCTATAGCTACAGCAGAAACACGCCATGGGGCAGCCAAATGGCCAGTACACTTCAAAGCAAAGGAAAGGACTCCAAAAAAAGACTGTTCGAAACAAGAGGAGGCGGCAAGAATACCTAGTACATCCGCGTCCGGGGTACTTATCGCATGTAATGTGGCACCACTCTCGTATTCCCCAGTGTAATGCACCCACTGCTTGGACAGGCGTTCAAAGATAACGCGCAGGCGCTCCAACCCCTGGGTGAAGAAGGGGTTACTTCGGACTAAGTTCATACCTGTACCATCAAATGCCCAGGCGGCCCCTGGGTTTTGGGCCGAATCGGAGAGAAGCTGCCGGTATTCAAGCACAACTAGACCGGCTTCCTGCAAGCTTCCTGTGTAAGATTTTTGAAGTCCTTTGTTTTGTTGAAATCAGCTTTGGCCGATACATCCAACATCACCCCAAAAAAACGCAAACAAATCTCCTTCCAATCCCCTGCACCGACAACATACAAGTCAAGGTCATGACCACAAAATCCGAAGAGATTTCGAAACGATCCCTTTCACATTTTCTGAGAAGATATGACCAAAGGGGGGCCTGTAACATTGTAATATAACCAAAACAATGCATATTTACAGCATGGATGCCCGCCTCCCTGATGCGCTTTGGCACCAGATCAGTATATGCCTGCAAAGCCCCACTGATGGGCTGTGATTGGGTGCCCTTCCCCTCAGGATTCAGCTCGTGTACAATTGTATAGAAAATCACGAACATGGCCTACTTGGACCACGAAAACTAGTGCCAGCAACGGCGCTTGAGGTGCGCATGCATGCGCCATACCTTAAAACGAATATAAAATTAATCTAAACTATAAAAGTAATTGAAAGCCTTTCAAGATGAACAGAAATCGACATTTTCTGGATCGGCGGCGCGCGATCGCAAGACTCGCCGTAGTATAAAAAATGGTAAAAACACCATCGGTGTAAAGCTGCAGAAAATCCTGATCGAGTGATACCAACACTGTGCCAAACAGTGCTGAGGTTGTCAATTTCACTTAGGCAGCCGAAACGGGTACACTTTTGTACCGGGGTGTCTGCAAATTTTGACTAGGTAATTTACCTCATGTAGCTACGTTTTACCGAGGGAAATTTTAAGCAGTCAGCTCTTTGGTCCAATTACCCCCCAAAATGCATGTTCTCGGCGGGAAAAAGCATATGCTGGATTCGGCAAACTACCTATATTTTTCTGGTAGAGGCCCAAAATCTGCGGTATTCTGATATACATGCCCCACTTTTTGACTTTGGTACCTCACAACGTTTTGTCATCATTTTTTTCCTGGCCTTTTCATGGTGGCTGACTGAAGAATGTAGTTAAATGATGCCATCTTCAATTTGTATTGCGAGGCCTCGCAATCCAAATTGAAAATGTAGGTATATCCCTTAAATGACCCTCATTCTGAATTGGAATGCGATGCCTCGCATTCGAAACTGGGTAATTTGGCTATTTCACTCCCATTTTCAGAATGCATATTTCGAAATAAACCTATTTACATGGCAGCTCCACTGTGTACACACTGAACAGCAACCACGTATTGTTGAAATGGGGTCCTTTTACACATTCCAACTGAGAGTATTGCGAGGCCTCACAATTTAAAATGTGGTTCAAATATCTCCATTTTCGAACAAAAATGATTTTTCAATTGCGAGTCCTCCCAATCACTGATGAGGAAGTTTGAAAAAGCACTCTTTTGTACAGCCTTGTTGAAAAACTGACTTTTTTGAGACCCGGTCCCGCTTGGAAAAATTGTTGACAAAAAAAGTGCGTATTTGGTAGAATTTACCGACCGTATTTTTCTGTTCATTTTTCTAACGACCCCGGTACAAAAGTGTACCTGCCTTGGCCGCCTAAGTTTCAGTGCATACACAAATATCAGGATTTTACGCTGGAAAAAACGAAAATGTAGGTTGCACAAAAACGTTACACCCGTTTCATGTCCTGGGATACATCTCAAACTGAAAAATACCAAGAAGGTGCAGTGCAACAAACAATTGCGTGCGAAAAATGCAAAGCATTTGGGTTGGGTGTTAACCACCTCATAGTTCTACCGGGTTAACACTCCCCTCTCAAGCTCCGACACACCCAGCCAGAAAATGCGTGGGTCTGAGGCTGATTCTTCCAAAGAAATCCGAGGAACGATGTGTTAATCTCCAAAAAAAATGGTACAACAAATTGTAAACAAACAAACAGCCACACACAAACACACACACCCAAACACCCCAGCCAGGAATGGCCCAGTGAAAGCAAAACCCTAACCCAGATTCACACACCACAAAACCCGGCCACGATTGGCAGGGTACAGGCGGAGCGTGCACACAAATACACATACTCCGACACCCAAGGTAGGTAGGTAGGTACGTAGGTGAACTGGGTCGTGGAGAGGCGCCCCATGGTTCTGTCATATGCTTGCGCTTCGGTGCATATAGAAAACACATTTGCCTTGTCTTGCACTTAAAAATCAAATTGTTTCAAATGTTCTCCATTAAAATTGATCTTGTTGGCAAGTACAGGACACAGGCAACAGCAAGAAGACGAAAAACTTGACGAATATCAAGCTGGACCAACTGGCTGGTCCAGTAATACGGGTTCACATGCCTAAATAACAAGAAAAATAATGTAACATCAAAATCTCATTGAAAAGGCAAAAAAAACTTTTTTCAACAACTTTCTGAGTAGTCTATCTTGTTCAAGGCCTTGTCAACATTACGTAAATCGTTGTCGGCGACAGCAGGCGCCAACAATCGCGACAGGCCTTCCGAAGCTTCTAAATAGCTTCAAAATCGCTTCTAATACATTAGAACCTTCTAGAATAGCATAAAACATGATTAAATCACGTTAATAGCATATGGAAAGTGATTATTCATGTATGGCTACTAATTTATCCTAGATCTCTGCTCTCTGTAGTGTACCTAAGAGCAGTATAATCTAGCAGTAAGCTATGGGCTTCAAATATGAACCAAATATGAGCAAATATCTTAGTGCCTTAGGGTGTTGAAGCTCTGAGGGGTCTTGTAGAGATCCTCCAAGAAGTTTCTGAGAGGCCCAAATGCCCCAGCTTCTTACACCCCCATCCTAAGCTTCATGCACATTCACTTAAGAATGTTCATGACAAGCTGATAATCTTAACATAAGGAGGGGTATGGGTGTAAGGAACGCTCATATTGAATGTTCTGAGTGTCTAATGTAGTGTCTTACTACCCCCTTCCTAGAGGTAAAGATATATCTCTATCTAAGAGGGCAAAGCTCCTAAGTCTTAGGTACGTAAAGTAGGGCTGAAAATGAAACATGAAAAACTCTAAGCAAAAAGCTGGCATACAAAATATGAACAATGATAACCTGAATCTTCAGGCAAAAATCTAGGGTAAGAGTAATACACCTGGATGTAGATGTCTAGATTACAATGAGCTATACAGCAAATCAATAACAATTGAGAATGAAACGCAACATGTGGGGTTAAACCAGAAATTCAAGCTCTGCCCAAGCTGTCTATTGACATGACTTGGTTGCGTCATCCAAAGAGAGGATATACCACCTCACTCA
The DNA here is from genome assembly GCA_964036045.1 of Eutreptiella sp. 'Long Island Sound 2002'. Taxonomy (NCBI): domain Eukaryota; phylum Euglenozoa; class Euglenophyceae; order Eutreptiales; family Eutreptiaceae; genus Eutreptiella; species Eutreptiella sp. 'Long Island Sound 2002'. Next base: position 56,955,710 of record OZ038378.1, on the reverse strand, counting down.
ATGGGTGCGTGGTACCAACCCCGAATGCTCCGGCTGGATGCATTCTGGTACCTGCAATGGGTTTCTTGGCCTGTATTACATGAACAGAGAAAGCGAGACAGCATCAGTAATGAGTAACTCTTGATTGGTTTAGTGGTTGGTGGCAGTCACAATGAGACAAATCTGAAAAGCTCATCTGACCCAGATCTGCTCTTTGTATCCTTGGGTCAAGGTCATTCAATAATTGATCCTTATGGGGGTATGGGGATTTATACTAATTTTTCAACCAAGAAGGCGTTGAAAGATATAGTTCTTCATTACTAACCTCTTACTCATACCTTCTATCTATCACTAAACAAAGCCGAAACATCAGTTATCATCATGCCTAGAAATCATGTACAAAAGAATCAAAATTCCATCACGCCAATATGCTCTGTACTCCACCCTATGCAACATATGCACCATGGATACCAGGACATAGCACACAGTAACCTAATGAGATATGAAGCTAGCGGGAATACTGATTTGTGTAGAAATGTCCTAAATGACTTACATTACCAATTCAAATAATTTGCACGAAGAAGTGAAAAGCTAGAAGTGTGTTGATGATGTAAATTCAGAGAAAGAAGATGTATGGGTTGTGGCAAGTGCTAAACATGACAAAAACCAATGAATTGTATGTGAATGTAGGGGATGGGTTTACGGGTAGGGGTGGGTTGGTCCCCTGGGGTTGTTCTGAAAAGAAGTAGGTAAGCAGTCAAGGCCTCGGAAAGGTTGGCTCTTTCCTGGATTGACCGCATAGCTCGAAAGCAAGCCTACATCCTACCCGACTGTGGGGTCGCCACTGCCCTCATAAGCGAGATAGGAGGGTCGCTACTGCCTCATATAAGCGGAATGAATGGTCTGTTGTCTGAGACAACTGGAACAAGTAAATCTCCGAAAAATGCTATCGTAGTCAAAGTGTGTTCTGTACCTTACCAGAAGACCAATCAATGGCGAGCCCCTTGCCCAACAGATGGTTGTACAAAGCCATCTGTGCGGGGGCCTGTCTTCCTACAACATGAACGCATTCCGCTCAACTGAATTCCAGGATTCAGGCTATCCTCATGGAGCTTAACTCCGTCATCTATCTCTACCGCAAGAGAAGGGGTCTATCCAGCTGCATGGAAAGTAGCTATCTACCCGTGCGAGGGTAGAATCCTATACACTGTAGGCATTCAACACCTTTCGACAATCCTTTTCAATGAGCCTACCGTAGTGCACCGCTTGGTCTCGGTGGCTACCGGCGTAGGACTCTTCACTAACACACCGCGGAATGCATTAGCCAAGTTACAGGCTTAGTGACCAAACTTAAACCTGTTCACTTGTGTTACACAACAAAGATGTGGCGGGGTGAGACCAATGTCGGCTGTAGGCGGACACTGCCTATCTACACGAAGGAAGTGACCTACATGTCGGCTCGCAGACAAAAATTCCATGGAAGTGGTACTACAGCAATTCCTCAGAGTGTGATATTCAAACAAAGAAACGGAACAATCAAATGACTCATGGTAGGTGTTCGTGTGTGTGTGGTATGTGTAGTGTGATGAGGGACAGAATGTGTGAAAGAAGAATCCAATTGGGTCTATCATGCGTCTGATGTTCTTGTTGGGGGTGATAGAGAATGTGATGTGATGTAGCAGACTGCGAACACTCAATTGAGCACTCTCAAACCCGGTAATTGGGGCTGTACCAGGCGATCTAGCGAACGTTAACGAAGCGGAACGTACCCGCAGTGGTTCGGTAGCAAATTTGAGGATAAACTAGCTCTTTAGACCAAATGACCTAGGTCAATGATCGCGAGGGTTGGAAAAAGAGATTCATTCCCCACAACTTGCAGTTAAGCAACAAAAGTGGAAGGGATATGAATTGATTGTTCACCGAGGAACCAAAACTCCGGGTCTATTGAGCAAACGTGCTCATAGAACTACGTAGGGCAGATCAATTAGGGACCATATTGCATGTTGAGCGTTATTGGCAAGCCGCTGCAATAAGGAAGTAATGCAATAAGTATAAAATGTCAGATTTGCAAAGTGAAAAGCAAAGAATGAGTGACCTTATTGAAGGAAATGAATGAAATGCAATCCGAATGGAGAGTAGAATACATCACTAGTCTAACGCTTGCCTTGACGGCCATGCAGTGAAGGATCAGGTGCATGGTAGAGTGAAATGAGGACAAATCACTTCCTAGCTCAAATGCAATTGTGCTCGAATGAAACAATGGATGATGTAATACACACAGCTCGCCAGAAAACCAAAACCAAGACTGAGACTTATAGGGCAACCGAAGGCCGTACAAGCCCAGCAAATCTCATTGCGACACAGGGCAACCGTCGGCCGTGCGTCTACGTGGGAAGCCAATGCAACACAGGGCAACCGTAGGCCGTGTGTATGCGTAGGCCGGCAGCGGGTTGGGTAGGGCAACCGTAGGCTGTAACCAGTGTTCAGCGCTCACTTCAGGTCAAAGGTAAAGGGATGAAAAGAAGTTCAATGGTATCGCACACTAACATTCCGGCCTGCACCTACTGGAATGGTTACCTCTATTACAGTACCAGCGCCTTGTCGCACTTCTCCTCACCACCCTGCCCTACAGGGGGAGGACCAGAGACATTAAGTTGAGTTGAACTCAACCGTTAGCATTAGGATTATGATACCATAAACGTCAATGCGTCTCTTACACTAGCTAGTTAGCTAGCTAGCTAGCTAGAGTATGTAATTAAGAGTAAGTATGTGTTGCAAACTTCTTCTGCGTCCATATACCACCATCAACCTCTCTCATTGAAGGATGGTCACAAGGACCCAGAGAGAGGTCAATGCAAATGGCTTGGTTGAGTGCGGACATTTAATGTTTCATTTGGGTGCTCCTGCATTGAGTTTTCTCTTCCGCCTTCCACTCACACCTGTCTTTCTCCACCCTCGTCCTCGGTGCCCTATTTCGCCGCACGGCCCAAACTCCGTCTGCGCAGCTACAGGGATAATGTCCAACTCTTGGGCCCTACGCATCATCAGGTACCCTGTAATCAGGGCACTAGTTTTGCAGGAGTCTCCGAGCGGATAGGACGGTGAATGTGGCAGTCGCAAACGGTCTGTTAATGTTTGTGGCCAAATTTGTTTTGTGGCCGAAAAAAAAGACAACAAAATGTTTCACTATTTATTGTGTGTCTAAAGTAATTCTAAGGTATCTACCTCTCTACCTAGGCTAAGCCTAGTTAGACCGAATCAAAACTGATGCAAACAATCACAAACTGCAATATCATACAATGATTCAAGGTTAGAACACAAAAGATTCGCGAATGGCTTACCAAAAATTGATGTCAAAAACCCATTTTTTCCTGAAAATGCCCAGCTTCCGCACCACAGTATATTCCTCTGTTGCTGTGATGTCAGAAAATGATCATTCGCACTGTGCAGGGCATGTCTCCAGGTTCTCGAAACATATTTGACATTGACCCAACTCATCATAGGCTCAGAGAAATAGAAGTTGGGGGGGGAAACATGAATCTCACACGTAACACATGGTGAAAAACCATCGGAAGAGCATTAGAAAATTGAACCTTTTCACTGTCATTGCATTTTCGACACAATCCAAAGATCATACATCTGCAAACTAGACATTATTACCTTTCCAAAACAGGTTTGATGGCTCACCAACTCACCATAGGCTCTGAAAAAGGTCTTTTTTTTGTAGCATCATGACCAACAAATTTGAAAACATGCTTTCCTGCACTAAGCTGACCACCAAGGGTAAAATCCATTCTTGACGCCAATATAAAAGTAAACTTATGTCGTAAACTCCTTACTCCAGTGTTTTGAAAACACCTTGGTTCAGGTTCGAACTCTCCATGGTCCCAGAGAAATAAACAAAGCTCCAAAACCATTTTGGATGATTTTTCACCAAGTGGTTTGTGCGGTAACTTGTTGCATTTTTACCATAGCCATTCCCATTTTTTGAAAATAAAAGTGACCCATGGTTAGAAGGCACATACTTTAGTGTTGTTTGGAAAATAGATATAAAACCTCGAACCTCTTTTCTCTATGAGATATGAAGGAACCACAAAAGGCACTTTTGAGGGGTTTTTGGGGTGACCTGGGGTGGCCTGACCTTTGTTTGTTTCTCTTTTCCTTATTTATTTGATCTGTTTTATATTAATCATACCATGGTGGTTGAATGTGCCTGACGCGTGAACAATTTGCCACGCCAGCATTTTCTCTTGATTCTTTTCTGTCGCCGTGCATATGGCTGTGTTCATAATCGCTTTGTCAACAACAAGTGTGGAACGAAAATCGAGTGTCTTCCGAACTCAGATTCATGGCCATTTGAAAAGTCCACTGTTGTGTGCTTGCTCATTCGTTCTTTTGGTGTTTCAAAAACGGCTTGATTTTTTGCAAGCCAAAGAATGGTTCTTTTGATGTTTTTTGAGGCCTTGTATTTTGGGCACTTTCTGTCGTTCTATACCATGCAACTTGAGCCGCCTAAGATTCATTTTGAAGATCAACCACATCTTGGTGACACCTGAGTACTCCGAGATTACCTCCCTTCAATACTGAATCAAGTCTGTCACACGCTTTCCTCATTTGGCACTTTGCTTGGCGGATTTCACTTTGACGCCTCAACGCTTATTCCATGAGTTCCTACTGTAACTACAATGGCTCTCGTCGTTTTGATGAACGCTCTTGGAACACTCCTCGCTATGGACAACGTCGTGATTATCAACAACGTGATGATTATTCCTATCGTTCAAGCAATTCTTCCTATGAGCGCTCTTATGATGCACGCCGCTCGCAATTCAATAATTCACGTCCACCCCCAAGAAAGAAACACCTCTTCGCGTGCTAAAGTATGCTTCAAGTGTGGCATTCCCCATGTTGATTCGTCTTTCAAGTGTGACGCTCCGTTTGATCCCTCCATATTTCACAAAATGAAAGAACTCTCTCGTTTGGCCGACAATGTGTTTGAAAAGGAAGCAACGGACGTTGCGGTGCATGAACGCTTATTTGAGTTGTCCAAGAAAGGCAAACCTACCAAGCTTTGGTCTAAACCGGTGCACAAAAAATGCGGTGTTGTTACTAGCGGTGAAACCCGCTCACCCCACATTCAACGCTTCTTGCTTATGGAAATGATGCTTCCAAACATGTCCTTGGCATTGTCCCATCCACGAAGCCTAATTCTATCTTTGTCTACCTTACTTGCGTATATGTGTTTGACAAGCCATCTCACGGTAATTCCTTTGCATGGTGGATCAACGACAACTCTTTCACTAAGAACGAAAATGGCCCTTGCTTTGCTTTCATTCGTTCCACGGAGGATGTGGAGCAAGTTTGCTTGGGACTCGAGCCGGACTCACGCAACGCGCTTTCGTTTGCCTCTTGGGCCTCTAGGAAGCTAAGTGATGACTCAGACTCGTCGTCTTCTTCGTCTAACGCATCGACTAAGGAGACGAAGACCCGCAAAATAGGTAAGGCTACCGAGAAACTCAAGGCTACACAAAAAGCCAAAGGAAAAACGACAGCGGGGAAGAAATCTGACGATGGTGATGCCTCAAATGCCTCCGATGACCCCAATGATGACACCTCTTGTTCTATGTCTGAGGATGAATCCGCCGCCTACGTTCATGAGCTCTCTGAGAAGGCCGATTCCTCTATTACACTCAAATTGGAAGACCACTCCAAGCGCATCAACACCATTGAAACCAAGGTGCAAGAGACGCAAAAGAGCATTACCACGCGTAGTAAGAAATTTGATTCTCATGTGTCCACTCTCCCTTCCCATTTTTCCTCACTAAAGAATGACATTGTTGCTGCCATCGCCGGTGATAGGCGAGTTTCTTTCTCTTTCCCCGCTAAGACCCCCACACCGTCTCCGCCACAAACAAACGCCTTTGGCTCAAAACCACCCACCACATCTTCCATCGCAACACAATCTCGTCAACGAAGCAGAATTGGATCAATAGCACTCAAACACACTACAAAGGCGAAAGGGCCCCGAAAAACGATAACTCGAAAAGCACCCGTCACTACCAAGAAGAAATGATGCGCCGCGTTGCTCGTGTGCTAAGAACCAACACTGCTTCTTCTCTCCAACGGATTTCCTCTATCACTACCTCAATCTCACGCCACCACCGAGAACTCTTCTCATTGCAGCAATCCATTTCCAAACCCGAATTACACCTCCCTCCTTGCCATTGGTCACACGCCACTGTGCTGATTTCAAAAAGTTGTTTCCCTGTGAACCACCGGGTGCCCCCTTCCCCTCATATTGAACATTTCCTTCAATTCCAGACTATGGAGTCTGCCAACACATCCCTACTAAGGGCGTTTAGCCTATGGTTGGCGCACCATCAATTGAATGATTGGTCCGAAGTCTCCCTGCATAATGTTTCTTCCTTTTATCAAGAGTACAAAACCCTCTCCGCAGGTTACTCCCAATCCCCGTTTCCACGCTCCGGCCCCCCACTGGACCTTGCATGTTATGTGGCACGCGCCTTCCATGTTCAGCAGGCCACGGCTACGTGCTCCATCCTCTCCCCCTTTTTAGGCTATTCCTCCTCGGACCCCCCGCCCCGGTGTGGACTACGAAGCACGCCAAGAACATCTTCGCTTCCCCTGCATCGCTGTTATGGGTTGACCCCTTTACCGTCCCCATGAACATCCTACACGACGTTTTTCACACCTTACACAACCCCACCCCCAGCCGATACATCCTGCTCATTGATGCCTCCTTGGATGAATACACATCCTGTGTTACCGATTTTTTGCGAATGAACCTCTCCTTCGGCTACTTCGTAGGACATAAATCGAATGCCCGTCCCCGGACATGGGAACACCATGGCGTTACAATGCGTGACCGTCGCCCCGTGCTATGCTTCTTTCTCCAAAACACCCAGGCACAGACGGCCGACCCCATCCATTACCATGATGTTGTGCGCACATTGGGCCATTTCCTCCAACTTTCTGGGCGTGAGAAGCTCTCCCTTCCCCCCAAAGGCCTTTTTCTCAGCACTTCCGGACGTTTCCTAAAATCTGAATGGTGGTCCGTGTGGAATTCTGAAACGAAATCCAGGTCCGTCATGTACAACACCCGCCCTGTGCCGTGGGACGAAATTGGATTGTCCTCACAACGAGTGAACGCCTTGTTACCGCTATGCCCCTTACCCCATGTGCGCCAATTTCTTCCCCTCACCCCCTCTGGTAATTCTCCGAACATCCCACTCCTCCTCCCCACTATAGGAATATATGCCATATGGTCGCCCTACTGCTCAGACATTTACATTGGTGCCGCTGGCCAGACAGCGGTGCGCACACAGAAAAAACGTTTCCCGCGTTTTCTTAAGTCACTGGGACGTAAGCCGATTGAACGCTGGAGAGACCACGCACTGAAAATTCTACGTGCTCTGTCCTCAAAACCAGGTAGCAAGGTCTGTAAAATGTACAGCTTCATGAGTCGCCTTGATGTTGAATCACCGGTCATGACCCCCATTGAAGAATGCTACGCCAAAGACCTTTTTCGAATCGAAAACGTTTACATCAAACACACCAAACGCCCACTCAACAATCGACTACCCACCAATAGGATTAAGCAATGAAAACGCCTCGGCCAGTCAAAAATGTACCCAGGAATGGCCACCCAGTCTGCCATTCGAGGCATGGTCTGTGATGTTTTCTCTTCCCCCCGCTCCCCACTAAGCCTACCACAGCAGATCCCCCTCCTGCATGTGTCCCAACAGAAAACTGAGTCGTCTCTCTGGCGCCTCCTCTTTGCCCGAACTGCCTCGAAAGTCAAGCGTGAAACCGGCATCAGGTTAAAGCAATTCGTCATGGTGAGGTCCCCCCTCTCCGATCCAAATTTTCAGGCATCTCTACATTCTACTGTTGCTGCAGCTCTTGAAAACTCCAACAGTTTTCAGCCGCTGCGTCAGTTTTATGCCCACAGAGTGCAGGTCACCTATAAAAGGTCCCCGACCGTTGCTGAACTACTGTGTACGAAGGCGTTCAACTTCACCCCAGGTTCGTTGATGCAGTCTCTACACATGGGCTGTCAATGCAAATCCTCCCACCTATGTGCCCCGGACCCCATAGGACACATTGTCCTCCGTGGACACGACCCCCTTGTTCCCGACCTTCTAGGTCCTGAGGCTGCTGCCATTGTCTCTCAGTCCATGAAAAATTCCACACTCCCCACCCGAACAGAGGTTGAGCAGGTGGTTTATGCCTCCAAGAAACGTGCCCTGCGAAGCGCCTTATCTGCAGATCCTTCCCCCCGCGACGAAACCGCTGCATGCATCGCCTCCAAGGCCGCCATGCACTGTTCCTCTCTCCTCCGATCCTCAGACCCCAGGGTGGACGCCAAGAACATCCGCCGACTGAAGGAACATCATTCCGATTTTGTCTTCGCAAAAATTGATAAAAACCCTGGATCGACTTGGGTGATTTGTTGCCAGCTGTGGGCTTGGCTATTCATGACACATGTGCTGTTTGCCCCACACCTGAAAATCGTCTCCGCCTGTGACACCATACCACAGGCTGATAACGAACTTTTCAGCATCATTGAGGAACGGTCTAGGTCCTGCGACCTACATAAAAAATGGAAGCCCTTCTTCCCTCGCTCCCCCTCCTACAAAATTTTGGCGCCGTCCATATCCCTGCTGATGAACGATAAGTCAAAAGAACGCTTGGGCTTACTGAAGAGTAGAATTCTTGTGTCCCATTTTCGCCATCCTACCTCCCACTATGGAAAGCTTGCCAGCCGATGCCTTTCTGTCATTTGTGCCGCAGTCTCTGGTGACCCCAGTTGCCTGGAAATATGGGAGATGAACAGCTGCAGGCAACTATTCCAAGAAGCATGCTCCGCTGCTAACGCTGACCCCGTGGCATGGCAAGGCTTGGAACTCGATTTTGCTGACATGTACCACCAGATCCCCACTCCTTCTGTGATCCCTGCGATTTCATACACACTAAACTATCTCCGATCCAGGCGTGCTGCACGCCGCCCCTACACTCATTTTGCTATCGCGAAGCTACAGCGCTCTGACGATCGCTTTGGTACTGGAGCTTCTGCATGGTTCAAGAACGTAAGCATTACTCTGGTCCTGGATTTCATATCCTACGAAATCTTCCAAAACTCGTTTGCCCGCGCTGGCTCATGGATTGTTCAACAGGTGGGTGGCCTCCCCATGGGGGGTCCCCTCAGTGCCCAACTTGCCTGTTTTTTTGTGCATGGGGGTTGCCCCCCGGCGAGCATAACACAAAAGCGGCCTAACCACGGGCAAGTGAGCGTTCATGGCGAGCCGAAGTTCATCGAAGGACAGCAGCCATATGTACAGTAACTCTGGGGGTGTGACCCTGCTCCAAAATGCACCAAAGGCCTGGTTACTGTGGGCTGTGGCTTCGCCATTGGCCCTGTGGTTGGTGTTATGGCGCGAGACGAATCGAAAATAAAATGGACTATATATATATATATATATATATATATATATATATATATATATAGAAATCAGAAACAAACAAGCAACTCCGGCCAAAGATCTCCTGGGGTACCATAAAAGACCTCCAGTTAAGTGGAATCCACTGACTTCTCCATACATCTGGGGAGAGTCCACAGTAGATCTCCGGTAGACGTCTGGGGTAAGATTCTGAGAATCAAGATGACATCCTCACACTTCAAAAATCATCATGGATCACCACGCTATATAGGATTCCGTTTTTCAAAGTCCTGAATGGTGTACGAAACGGAGCTGAAAGAGAGCATCAATAATTCGATGACACGAACGTGGTCCCATCTCGTCGATCTGTCAAATGGTATCAAGGGACTAGGGGGGGGGGGTGCAGATCGCAGGTGCTGAAGATGAGGAGGACAGTCAAAAACGAGAAAGAAATAGAGAAAAAAAGAAAAAAAGGGAGGGAGCAACTCGTCACCCAGAGACCAAAGCGGGGCAGAAACCCCCCAGTCGCTTGCGGAGCTTAGTTTCTTTTCGCGTAAAAACGCGACGAGAAATTTTTCGACGTGAAATAGGTGAATAGTTAGCGCCGTAACAACCGAAACGCTCGTAGGACCCTAATGCCGTCCCTCGCGTCGCCTAACTAGCCGTAGGCGCAAAGAAAAACGCGTCGCGAGCAGCACGTAAAACTCGAAAAGTTTTTCTAAGCCGCCGCGTCCCTTCGCCCTGCTTCCCTTCCTTTTCTTTTCTTCTCCATGCACCTACCTCCCCTCCCTCCTGCCCCCCCTCACCCCTTTTCATCAGCTTAGGCGACCGGCCCTGGGGGAAAAGCGGTCAACCCCTAGCAAGCAAGACAACCATCTTCGCGGTCGCGTGGCAACACGTAAGTCAGAAAATTCACCTTGGTATTGCTGCTTGCCTGCGTGCGTGAGTTGCGTAGAGTTTGATTTTCTAAAGAGAAACATTTTCAATTTTTGGTTTTCAGAAAGTTTTCAAAGGCACTGACAAACGGCAGGGGTTTTTAGCAAAGGAAAAGAAGACAAAAGGCAAAACAAACACCAGCAGCGCAGACAACCGCACAGCACAGCCAACCAGCACAGCACCGCAGGGCAGCACGGCACCGCAGGACACGGCACAGGGCGCAGGACACCACAGGACAACGCACAGCACAGCTGGACACCACGACACACCAGAGCAGCACCACCACACCGCAGAACGCCCAGGGAGACACCACAACGCACAGGGAGACACGCCACAGCACCAGGCACCAACAACAGCGCAGACCACACTGGCGCCGCACGACAGGCCGCAGGAGGGCAAAGCAAACACAAACAGCACCGCAAAACGACAGCAGAGCACGACAGCACAGCACCACACGACAGCACAGCGCCACAGCACACGACACAGGGAAGCAGGGCACCACAGCCAGCACAACAAGGCACCGCAGCGCACAGAGCGGAGAAGACAGGGAACGCACAGCGGGAGGAAAAGAGCACCACAGCACGCAGACACCACCACCGGGCCAAAAACAGCACAGCCAACCAACAGCACAACACAGCACAGCACGACAGCCCACAGGAGGGCAAAGCAAGCCACAACAGCACCGCAACACGACAGCAGAGCACAACAGCACAGCACCACGCGACAACACAGCACCACAGAACACGGCACAGGAAAGCAGGGCACCACAGCAAACCACACCAACCGCAGGGAAGCAGACCACGCGGCCAGACAGGGACACCGACACCGAAACACACCACCAGCAGACAACCACGGGCCACCAGACCCAGCACCGCACCACGGCACACCACAGGAAACAGCACAACACACAGCAGCGCACCACAGAACCAGGCGCCAGCAACAGCACGCACCACACGAACAGCACAACGCGAGCGCACCAGCACAGCGAAGCACAGCACCGCACAGAACGGGAAGCACAGGAAACGCACAGCACAGCACCCAGAGACACACACAGCACAAGGCAGAGCGGCGAACAACAGCATGCACCACCGCGCCACGACAAAACACACACAGCACGGAGCACACAGCGCGGGGGAACACCGCAAAACACAGCGCCGCAGAGCACAGGGCCCCAGGGCGACGGGCAGCGCCAGAGGGCACGGCGCAACAAGCAGCGGCACCAAACGAGCGCAACACAGCACACGACAGCACAACACCGGGGGACACAACGCGCAGCAGCGCGGCGCAGCACCGCACCCAGGGACGCACAGCACAACACGGCACACAGCAGCGAGCGGCAGGAACGAAAACCGCGAGACACAAAGGGGGGGGGGGGGGGCAGCAACCACGCGGGAGCAGCCAACAGCCAGGCGGAAAGCACGAAAGGGGGACAGGCGCACGGAGAGCCGAGAAGCGGAAGGCCAACAAAGCAAACAACGCAAGCACCGAGGCCCAGGGCACCCGGGGCCGGAAACCAGAGAAAGCCGGAGACAACGGGGGCGCACAGAGGAAGAAGAAGAAGGAGAAAAAAAAACACCAAGGCACCAAACAGGAGCGACTAAAACCGCGAGACACAAAGGGGAGGGGGGCGGGGGAGCAACCACCAAAGAGCAGCCAACGGCCAAGCCGGAGGAGAGCCAGGCAGCGGGAGGCCGAGAAAAACAACCAACGAGGAACGGCAACAGCAGCGAAAGGGAGGGGGGCAACCCCAGCCCGGAGGGGGCCAAGCAAAGCAGGAAGACAAAGCGGCCAAAGGAAAAGGTGATGCGCACCAGAACGCGCCCGGGAGGCCGGCCCGCCCGACCCGGCCAAGCAAAGCACGCACACAAACACACACACACACCAGCCGCCGTCCGGATGGATGAGTGCGCGCCCAGCCACAACCCCACCAACACACCACCGCCACACACCACACACCACACACCACCGCCGCCAGCGGACCCCAGCCAGGAGTGGCGGGGGGCGCCCACCACCAGCGGCAGCGAAGCCCAGCCAGGAGTGGCGGGGAGTAGCACACAGGAACCTCCGCCAGGAGTGGCGAGGGACCCCACCAACACACCACACACCACACACCACACACCACACACCACCGCCGCCAACGGACCCCAGCCAGGAGTGGCGGGGACCGCCCACCACCAGCGGCAGCGAAACCCAGCCAGGAGTGGCGGGGAGTAGCACACAGGGACCTCCGCCAAAAGTGCCCAGTGGCCAACCACACCACACACCAGCCACGACCCCACCAACACACCACCGCCACACACCACACACCACACACCACACACCACACACCACCGCCGCCAGCGGACCCCAGCCAGGAGTGGCGGGGACCACCCACCACCACCGGCAGCGAAACCCAGCAAGGAGTGGCGGGGAGTAGCACACAGGAACCTCCGCCAGGAGTGGCGAGGGACCAACCACACCACACACCAACCACAACCCCAACAACACACCACCGCCACACACCACACACCACACACCACACACCACACACCACACACCACACACCACCGCCGCCAGCGGACCCCAGCCAGGAGTGGCGGGGACCGCCCACCACCAGCGGCAGCGAAACCCAGCCAAGAGTGGCGGGGAGTAGCACACAGGAACCTCCGCCAGGAGTGGCGAGGGACCAACCACACCACACACCAACCACAACCCCACCAACACACCACCGCCACACACCACACACCACACACCACACACCACCGCCGCCAGCGGACCCCAGCCAGGAGTGGCGGGGACCGCCCACCACCAGCGGCAGCGAAACCCAGCCAGGAGAGGCGGGGAGAGGCACACAGGAACCTCCGCCAGGAGTGGCGAGGGACCAACCACACCACACACCAGCCACGACCCCACCAACACACCACCGCCACACACCACACACCACCGCCGCGAGCGGACCCCAGCCAGGAGTGGCGGGGACCGCCCACCACCACCGGCAGCGAAACCCAGCCAGGAGTGGCGGGGAGTAGCACACAGGAACCTCCGCCAGGAGTGGCGAGGGACCAACCACACCACACACCAGCCACGACCCCACCAACACACCACCGCCACACACCACACACCACACACCACACACCACACACCACCGCCGCCAGCGGACCCTAGCCAGGAGTGGCGGGGACCGCCCACCACCACCGGCAACGAAACCCAGCCAGGAGTGGCGGGGAGTAGCACACAGGAACCTCCGCCAGGAGTGGCGAGGGACCAACGACACCACACACCAACCACAACCCCAACAACACACCACCGCCACACACCACAAACCACACACCACACACCACCGCCGCCAGCGGACCCCAGCCAGGAGTGGCGGGGACCGCCCACCACCAGCGGCAGCGAAACCCAGCCAGGAGAGGCGGGGGGAGGCACACAGGAACCTCCGCCAGGAGTGGCGAGGGACCAACCACACCACACACCAGCCACGACCCCACCAACACACCACCGCCACACACCACACACCACACACCACCGCCGCCAGCGGACCCCAACCAGGAGTGGCGGGGACCGCCCACCACCACCGGCAGCGAAACCCAGCCAGGAGTGGCGGGGAGTAGCACACAGGAACCTCCGCCAGGAGTGGCGAGGGACCAACCACACCACACACCAGCCACAACCCCACCAACACACCACCGCCACACACCACACACCACAGCAACGCCGCCAACGGACCCCAGCCAGGAGTGGCGGGGACCGCCCACCACCACCGGCAGCGAAACCCAGCCAGGAGTGGCGGGGAGTAGCACACACGAACCTCCGCCAGGAGTGGCGAGGGACCAACCACAACACACACCAGCCACAACCCCACCAACACACCACCGCCACACACCACGCACCACACACCAACGCCGCCAGCGGACCCCAGTCAGGAGTGGCGGGGACCGCCCACCACCACCGGCAGCGAAACCCAGCCAGGAGTGGCGGGGAGTAGCACACAGGAACCTCCCCCAGGAGTGGCGAGGGACCAATCACACCACACACCAGCCACAGAACAAGCGCCAGCCGAGGGAAGGCAAAGGGAGGAACGGCCAGGCCGCCCCCCCCCCAAAAAAAAAAGGGGAGGGGGGAGGGGGGGGGCGCGCGAAAACAGCCCAGAGCCACCAAACCGCCCGCCAACAACACAGAAGGAGGCCAAACCCCCCACCCAGAGGGCACCCAAGACAGGATCCCAAAAGAGGCACAGGGGGACCACCCAGCCAAAACCGGCAACACCAAGCCAGGAACAGCGGCCCACCGGGAAAAGGGGCACCGAAACAAGCAGACACACACCACAAAAAAAAAAAAAGCCAGCAGCCCAGCCCGAAAGAAAGGAGACGGGGGGAGAGACAACAAGGCCCGGGACAGGAACACCGAGCAGCCGGAAAAAAAAACAAAAAAGTGCAAAAAACACACCCCGACAACCCAGCCAAGAAGGGCGGGGCACAGCCGAGACCCGGGCCCAGCACGCACGCCCACACCGCACGCCGGAACCGGAAACGGCGGGGGGCAAGGGGAACGCGCACGAAACCAGACACGTCCCGAAAGCAGGCCGACACCAAAGCCCAACCACGAACACCACAAACAGCCGGCAAAAGAGGGACAACACCACAAACCGAGCCCAAACACACCCACCCAAGACCCCAGCCACGACTGGCAGGGGTTAACAAAACCCACGACCAACCGCAACCCGGACCCAACCACAAACGCAAGCCAAAAGTAGGAAACCCAGTGCCCACAGCCCGGGCACTGAGGCAGCCCGAGCCATGCAGGTGACCCGGCCAAACGAGATCCGGAGACCGGGGGTAAGGCTGCATCCTAAGGCCAGCGCTGCTTTGGGACTCGAGGCGGAGCGTGCGACACGCAAGCGCCTCGGAACCCAAGTACCAAGAACATGCATGCATGCCTTGGGAACGGGATACGCCAGGAAGTCCGGTAAACCTCTAGGGTTCCGCCCAAAGGAGGGGACGTGCGCAAGCACGGGGGCACACCCTCCCGGCGAGACAAGCATGTCACGCCGGCGGCGATCAGCCCTCCCGGCGATGCCCGGGGCCGCTTTGTTGGGGGCCAACAGTCAGGTCTAGCGGGATGTAAGCCGCCTCCCCTCTTCACGCGCGGAGCCTCTTCCTGTTCGTCACAGGGGCGACGCCAGGGGGAACCACGGGGCGCCTCTCCACGACCGAGTGCACCTACCTACCTACCTACCTATATATATATATATATATAGAAATCAGAAACAAACAAGCAACTCCGGCCAAAGATCTCCTGGGGTACCATAAAAGACCTCGAGTTAAGTGGAATCCACTGACTTCTCCATACATCTGGGGAGAGTCCACAGTAGATCTCCGGTAGATGTCTGGGGAAAGATTCTGAGAATCAAGATGACATCCTCACACTTCAAAAATCATCATGGATCACCACGCTATATAGGATTCCGTCCTGAATGGTGTACGAAACGGAGCTGAAAGAGAGCATCAATAATTCGATGACACGAACGTGGTCCCATCTCGTCGATCTGTCAAATGGTATCAAGGGACTAGGGGGGGGGGGGTGCAGATCGCAGGTGCTGAAGATGAGGAGGACAGTCAAAAACGAGAAACAAATAGAGAAAAAAAGAAAAAAAGGGGGGGAGAAACTCGTCACCCAGAGACCAAAGCGGGGCAGAAACCCCCCAGTCGCTTGCGGAGCTTAGTTTCTTTTCGCGATGGCTTTTTAGGGTAACGTGCTTCTATGTGGGTAGTTACGGTAAATTAAGTAGTTGGGATTTGGTTTTTTTGTTGTTGCTGTGTATGTGTCTGTGTTTGTGAGGGTGGTTTTTGGCGACTGTTGTGTTTGTCCGTTTTGGGTAGGTCAACAAGGTGGGGTTGTGAGATGAAGTGCTGTAAATGGAGTATTGGTTGTTCCATGGGTTGTCAGCGGAATCTGGTTGGAGTAAGTGCAGATCGCTGATTGGGTTTTGTCTGAGCCAGGTTTGTGTCTCTTGCAATGCTGTTTTGAGTCTTTTTCTTCTGTATCTAAAGGCTGCTTTTAGATTTTGTAGGTGTTGGAAGTAGGGAGTGTTGGGTGGGATCTCTCTTAGTGCATTATTGAGTGAGTTGGGAATGAGCGTGCGGATGTAATTTCATCTTTCTCCTTTTGTTGCATGTTGCCACCAGTCGATGACTGTTTGCTTGAAGGGTTGTTGCCAGACCTCAAAAAAGAGGTCACGAATAGGTTTTGCTGTGCCGCATTCGGTCACCATAGTTATGCGGTCGAGGGGGTGATGAGTGTGGCATTTGGGGCATTGATATGTGTTAACTTTGTAACGGGGAAGGAAACCAGTGCAACAGTACAGTCCGTTTGTCCGTTTAAAAGGTAATCCGGAAAACCACGATGTATGGGCGTAGAAGTCGGTGCTAGAAGGTAGGTGTATGTTGTTGTGTTTATGGTTGGGAAGTAGGTGTTTGACAGTTTTGCATGTAATGCGTCCTGGTAGTGGTGTATGATTGTGGTATATGAAGTGAGAAGTGTCAGGGTTGTGGTGTTCTGGGTGTTGGGGGAGGTTGAGTGATTCCCATTTAGAAATTTTGTCAGAATGCTCATTGCCAGCGAAGTCAGCGTGTCCTTTGATCCAGGTGAAAATTATGTGAAGGTGGGTGTTGTGAAGAAAGTTCCAAATATAGTTGTACCAAAGAGCGAAGCAATTAGCGTTTGAAGCGAAGGGTTTAGCTTTCAATTGTTGTATTTGGTGGAGTGTGGAGCAAACCGACAGGTTGTCAACGGCAAAAATTATTGGTTGGGAGAAAGTGTTGATGTGTGGGAGGTAGGTAAACAGTATAATGGCATAAACTTCTGCTGGGTAAGATCCTTTTATCGGTGATGTGTTGCAGATGGTTGTTGGCGGTGTAGTGTTGAAGGTGATGGCGGCACCAGATGGCGTGTCCACTGTGGGGTCATCCGACCCGTCGGTGTAGGCGATCGTAGCGTTGGGGTAGGCGTCGAGTGTCTCTAAAAGATCGTGGCATCCCCAGTAGTGTAGGTGTTGAGGGTTTGGGAGAGAGAGATTGTTTTTCAGGGTAAATTGAATGAAACTTTGAGTGGTGGTGGTGCCAGTGAAGGAATAACGGAAGTTGGTCGTGTCGGGTAGTGAGAGAGGTTTGGTAGACTTGGAAATATCTTGGGATGTGGGAAGAGTAGGGAAGCGAAACTGGTGGTTGGGGGTGATGATTGTGCACATGTCAGGGAAAGTAACGGTGGTTTTCTGAAGCAGGGGGTGGTCGACTGTGCCTTGGACCCATAGGGTCGTTTTTGTGGTGTGGGTGGTGTTTTTCGTAGTGCAATATGTTGGTGGGTCGCTGTTGGATTGGTAGTAGATAAAGGCGACTTCGATTGTTGTGTGTGTAGGGATTTGAGAAGAGAGACATGGATTGACTGTGGGTATGTTGTGAGTGTGGAAACCTAAAAAACTAGCAGAGTGAGCTGTCATGAGTTGTATGGTGTTGGGATTAGTGGATTTGTGGCGCAGGGTGTACGTGACTCTTTTGTTGGTGTGGAAAGGTCCGTCGTAGTGTGTGTAGCGCAGTATATGGTTGATGGCTTGGATGTGGGTTACGATAGAAATTTTCGTGATGTTTAGACCTAATGTGTGCGGGGGAGAGTATTTGGTTTTATTGGGGGTGCGAAAGGAAAGTTTGCCTAATTTGGAGATGTGGCTCCAAATTGTGATGTCTAGTTTGTCCAGGTCATGTTGCGGGAGTGAGTTGTAGATTAATCGGTAAGTGAGGGTAGGTATCAGTTGTATGTTAGATAGTTTTATGATTTCGTTGTGTGTGAGGAGGAGGGTGGATATGTTGGCAAAAAAAGCGTGAATGGTGTTGAGTAGAAGTTGGAGCATGCTGGGGTCTTGTTGTTTGTTGAAAAAAGTAGGGGCCCAGGTATTTGGAAAAAACCCTGGGGTTGCCATCTTCGGTAAAAGTGCTGAAGTGTTGGTTAGGACTAATACGAATGGTGATGTGGGTGGCGTTGTTGAGGGCGCGGACTTTGTAGTGTTAAAAGAAAGGCCGTATCGGGGCCCTTGGACAAAGAGGAAATGACGTACGTTGTGTAGAGTGGCGTGGGAGGTTGTTTGGAGGGCGATGTCGTCGATGAAGGAGAAAAGGTCGTTGAATTCGTGTTTAGGTAGGAGAGATTGTATGTGGTTAATGATGGGGTCGACAAAAAGGTTAAAGAGTATGGGGGACATGGGGCATCCTTGTCTAAGTCCTCTTATGCAGTGGGCTGCAAAGAGGGCGAAGCCGTTGACGACAGGGAAGTCATGGGGGCAGGCGTACAGGTTTTGGATGAGGTTGATGATGGAGTGAGGTATGTTGTAGTTGGAGAGTATTTGCCATAAGGCTCGGTGGGGAACAGAGTTAAAGGCTTTATTTAAGTCGAGATACAAGTGATACATGTCGGGGTGCAGTGATAGGTTGGCGATCATAGTGTGTATATGTGGTCTGTGGTTCTGTGGTTAGGGAGTCCACCGTATTGTGTGTTGTTGGTGAGGTGGTACGTTGTGGCGTAGTAGGTGAGAGTGTGTGCACCGTAAGACGCTATGGTTTTGTACAGTGTGTTGAGGAGTGCTATTGGTCTGTAGTTTATAGGATTATGAGGGTCACCCTTTTTGTAAAGTAGAAAAAATTTTGCCTTAAGCCAGTGAAAAGGAATGTGGTCGTTGATAAGGAGGGAACACAAGCTGTAAATGTAGGTTGCACCACTGCAGGACGCAGATAGCCCACATCAGGGCAGACCTGCAGCGGTGGCACATCCACAGGCAACAGCGCATCGCCCAGGAACACGAGCAGTATGTGCAACATGAACTCCCCTACAAGGCCATCCGCCACGTCAACGACGCCATGACCGACACCGGCCACCGCACCATCACCACGGTCCAGCAGGAGGACATCTCCCTCACCAACGACCCAGCCACAGTGCTCCAAGCCACTCAAGACAGCTTCCTCCAGCAACACACGCCCACCCAAGACACACTGGACCCAGACATCCAGGCCAAAATCGACCGCCTCCCTCGGGTCCTCAACCACGCCCAGAGGAGGCAACTGGAAAAGCGCCCCTTCACCATCCACGAAGTCCGGAAGGCCATCCACAGTCTCCGGCAACACAAAACCCCAGGCTACGACGGCCTCCCTGCGGAGGCATACTACCACCTCCCCGCCAACCTCCTCCGCATCCTTGCCCACCGCCTCTGGGACATCGTCACGGGGCAGACCCCCCTGCCACCAGACTGGACAAATGTTGTCCGCCCCCTCTACAAAAGAGGGGACTGGGCAAACCCGGACAACTGGCGCCCCATAGTCTGTGCGGTCACGGAGGTCAAAATCGTCTGGACCATCCTCCTACGCCGCATCCGCCCCCACCTGGACACCCACCATACCAGCCAGCCTCTGGGGGGCCATCCCAGGCTGGTCCCCACACGAGGCCATCTTCCTCCAGGACACCATCGCCGACATGGACCCGATGGACCTCATCATCGCCTCCCTCGACGTCAAAGGAGCCTTCCCGAACACCCCCTGGCTCCTTCTAGAACCGGTGTGGAAACGCCTAGGCCTCCCCTTCTACAACTTCTCCTCCGGCTACATCCGCACCCGCAAATACACGGTCCGCACTGGAGCAGGCCTCAGCCCCTTCCTGGAGCCAGGCAGCGGGGTCCCCCAAGGAGGAGCAGAGGGCCCCTTCCTGTACCTTCTCGTGACGCTCCCCCTGGCCCTCGCAATCGAGCAGGATTACCCAGCCTACGCACCCTACCTCCTCCTCTCCCCCCTGGTGGGCTTCGCGGACGACACCAACCTCACGGTCGCGCACACCCCACACCAACCCCATGCCCCGGACCCCGGGCGAACGGTCACCCAACAGGCCAATGACTTACTGGACGTGACCGTCTCCTACCTCTCCCACAACAACCTCATCGTTCACCCCACAAAGTCAGTGGCCATGATCAAGGGGTCTGCCACACCCCCGTCCCTAGGGCCACAAGGGCCCCCCATGCGAGTCGTGACAACCGTCACCCAGCTGGGGGTAATCCAGGCCGTCAACCCTGAGGACGCCACCCTCCCTCCCAAGTTGCCATCACACCTCGCCCATCTCCCCAGAGATGCGTCCGCGACCACCAAGGCCCTCTCCCTGTCCCACCAGAGCCTGGCGTACTACCTCAGCGGGGTCTTGAACACCTCCATAGGCTTCCAAGCACTCCACCTGACACACCCCACCACCGCCCTCCAGCCGGCCACACGCGCCCTGACCAAGGCATGGGCAGCACACGGGGGCTGGCCCACCTCCATACCCACCCGCGCCATCCGAGCGGCATGGCCCCACTATGGGGACGCCATAGGGGACGAGGTGAAAGCGGCCTACACCAGACACACCGCCCTCCTCCTTCACCGCATGACCCACAACCACTCACCGGAGGTCCGCGAGGTCACCACAGTCCGCCTCCAAGCCGCACAACGGGCCCGCAACACATGCCCGCGCTGGGTGATCCACCAGACGGGCATGCCGATCGACATGAACACGCGCCTGTGGAACCACCTGCAGCTTCTCCTCCCATCCCCACACCACGCCATACTCACCAACCACACGTGCCCAGAGGAAGGGCCTCTAGCGGTCCTGTGCGGGGACCTCCACCATCACCCCAAGGGCACCATCTGCACCATAGACCTTGTCGGGGCCTCCATCACCGTAGTATACGTCACCCTCCCCCAAATGCGGGTCCTGCACCACAGCGGGGCACACCACACCCCCTTCCTACAGCTTCCCAAATGGCCTCAATACCGCCTCTTGCACCAGTACCTCACGCAGACGGCACGAGCAGCGGGACACACTCTGCCGGGAAGCAACGACATGCAAACAGCCTACCGAGAGTTCAAAAAGCAACACCCCCGACCCATCCCAGTGACACCGCCCTACGCACCCACCGGCTCGAAACACGAACCCGTCCCCCCGGTGACGAGCCCAGTCCCACCAGTAACCCTACTACTGGCCCCGAATGAAGCCAAACCCACGCAGACCACCGTCATCCACCACGGGGCAAAATGGCGCATACCAAAACACCACATGACCGCCCGAGACCTACCACGGGTCCCCCATGACTCCCAGAGCATGCCACGCACATGTTGGGCCTGTGACCCCGAGGCACCAACCACACCATGGCCCGTAACACACCTCAAAGCACGCCATCACACCCACCCCACAACCCACCTACCACCACAGGCCTACGCATGGGGAGCCGCATGGTTCCACCGCACCGATACTAACCCCACGGTAGCGTGGAACCCCGACCACGCGCCCAAATGGCTCTTCACCACTACACCCACATGGCCCCGCCCCGACCCGGCAGGGGTCGCCATCCGTTACAGCATGTATGAGCCAGGCAGAACGGGCAAGCATGAGCACCCCTACTATCCGCTCCACCACTCCTGCCACACATCGGAGCACCGAACACAAACCCTCACATGCCACGACCCAAACCCAGACACAGCCTACATCCTCCACTACATCTACTCCTACCTCACACAAGGACAGCCGGAGCAGGGACTCATAGCCCTGTCCCCCCAAAGCGAAACACATCATCTCCAAAGGAATAGGGGTGTACGCTGCCCCCATCCTGCAGCCCACAACCCCAGTAGCCCACCTCGCCACGGGCCTCGCCATATACGCCTACCTGCCCATGAACCCATGCCGCCTCCCACAACCATCACCGGCGGACCGGCTCTTCTTCACCGACGCCTCAGGCAAATCCGGCCTCACGCCCATCAGGGGGGGGCCACCCTGCAGCTAACGCACACCGGGGGACACTACCACATGGACCACCACAGGGGCCACACCACCCATGGGGCCTCCTCCCACGGGGAGCTAGGGGCCATGGCCGACGCCATCGCCGAGATCGCGGCCCACCTACCCGCCCACCTCCCGCACATCGTCTGGGTCTGGTTCGTGGTAGAAGCCACTGTCGACACACATCTGCTCCTCCGCATAGCAAGGCAACCACTTCACAAAGCCACCGCGACGAGCCTCGGCACCCAGGCACTGCTGCTCTGGAAAGCCCTTCGCAGCCTTCCCCCCTACGTGCAACTCCACATCCTGAAACAAGAGTCCCACAGACACCAATACGGAAATGGTAAGGTCGACAACCAGGCAGTACACCAGCCAACAACGCACCAACCAAACAAACCGCGCCACGGTGAAGGTGTACCGCAAGTATGAGACCAAGCATTGCAAGCCCACTTGCATAGGGAGTACGACGGCGCCGTAACACGCGAAACACGAGAAGATGTGGTCAAAAAGGAAGCCGCACAAGTATGTTGCATGTCATGCCGCGCACGCGGGAAGGACAACGAACAATGGTGCAAGAATAACACACAAGCAACAACATCGCCACCGGCCGCCGAAAAACAAGTATGTTATATGCCACGCCATGCATATCGCCATAGCGCATAACGCCATACATAACGCCGAACCAAACACAATACACAAGGATGGCAAGGGGACAAGTGTACGGTATAAACCGCGCCATGGTGGAGGCATACCGCAAGTGTGCACGCATGCGTGCGAACGCCCCGCCCCAACACACCCGCTCGCATAGGGAGTAAGACGGGGTCGGAACACGCCAAACAAGAAAAGAGGTGGGTAAAGAGGGAGCCACACAAGTATGTTAAATGTCACGCCGCGCACACGGGAAGGTCAACGAACAAAGGTGGCCGAAGAGGTATGTGGAGCCGTGTCGAGTGCAAGCTAGGATATAGACCTACGCCGAACAACGCACGCTAATATACGCCGTAGCAAGCACAACACGGTGAAAAATAGGAGATGGGGGAACACGTACGAGACATAAGTAGGTAACATACCACACCACCGCAAGATTAAGAGACCAACCGAGGATGGCAATGGCAAGACGCCATGACACGACAAAACCCCCGCCGCCGCACGCCTGTTTGCATAGGGAGCACAACGCCGCCGCGAGGCACGGAACACGCAAAAAGGTGGGTGAGATAAGTATGTTACACCCACGCAAGGAGCAAAACGGCGACAAGACACACATCACACGAGATGATAAGGAAGGAAGGGAGCGAGGAGCAAGGAGCAAGTATGTTACCGTGTCGTGCCACGCCGCGCACACGAGGGAAGCGACGAGCGCCCGGCCCGCGCCATACACAGTTAGGCAAAGCGTCGTGTCTCGCTTGTGCTTCGCATCTTCCCACACCTTGCTCACCCTAAGATCAAGAGGATTAGGACACTAAGATTGTGGGAAAGAAACAAGATTGATCAAAGTTTGTCTCCCTCGCAAGTATGTTGCATGTCACGCCGCGCACACGGGACGGACAACGAACAAAGGTGGCGGCCAAAGAGGTGTGTGGAGCCATGTCGAGAGCAAGTAGGATATAAACCTACGCCAAACTACGCCTTACATAAGGCGCCGTAACAAGCGCAACACGGTAGGAAATAGGAGAGAGGAGCACACCAACGAAGCATTAATAGGTAACATACCACACCACCGCAGTAGTAAGGGACCGACCGAGGATGGCAATGACAAGGTGCCATGGGGCAACAAACCCCCGCCGCCGCACTCCCGTTTGCATCCTTTCTCTTCGCAGGTCCAGAGGGGAAGGCCCAACGAGAGAGAACGACGAGCCGGCAAGGAAAAACACCGAGACACGCACCAAAGCGGAGGCAGGGAAGAAGTGCATGCCAGGGAGAAGGGTAGAGGAAAGGGTAAAGAGCAACGAAGCCACGAAAGAAACCGGGGGTAGCCAGCAGCCGAGCAAGGGGCGCGCTCAGGGAAGGGGGCACGGCAGGCACACGGCGAGCACAACACCGCACCAAGAAACCGGAGAGGGAAGCACTAGAGGGACAAGAGAAGAGCGGCACCGCGCACCACGACACGCACAGCACATACAACCACACACACCGCACACACCCAACGAGCCCCGGCAGCCCGCCCAGAGGGCGGGCAGCCGGGGGAGGGGGAGCGTCGGACCCCAGACGCCCCTCACAGCGGCGGACGGCAACCCCCCCGGGGACGCCGTACCGCCACCCCCACGGCGCGCAACGCCAGCCCGCAAGGGCGCGCGCCGTGGGGCTGGTGCAGGGTCCCCACGCCCGCACCAACCGCACCCGAGACACACGGGTCGCGGAACCCTGGCTGCCCGCCCCAGAGGACGGGCGGCCGGGGGAGGGACAGCGCCTGACACAAGACGCCCCTCACAACGGTGGCAGGCCAACCCCCCCCCGGGGACGGCCCCCCACCACCCCCGCGGCACGCAGCCCCCACAGGGTATGCAGGCCAAAGGGACAGTGTTCGGCATCCACACCAACACACCCGCACCCACAGCACGTGGTGGCGGACCCCAACAGCCCGCCCAGTGGGCGGCCAGTCGGGGGAGGGACAGCTCCTGACCTCAGACGCCCCTCACAATGGTGGAAGGCACCCCCTCCGGGGACGCCTTTCCGCCAGCCCCACAGCGAGCAACGCCGGCCCGCAAGGGCGCACGCTGTGGGGCGGGTGCTAGGTCCCCACGCCCGCACCGACCGCACCCGGGACACACGGGTCGCGGAACCCTGGCTGCCCGCTCCAGAGGACGGGCGGCCGGGGGAGGGACAGCGCCTGACACCAGGCGCCCCTCACAACAGTGGCAGGCCACCCCCCCCGGAGACGGCCCCCCACCAGCCCCGCGGCACGCAGCCCCAACAGAGCATGCAGTGCAAGGGGACAGTGTTGGACCCCCACACCCACACACCCGCGCCCACAGCTGGTGGGTGGCGGACCCCAACAGCCCGCCCAGTGGGCGGGCAGCCGGGGGAGGGACAGCGCCTGACCTCAGACGCCCCTCACAATGGTGGAAGGCACCCCCCCCGGGAACGCCCTTCAGCCACCCCCACTGCGAGCAACGCCGGCCCGCAAGGGCGCATGCTGTGGGGCCAGTGTTGGGTCCCCATGCCCGCACCGACCGCACCCGGGACACACGGGTCGCGGAACCCTGGCTGCCCGCTCCAGAGGACGGGCGGCCGGGGGAGGGACAGCTCCTGACACCAGGCGCCCCCCACAGCGCTGGCAGGCGACCCCCCCCGGGGACGGCCCCCCACCATCCCCGCGGCATGCCGCCCCCACAGGGTATGCAGGCCAAGGGGACAGTGTTGGGCTCCCACACCCACACACCTGCGCCCACAGCACGTGGGTGGCGGACCCCAACAGCCCGCCCGGTGGGCGGGCAGTCCGGGGAGGGACAGCGCCTGGCCTCAGACGCCCCTCACAATGGTAGGAGGCACCCCCCCCGGGGACGCCCTTCCGCCAGCTCCACAGCGAGCAACGCCGGCCCGCAAGGGCGCACGCTGTGGGGCGGTGCTGGGTCCCCACGCCCGCACCGACCGCACCCGGGACACACGGGTCGCGGAACCCTGGCTGCCTGCTCCAGAGGACGGGCGGCTGGGGGAGGGACAGCGCCTGACACCAGACACCTCTGACAACCGTGGCAGGCCACCCCCCCCGGGGACAGCCCCCCACCACCCCCGCGGCACACAGCCTCCACGGGGCATGCAGGCCAAGGGAGCAGTGTTGGGCACACACACCCACACACCCGCGCCCACAGCACGTGGGTGGCGGACCTGAACGGCCCGCCCAGCGGGCGGGCGGTCGGGGGAGGGACAGCGCCTGACCTCAGACGCCCCTCACAACGGTGGAAGGCACCTCCCTCAGGGACGCCCCTCCGCCACCCCCACAGCGAGCAACGCCAGCCCGCAAGGGCGCACGCTGTGGGGCCGGTGCTGGGTCCCCATGCCCGCACCAACCGCACCCGGGACACCGGGTCGCGGAACCCTAGCTGCCCGCTCCAGAGGACGGGCGGTCGGGGGAGGGACAGCGCCTGACTCCAGGCGCCCCTCACAACGGTGGCAGGCCACCCCCCCAGGGGACGGCCTCCCACCACCCCCGCGGCACGCAGCCCCCACAGGGCATGCAGGCCAAGGGGACGGTGTTGGGCCCCCACACCCACAAACCCGCGCCCACAGCACGTGGGTGGCGGACCCCAACAGCCCGCCCCAGTGGGCGGGCAGTCGGGGGAGGGACAATGCCTGACCTCAGACGCCCCTCGCAATGGTGGAAGGCACCCCCCCCGGGGACGCCCTTCCGCCAACCCCACAGCGAGCAACGCCGGCCCGCAAGGGCACACGCTGTGGGGCCGGTGCTGGGTCCCCACGGCAGCACAGACCGCACCCGGGACACCGGGTCGCGGAACCCTGGCTGCCCGCTCCAGAGGACGGGCGCTCGGGGGAGGGACAGCGCCTGACACCAGGGGCCCCTCACAACGGTGGCAGGCCACCCCCCCCGGGGACGGCCCCCCACCACCCCCGCGGCACGCAGCCCCAACAGGGCATGCACGCCAAGGGGACAGTGTTGGGCTCCCACACCCACACGGCTGCGCCCACAGCAAGTTGGTGGCGGACCCCAACAGCCCGCCCCAGTGGGCGGGCAGTCGGGGGAGGGACAACGCCTGACCTCAGACGCCCCTCACAATGTTGGAAGGCACCCCCCCCGCGGACGCCCTTCCGCCACCCCCACAGCGAGCAACGCCGGCCCGCAAGGGCTCACTCTGTGGGACCGGTGCTGGGTCCCCACGCCCGCACCGACCGCACCTGGGACACACAGGTCGCGGAACCCTGGCTGCCCGCTCCAGAGGACGGGCGGCCGGGAGAGGGACAGTGCCTGACTCCAGGCGCCCCCCACAACGGTGGCAGGCCACCCCCCCCCGGGGAGGGCCTCCACCACCCCCGCGGCACACAGCCCCCACAGGGCATGCAGGCCAGAGGGACAGTGTTGGGCCCCCACACCCACACACTCGAGCCCACAGCACGTGGGTGGCAGACCCCAACAGCCCGCCCAGCGGGCGGGCCATCGGGGGATGGACAGCGCCTGACCTCAGATGCCCCTCACAATGGTGGAAAGCACCCTTCCCGGGGACGCCCTTCCGCCACCCCCACAGCGAGCAACACCGTCCCGCAATGGCGCACGCTGTGGGGCCGGTGCTAGGTCCCCACGCCCGCACCGACCGCACCCGGGACACCGGGTCGCGGAACCCTGGCTGCCCGCTCCAGAGGACGGGCGGCCGGGAGAGGGACAGCGCCTGACACCAGGCGCCCCTCACAACGGTGGCAGGCACCCCCCCCGGGGACGCCCTTCCGCCACCCCCACAGCGAGCAACGCCGGCCTGCAAGGGCGCACGCTGCGGGGCAGGTGCTGGGTCCCCACGCCCGCACCGACCGCACCTGGGACACACAGGTCACGGAACCCTGGCTGCCCGCTCCAGAGGACAGGCGGCCGGGGGAGGGACAGCGCCTGACACCAGGCGCCCCTCACAACGGTGGCAGGCCACCCCCCCGGGGACGGCCCCCCACCAACCCCGCGGCACGCAGCCCCAACAGGGCATGCAGGCCAAGGGGACAGTGTTGGCCCCCCACACCCACACACCCGCGCCCACAGCACGTGGGTGGCGGACCCCAACAGCCCGCCCAGTGGACGGGCAGTCGGGGGAGGGACAGCGCCTGACCTCAGACGCCCCTCACAATGGTGGAAGGCACCCCCCCCCGGGACGCCCTTCCGCCACCCCCACAGCGAGCAACGCCGGCCTGCAAGGGCGCACGCTGTGGGGCCGGTGCTGGGTCCCCACGCCCGCACCGACCGCACCCGGGACACACGGGTCGCGGAACCCTGGCTATCCGCTCCAGAGGACGGGCGGACGGGGGAGGGACAGCGCCTGACACCAGACGCCCCTCACAACGGTGGCAGGCCGCCCCCCCCCGGGGACGGCCCCCCGGCGGCCCCATGGCACGAAGCCCACGCAGGGCATGCAGGCCAGAGGGACAGTGTTGGGCCCCCACACCCACACACCCGCGCCCACAGCACGTGGGTAGCGGACACCAACAGCCCGCCCAACGGGCGGGCGGTCGGGGGAGGGACAGCGCCTGACCTCAGACGCCCCTCAAACAACGGTGGGAGGCACCCCCCCTGGGGACGCCCTTCCGCCACCCCCACAGCGAGCAACGCACCAACGCACGAACGCACCAGCCACAGGACATCCGCACCCCACCCCCTGCTCTTAGGCACAGCGACACAACAATGGCGGAACCCGCAGCTCCACGCAAAACACGCCCCCGATCTCCAACACTGGACGCAGCACACGAGGTCATCAGGGCGCGGGGAACCAGAGACGGCGAAGGAGACCCATCACAAGGGGACGCGGGCACGGACTCCGACCTGGAGGCAGTACCGGAGCCCTCCACAGGAAGCGCGCACGCGGAACCTGCCCCGCCGGCGGGCAGCCTGCCCACCCTCTGCCCCGTGTGGAAACGGGGCCACTGCACCGGCGAAGGCTGGTGCCCCAAACAGCACCCTCAGCCCGGCCCCGAAGACGGAGCGCTGCCCGAGGTGGGACCCGCGGCCGCATGCGCCGCCCTACGCTACGGGATGGCGCAGGGCTGGATGCTGGATGAGACCGCACGCCGCAGCGTGAACATCCAGGAGCCCGCGACCGAGTCAACCACGCGGGACAGGCGGAAGTGGCCTTGCACACCCGGGGCCGCCACAGCGGACCCGCAGAGGGGATCATTGTGGAACCCTCGGGAATGGTGCTGGTCCTGGCGGCGGACATGGTCCGAGGGGTGCTCCACGCATCCCGTGTGCGGCGGGCGCGCCCACAGTGGACCATCCAGGTGTACACCCCCCCACGGGCGTGGCCCTTCTCCACGTGGGCGGTGCTCGCCGTCATGTAGCACCTGGCACCGGAGGACGCCCCCACAGGGACCGCGGAGGAAATCGCCCGGGACCTCCACAACTGGCCGGCCGACCAGGATTACCCCTGGCGCAGGCCCCGAGGCAGCCTCCCAGTGGCACCCGCGGCAGAGGGGCCCAGCCTCGCGGCAACCCTCCAACGGCACCCCGACAAGAGGGCACGCCACATCCTGCAGACGGGCACGGTCCCGGCCGCCCCGCCAGACTCTGAGTGGCGATGGGACGCAGGGGAGGCGCAACTGCTGCCGGGTCCCTGGGTCCTCCCGTTGTGGTATTTGCCCATTAGCACCCTGGCCCACGCCACTCAAGCCGTCAAGGGGGCTTTCCCGCAGCCGCTCCTCCCCGGCGTGGCCCTGCTCCGCAGCCTGCAGGCGGGGGCGGCCTGGGTACGGTGGAAGGAAGGAGGCAGGCACTCGAGCCCCTATTTCCCCCTGGTCCAGGGCCAGGCGCTGCTCCACGCCGAGGGCATGGGGACGGTGGAATGGGGGGCGATCGTGCCCGGCACGGCGTGCAGGTGGATCACCGCGGCCGCCCCACAGCCCATGCGATCGCCGCCGGCGTGCCACCGCCTCCTACGGATGGTCCCCTCTTTGGCCCCCCAACACGCCTTAACGAGGGACGTATGGAGGGCCATACTCAGCCACACCAATGAGTGGCTAACGAACCCGGGCGCACGGTACCCGCCGGGGCCGGTGCTCGAACAGCTCACGGCCCCCACACCCGGGGTCCGCCACGCCCTGCACAGGGCGTCGGCTCCCACGGAGCAGTTCAACGACGAGGTGCTGGACCTGGCGCTGGAGCCGCTGCGGGTGCTTTACCCGCAGACCCACATCCCACCCGCGGGCACGTCCAACCGACTAGGCCGCCTGGGGTTGCAGCGCCGCGTCGAGGCCGCGCACCCAGGAGGGGTTGTGGAACAGAGGCTAACGCTCCGCAACGCCTCCGCCGCGGAAGGCCACTGGTACCTACACCAACTCCTCTTCCTACCACGGGCGGCCCCGGAACACCGCCGGGAAAACCCGTACCACACGCACCCGGAGCGCCGAGGCGCGCAGGGCTTCCCGCAGCCAGTCCCGCTCGCCCTCTCGCCGGGAGGCGCTGCAGCAGGGCCCCCCTGCTCTACACCGCCACCAAGGTACAACAAAGGGGGCGCGACGGCACGGATGGTGCCAAACCGGACGTCACGAACCGCGGAGCGGTGGCCTGGATGGCAGCCTGCAGGCACCTCGCCCGAGATACTACGGGGCTCCGGCAGTACAGACCAGCAGACCGCACGGCGCTGGCGTCCGCGGTCCCGGCCGTCACCATGGGTCCCGTGGCGGTGTAGCCGGCGCAACTGCTGCCCCACGTCCCCTGCCGAAACACGCAGCCCCGCCCGCCGGCCGCAACGCACGCACCGACGGTACCCCTCACGGCGGAGCAGCTATACGTCGTCGCGGCGGCGCTGCTGGCGGACGGCAGGGAGAGCTTTGTCCACCACCACGGCCCGGCGCAGATTGCAGGAAGCATACAAGGGCCGCAGCGCGATGCACCACACTCGTGGCACGCCACCGTCCGCGGGCGCACCCGCGTCTGGGATGCGGGCGATGGCACACCCCCTCCCGGGCCTCAGCAAGGGGAGGCACTGGTGCTGCAGACGGCAGGCTACCAGGCCATCCTGCACGGCCATGCCGGAGGGTACCGGTCGCACGTCCTGGCCGGGGGCCGCTGGACTGTCTGGCACAGCATCGCCAGGCAAGGGGCATTCCCGCCCCTGCCCCACGTCGACTGGCAGCAGGGGCCCACCCAGGCCTACTATATGTCGGCGGACGCGTGGCCGCTGGCAGTCCTGCTACACACCGTCAGCGCCCCCAACCAGAGGCAGGAACCGGGATGGGTCAACTCCCCCGCACTGGTGTGGAGCCCCGACCAGGAGGAGCATCTACGGGCCGCGTGGCAGGGGGACGCCATCAGGGCCACGGACGTCCCGGACCTCCACGCGGGGCCAATCACGCACGCCCGCCTGGCGGCTACCCTGGCGGTGGCCCAACGGGGACAGCAGAACACGCAGTGAGTGGTCTGCATGTTCAGCCCGGCGGACGTGCACATCGTCGTTTGCGACCCCGAGCGCCTGCCGGGGCCCGAAGCCGTGGTCCGCGTGGCAGGCTGTACCCCCATGATCGTCAAGGCGCTACGGGAGGGCGAACACCACGCCCTCCTACTCCAGGTCAGGCTGAGGGACAACGCCCGGGCGGCGAGGCCGGGGGTGTGGCCGGCAGCGGCGCACCCCGCCGACCTAGAGCTCCAGCTGGCGGTCCCGACCACAATGTACCACTGGCTACAAGCCTTCCACGACCTGCGATGGAGGGGCAAACCCGACCGCCAAAATGGCTCCACGCACTGGCAAACGTGGCTGCAAGCAGACGCGCAGCGCGATGCCATCCGGAGTCTCGGGCCCGCGCCCGCGACATGAGCCCTCGATGCGGCGACCCCGGGCCGCACACTGGCGCCACACACGGTTCCACTGGCCAACCTGCCCTTCGAACCAGCGGCGGAGGGCGCCATCCGGAAGTCAGTGCCGCTTCCCCCGGCGCGAGGGGCCACGGAACCAACGAAATGCCCCCTGTGTGCAGACAAGTACTACACAAGCGGGGCAATGCTGGAACACCTGGCGTGGCACGCGGTGCACGCTGCAGCCCCGGTGGACGACAAGGACGCGGCCTCCAACATCCTGCAAGGGAGGGCACGGAGGTCTGCATGGCACGCCCCGTACGCCCGGCACCCCCGGCCCCGGGCGGCCGACCACGCAGACGGCAATGAGGAGGCACCTGGGGCGGCCCCGGGGACCGGCGGTGCGGCCCAACCAGGGTCCATCCCCGGGGGGCTGGCCCCCCTGGCCCCCCTGGCTCCCCTGGCCCCCCTGGCCCCCCTGTGGGCCCCGCTGGGAACGGGCTCGAACCCCATTGCCCCGGCGCACCCGGATGCCCTGGCTGCGCCGGCGGACCCAGCGGCGATGCCGATGCGGGATAGCTGACTCCAGGAGGACGCGGCGTGCGACGCCCTATGGCTCCTCTCCTCCAACCTGCGCAACGGCCTCGTACCGCCAGACCGGTCCCTCCGGGACACGCTCCGGCGGCGCCGGGGGCCTGCGGCCTGTACCGACAAGGAGCACCTCATCACCGGCATGCTACCCCAGGAGGGGGGCTTTGCCATCATGCTCCAGGAAACAGGGATCGCCACCTGGGCGCAGGAGATGCACATGGCCGCGGCGCTCCGGGACAAGGGGTACACCCCCTTCTTCAGCAGCCGGCTGGCGGTGACGGGAGCCACTTCCACCTCGAGAGGGGGGGGCCTCCCCACCGCGGTCAGCAGCAAGTACGTGGCGGAGCACGAGGTGCTCAGTCTCACGGAAATCGTCCCCGGGAAGGCCGCGGCCCTGGAGATCTGCACTGACGGGGGAGGCCTCACCCTCATCAACGTCCACGGGCCGCAAGCAGGCTGCTCCGCGTGGGCGGGACGGGCGGCGTTCTGGGCCGACATACAAATGTATGTCACGGCACGCAGCCTCGGTGGGAGACACCCGGTGGTCATCGCCGGTGACACCTACATGTACATGGATGCCACCACCAACCCGGCCACGGAGCACTTCCGAGCGGGCTGGGAGGCCTGCGGTTTCCGGAGGGCCACGGCAGGCGGCGAGGAGGACATGACCCCCACGCTCCACCCGTCCCGGCACAGGTTGGACACCTTCCTGGTCAACGAGCCCCTCCTGCCGTGGTCCCTGCGGGAAAGCGTTTGGGCTTGCGGCATGGTACACCCCCAGGTGATCGGCTCGGACCACCTCCCAGTCCGCCTGGCCCTGCCGGGCCTCCTCAGCGCAGCGGGGCGCGCGGGGGTACCCACCCCCTACAGCCACACGGAGGGCCGCCTCCTCCCGTACGGCCGAGGCCGCGCCCGTCCAACACTGCCTGTGGGCGGCGGTCACCGCCGCGCAGGATGAACCCTCCCTGGCGCCCTGGCTGGGTCGCGCAGAGCAGCACGCCTACGGGTCCATGCCAGCGGGCGCGGTGGACAAGGTGTTCGAACACCTCCAAGCGACGCATGACGCCCTGGCGCGTGTGGTGGGACGCCGGCAGCCGTCCCTGGTGGGGACGGACCCGGCGGAGGGGGACCTTCCAGAGAGCGGAAAGCGGCTCCAGGCGTCGGTCCTCCGCTATGACACCCTGGCAGCGTGCGCGCTGACGGCGTACCAGGGAAACGCGGCACGGCATGGCATCCGGTCCGAGGCGGCGCTCCGGCTCGCGGAGGAGCTGCGGGGTGCGTCGCCCGGGTTCCGCCCGACCACACACGGCCAGCTACAGGAGCAGCTGGAGAGGCAAGCAGCCGCCCTAGAGGAGGACATTCGCCAACTCCGCGCACTCCTGGCGGCAGACCGCAAGCGCGCCATCAAGGACTTCTGGCGCCGCCACGCCCCCGACATCGCACAGCGGTGGAAAGCCGTGCGGAGAGCCATAGAGCTAGAGGCCCCGGGCCCGTCAGGCCTCTGGAACGTGCGGGTCCCCAACACCCAAACGCTCCTCACGGAGGCCCACGACGTGATGTTCGCAGTTCGCGCCTTCTGGCGAGAACTGTATGACAAACGCCCGGTGGACCTCCCAGGCTTCGAGGCAGTCCTCAGCTGCCATGTCCCCCGGGTCCCTGAAGGGGCCTGGACACAGGTCCAGCAGTACTCCATGCAGGACCTGCAGTCCGCCCTGGACAAGGCCGATGGCAAGGCCCCAGGTCCCAACCACGTGGAGGCCCATTTCATCAAGGCCCTCTCGGCACCTGTCCAGTGGCTCCTGGTCCACTCCTACCGGGCCATCCTCCGCGGCGCCCCGCCGCCGATGCACTGGAGGGACGCGCACATCTGGCTCAGCCCCAAGGTACCGGGCCCCGCCAGACTGGACGACTACAGGCCCATAGCCCTGGGCCAGCTGGACATGAAGCTGCTCACGGGCCCCCTCACCCAGCGCATCACGGAAGTGCTCACACGGCACGGAGTGGTCAGCGACTGGCAGCAAGGGGCCCTCCCTGGCTCCAAGACAGGCCCCCCACTGTTCATGGCGCAGTGGCAGCTCCAGCGGGGAAGGCCCAACTACGTTTTCTCCTTTGATGCCCGCATCGCCCTCGACACCGCCCCGCACGGCGCCCTCCACCTCATCCTGCGCCACCTCTCCGTGCCGCCGGAGGTCATCAACCTCCTGTTCTTTCTCCACACGTGCGCCAGGCTGCGCATCGTCACGGCACACGGGCTAACGCAGCCCGTCCACATGCTGCGCGGCGTCCGGCAGGGCAACCCCGAGAGCCCCCTGCTGTACGGGCTCCTCCTCGAGCCCCTGCTCAGGGCGCAGGGGCACCGCCCGCGCCCGCCGGGAGGGGCCGAGCACAGCCTCATTCAGGCCTACATCGACGACCTGCTGATGGTGGCCCACACGCTGCAGCACTTCGTCGAGGGCGTGGAGGCAGTGGCCGCGTACCTGGGGATGATGGGCATGGAGCTCAATGCCCGCAAGTGCGCCATGGCCACCACGGAGGGGGTCCCGGGCCTGCAGCTGCGCCTCTGTCCCCACCTGGAAAACCCATGGCACTGGGTACCAGCGGCGGACTCCGTCCCCTACCTGGGACTCCAGCTGCAGCCGGACGGGGAGTTCTCCCTGCAGCGCAAGCACCGGCTACGCCTGGCGGCGGTGCACCACTGGTGCCTCAACACCCTCGGGCCACCGAAAGTGGTGCAGGACGTCATCCTGGCGATCCTCGGAGGGGTGACGCAGTACGTCGCCCCTTGCATCGCCGACGACTCCGACACTGCACGCCACCTGGACCACATCACGGTCCAGGTCGCGAAGGACAGGGCGCGGTACGTCTTCGACGCCTCGCGGGACAGCCTGCAGGATGACCGGACCCTTGGGCTCACAGGGTGCCAACGCGGTGCCAGCAGGCAGCAGTGGCCCTCGTGGGTACACTCGTCCACCACCGCTCAACCTCCGTGCGCGCCGAGGTCACCAAGATGTTCTGGGAAATAGCCAGCGCGCACAGAATATGTCCCGAGGTGCACTACCCCGTCCAGGAGTTCGCAACTCTAGCGGGGGGTGACTGGGTCCACCGCATACCCCGGGCCCTGGCCGCCCTGGGACTGGAGCTGTACAACCCCATCGCGTTCCCCAGGGCGGCCCATGTCCAACTACAGTACCCGCCGGGCAACATCGTCACGCTGCGCACCGCCAAGCTGCGACACCGCGACACGTGCCGCCTGACGGTGCCGCACACAACGCCGTGGCAGGGGGACCACGGGCCACGCCACCCCTTCCCCGACAACGATGACCCGTGGCCGACGGCGGTGAGGGAATGCCTCAACCAATGCGCCGATGAACGCCTCCACTATTGCTGCCGCGAGCAGGAGCCCACCAACCACCCCGGGTGGCGCCACACCCTGGTCCACCTCTTCCACACCACCGGCACGCGGGACCCCCGCCTGAGACTGGTCCGGCCCACGAGGGCTAAGCAGGACACCCACACTGGCCCACGGGTGACCCCGGACGGCCTGCACCTCCACGTCGGGGGCTACCGCCGTCGGGGCGGCCTACCCCCCCCCACGCGGGGGGCGGCGTACCACCCACCGGCAGCCCTCATGTACATCCTCCACGACGTAGTCGCGGAAAGCGATCACCAAGAGCCTAACGCGGATGTGGCATGGCCCGAGCCCCTGCGCCTCCGGCCCCACGCGCCAACGCCGTTGTGGTTGGTGACCACGGATGAGCAATGCACCCAAGCGGCGGGGCAAGCGCAGCTCCGGGCCGATTGGGTAATAGTGCAGGTGGGGGCAGGCCAGCCCTAACCCCGTGGACTCCCCCGTGGCACCGCCCTGCTAGTAGCTACGGGGGTGCCGCACCACCCACACATGGCAGTGCACGCGCTGGAGGACCAGCCAGAGGACACGGGACACCTGGTGGTGCACCAGCGCGGAGGCCCGGCGTCGCTCGAGGAACATGTGACGGCGCTTTGGTCCTGGGCAAGCACGATCGCCGGAGCGGAGATCCGGCTGCACGACCACCCGGCGATCAGCGCCGGCGACACCAGGGCGCTGAGCGTGGACCAACTGACCACCAGCCACCCCGACGTCCGGTGGCACTCGGCCGACCTCAACGCGGGGTGGCTCAGCCCCAGCGGGTACTACTGGATCCCGGAGGCCTGGGGCCACACCTCTTCTGACGCATCCGGGGGCGGACCCTGCAAACACGCCACCAGCGTCACTCTCGCCGCCGACCTCACCCGCACGTGGGCGGTGGCCATATCGGGCACGGTGCCCGACGGGGAGGGGGTGGCCGCCTCCCCCCCCCTACAATACGGTGCCCACCGACCATGGGTCCACACGGTGGACGCCGAAGTCATCCTCCACCTCCTGCGGCACGCAGATTGCGAGCGGACCACGGGGTTCCCCGCGGGCGCGGCGGAGGTGGTCAACCAGATGCCCCTGCGGTGGCTCCGGGACGGCCTGTGCGCGCGAGGGCGACACGCCGGGCACCTGTTCTGGTACATCCGAGCCACCTCGCACCACAGTGACGCCCTACGGCACAAGGCCAACTGGGCGGCGTCCCAGGACACCGTCCTGCAGAACACGCCCCCGGTCCCTGGCCACGCCCAACTCATTGTCGCCGGCCGTGACGGCCACCTCGATCTACGGCCCCCCACGATGCGGGCGCTCGGCGAGGTTGCTCAGCGGGCGCAGACGGACCATGCGCTGACGCACCGGGGACACACACCTTTGCGCGCGGCCCACGCCACCGCATATGTCCACGCCCCGGACTTTACCGTGACTGCCACCACCCGCCGGGCGCCCCGGGCCCGAGACGGCCACAGGCCGGTGCAGCGCAGGCTCCGCGTCCGTAAGGAGCGGCTCCCCGGCATCGCAGTCGTCCCACAACCGTGCCTCCTATGCGGCGGCCCGGAGGAGACCCCGGTGCACATGCACGTGGGGTGCGCCCACTCACGGCTCCTCTGGCCCCACTACCGCCAGGCGGTACACGAGACAGCCCGCCACCTCCCACCCGGGGACAAAGCCCTGTGGGTGGCCTCGTGGCGCTCCGCCGGCGCCACATGGACGGAAGTCTTCTGCTCCGGACTGGTGCCCGAGGACGCGGAGGCGCAGCTCCGCGCAATAGCCGGCTACGACCCGCCGGGAGGGACCTCTGTGGACGATTTCCTCCACCACATGCTCCGGCTGGGGGACTTCGCATGTGAGCTTCGCAACCACCGGCTGGAGCAACTCCTCCGCGAGCCCCTAAGCGCGGCAGCCCGGGCACACCGATGGCTCACTGCGGCAGAGGGCGACCACCCTCCCCCTCCCCCGCGCCCTGACAAGGACTTCATAGCCTCCCTCCGTGTCGTGAATGGCACTCTGGAGTGCCCGCCACAAGAGGGCCCCCACCCGTACCAGGACCTGCCGGGGGGGTTCTCGAAGCACCTACAAGACGCCCTCTTCCCACCGTGGATCATCGGGCGCGGCTCCGTGACCGCGTGGGAGGCGCGCATAGTGGGTGAGGAATGGGCGCGCGAGTGGAGCCGGTGGTGCGCCGCCACGCGCGCCCCGGAGACGCCTGCGCAACGATACGCCGCCATCCCGCTCGAGGGATGGGGGCCGGACACCCGGCTGAGACCCACCGTGATCCGCGGGGCGGGACCTGACCACCCGTGGGACGCGGCAACGGGGGAATGGCTGCAAGGGGCCCCGGGGCCGCAAACAGGATGGACTGGGGACGTGTCCTCACTTGTCAGGACACCCGTCCCCCGCCGCATCATCCTTCACGCCGCCAACGTACTCCGGGCTACGGAGATACGCAAATGGGGACACGCCGCGGCCACCGTCCGGTGGCACCCCCCAGAGGACGGGGCCGCCCAGCTCGCCGTGGCGCACTTCAAAGCTGGGGGGCCGGTATACGACGACGCCCTGTCCCGGCTGGGCGACGCCCAGGGGCCCTTGCTCCTCATGCTCCCCGGCGACATCGCAGCCGCGCTGCGCCAGGAGCTGGACGGCTGCGAAGGGCTGCGAGTGGGATGGGAGGCAGTCGCGGACGGCACCCTACTGGCCCTCCTCCACCGGGACGCCGCAAACGGGTGCCAATGGGATGCGCTGACGCCCCACCTCACAGGGCGCCACGTGTACATGGCACCCCCCCCCCAGGGGCACCCCCGCCCGGCGTGGGACGACCTCATCGCCGCCTTCCACGACCAAGGGATTCTCCTCGACGACACGTGGCGGGACGTCCAGCGGAAGACGCTCGGCAGGGACTACCGGCGCCGCGTCCGCGCCCGCCTGCTGGAGATCCGGGACCCCCTCCGACAGAGGTGGGACGACCTCTGGCTCCGCCATCTCGACCCTTGGTCGCCGCCCTCCCACCTCCAACACACCTGCTGGCTCTGCGGGGAATGTGACACGGCGTCCTCCGCAGCGTCGACAGGCGCCAACAGGTGCGCGCGGTGCGCCCAGGTGGCCCCGTGCCCCTGGCCCGAACCCGCCGCAGGCCCGCGCAGGCGCACAGAGGAGGAGGCCCTGCGCCGGCGCATCGAGGGGGCACACGCCCCCTCACACGAAAGCGCGGGCCCCGCGGGCGCTGTTCTTCTGTGGATCCACGTGCACCTGCGGGACCCCACATCCGTTGAGCACCTGTCGCACGTGTTCGCGCCCTGACCCCCACCCGCAGCCGCCCTTTGCAGAGCCCGCAGTAGCATGCCACGCCGACGGGGGGATTGGCCGGGACACGCCAGGGCCCGCCGCAAAGCGCAGGAGGCGGCCGTCCGGGGCCTGGTGGCGGACGCGTTGGCAGAGGCGCACGAGGCGCACGCTGCCGCCAGGTGTGACCTGACGG
Organism: Eutreptiella sp. 'Long Island Sound 2002'; assembly: GCA_964036045.1. NCBI lineage: Eukaryota > Euglenozoa > Euglenophyceae > Eutreptiales > Eutreptiaceae > Eutreptiella > Eutreptiella sp. 'Long Island Sound 2002'. Next base: position 56,916,633 of record OZ038378.1, on the reverse strand, counting down.
GCAGTCCGAGGGCTTTCCTCAGCGAGACCGCCCTCCCGGCCGTCCGCGCCCTGAACGGAGCAGGGGCCCCTACGCTGCTCCTGGCGATGCACCGGATCGTCATTGCCGTCCAGCCGGGGCTCAGCAGCCCGGAGGCGGCCCTCTACGGGCACTGGATGGAGTGGCACGAGTCCAACCGGTCGGGCCGGCCCCTGTCCATGGGGGATACCCTGCAGCTGACGGGAGCGGGGTCTGCCATGTCCCTCCGCAGCAGCGCCCCAGCCCTGCTGCACGCCCTCAGGACGCGCTACCCTGGGGACGCGGCCCCGTACCTGAACCAGACGCGGGCCACATACCCGGGGGGGGTGTCCGAGCTGGATGCCGCGCTCCACCTTCTACACCCACCGCACGAGGACCTGGAGGTGGGCGAAAACACGGTGTTCGTGGAAGGCGCGGACGAGGCGCCCGCCCGCCCCCGGCCGACCAACCCGGTGTACGACAGCACCAGGCCGACCCCCCCGTACGCCATCGTATGCGAGGCGTTCCCCAGGGAGCCCACCTGGTGCCCCGCCCTCCCGCCGGCGACGCACGCGCTCCGCGGCTGGGCCAACCCAGACCTGCCCCCCCCCCCTCTCCAGAACCAGGGGTGCCCACCACAGGGGGCAGGTCCTCTGGCAAGAGTGCCCTGGCACCCCCTGCTCCTCCTCGTCGTCGCGACCCGCGGGGACCGGGAACGGGTCCTGGGGATCACCCCCACCCACCTCTATGGGGCAGCACCCGTACCCCGCCCTCCCCTCCCGGCGCCCGCGGCGCGGGACTGGGTACACACCTTCCTGCGAACACAGGAGGTCACCGCCGTTACGGGGGTCCACCTAGTGCGGCTCCCCCCGGCACCACCCGACGACCCCCGGGGGCCCAGGGCCCTGGGCCCCGCCCCAGACTGGGGACTGTGGCGCGACGCGTGGGCCGCGTGGCTCACCCGCCTCCCAGCCAAATGCCGATGGATGGCCGCCGGCCCCCGCCCGTGCGGGGCTGACGCCACAGCCGGCCCCCCGCCGCCTCCCCCCCTCCCCCCCGCAGAGCACCGCACGGCACTGCCCACGGCACGGCACTGATGCACCAGGAGGTAGTGGGAAGGGCGCACCTGCCACCACGCATGCCTACCAGGAAAACAGTGATGGCAGACTCCGATGGCTCCCCCCAGCGGGACGACCGCCACCACCGCCGGTCCTGCTCCCGCTCCCCCGTCTCCCCGGAGTGGACGGGGGAGACCCCCGCAGAGCGCAATGAGCGGAGGCTGGCGGAGGCGGCGGTGCTGGTCGGGCCGCCGCCGCCGGCCCAGTAGCATGAGCCAGCCGAGGTGACCGCCCCCGCCGCCGAAGCAGCAAGCCCTGCCGCCCCGCCCCGGGAGGGGGCCCCAGACGCGCGGGACGCGGAGACCGCAGCCCCAGCGAGCCACGCCGCGGCCCCGACCGCGGCCCCCGGCACGCCGCCAACATGGGCGGTAGCCCCGGCGCAGGAACCCGGTGCATCTCCGAGGGGTGCCGCAACCGCAGAGGGAAGCGGGGAGGGCGCGCGAGGGGTTGCGACCGCGGCCCCGGCGAGCCGCGTCACCGCCTTGGCCAGCCACGCCGCGGCCCCCAGCACGCCGCGAAAGCGGGGGAAGGACCCCGCACGGGCCACGAGCGCCTCGCCGGCTGCCGCCGCAGCAGCAGCAGTGGGCAGGGAGAGGGCAAAGTACCGCGGCCACGCCAACCCCACCCACACCCACACCAGTCCCTCCAAGCCGTTTCCCCCCAAGCCCTTCCCCCCGGGGTGGGCGCGGCACGTCCGCCCCCCGGCGCCCGAGTGCTCGCCGCCGGGCGTCACGCTGCCGCAGCTGCAAAGACAACGGGACGCCCGGCGCGTGATCCAGGAAGGAGGGGACGGCGCGCAGGCAGAGCTGCGTGCCAGCCACGGGAGCGCGGAGCGGGGGACAGGAGGCGACAGGGGAAGTGCCCAGGAGCGCGCGCAAGGAGCGGGCCAGGGCACGCGCGGCAGGGAGCAAGGGCGCAGCAGCGGAGGGGGACAGAGCGCAAGCAGCGGACGGCGCGACTCAGGGCAGGGGGCCGGGACGGGGCCAGGGCACGGGAAGGGCGCGCAGGGGCGCGGGCAGGGCGCCCAGGTGCAGGGAGCGGGGCGAGGGATGGTCGGCGAGCGGGCAGGCCAGGGCGTGGGGGACAGGGAGGGGGACCCACGGCACGGGCAGGGGGCCGGAAGAGGGCCCAAGGGCAAGGGCAAGGGCGCCACGGGCCCGAAGGGACAGGCGGGACGGGGCATGGGAGCCCGGGGGGGAGGGCGGGCCAAAGGGAGGGGGGCGGGGAGCGGGGCGCCCCCGCAACCGGACGTGCAGCCGGTGAGGTGCATCCCCCCCGGCATCCAACAAATGCCGGCACACCATACCCACCACCAGCACCACCACCACCACCACCTCTACAACATCGACCCCGGCGCCGGCGAGCTCGTCCCCCCCCAACCCCCACGACCCCAGCACCACCCAGCCCCCCCCGCGCCGAGAGCGGAGCCGGCGCGGATGGCCTCGGCAGGGGGGGGGGCGGGCGGCGCATTGGCGCTGCAGGCACAGGGGCAGCGGGGGGAGCCGGCGCGAGGGGCAGAGGGGGCCCGGTTCTGGGACCGGGACTGGGGCACGGTTCCGGACCCTCTGGGGGATGAGGCCCTCCCCCTGTTGGGGGAGGTGCACGGGTGGTTGTGCTGGGCCAACCAAGGGACCACCAGGGGGTTGAGGAACCAGCCCTTCGATGCGGTGCTCCTCCGGAGGGACGGAGGAAACCGAGAGGTACCTCCGGGGGGGTGGGCAGCCCCAGAGGACCACGAGAGGGTCCTCAGGTCAGTGATCTGGGCGGCGTGGCCCGACAGGGAGGCGACGTGGCCGGCCTTCCTGGAAGGGGGACCGGTACTCCGCATCACGGATGCGGACGCCAACAACTGGCTCCCCCGGGCCTTGCGCAGCGCCCTCGCCCACTGGCGCTACCGCCAGCGCAACCCGCCGCCGCCACAGCCCGAGCCCCCACACAAGCGGCGGAGCAGGTGACGGCCCAGACGGCGGACGCGAGAAAGTGGGGGGGGGGGGGCGGGCCCCCCGACCCACGCTCCCACCACGGTACGGCGTGACGAAGGAGCACGCGCCACCTCCCGCGGGAGAGAGGGCGGAGACAACGAGCGCGGGGGGGAACCTACTGCCCCGCAGCCCGCTAACCGCTGACCGCTAACCCTGACGGCCGCCCCCGGCCGGCCAGCGCCGCGCAACGACGGCGGGGGGGACGAGGGGTCCCAGCGAGGGCCTGCAAGAGGGTCCAGCTCTAGGTAGAGGGGGGTGGGGGAAGGGTGCGACCCCCCGGCCGATGGCTGGCCCCCGGGGCCGGGACCGCCATGCCGCCCCCCCTCTCGGCCGTCAGGAGGCGGCGCCAGGGGACCGAAGGCCCCCCCCCCACTCCCCCCCCCCCCCTCCCACTCAGGCCCAAGGGCGGACGGAGGCAGACCAAAGAAACGGCGGCCCCGCACCCCCCCCGAAGAGGCCGCTGCACCCGAGGTGTGGGGGCACCACGGCTGAAGCAGGCGCCCGCACGCCCTGCCCGCTGCCGGCCGACGGCGGACCGGCGGCGCCCAGGACGGCACAAACGGAGCGGCCCTATCAGAGGCCGGCCCGGGGAAGACGGGGGCGCGAACCAGGGCGGCCCCCCCCCCCCCCCCCCCGCCGCACTGACCCGTTGGCGGCCGACCCGACCGCACCCGACGCCCGCGGCCGCCCGGCAACCCCCTCGGCACGAGTTTACCCCGGGGGGGCACAACGGAGACAAAGGATGGCAGGCCGACGCCCGACGGGGCGAGGGGGCGGGGGGGCGGCCCCCCCACCCCACCCCCCCCGCTCCTCCCCCCCAGCTTGGGAGCCACAGGAGTGACCCTCCGCCCCCCCGGAGCCGAGGGGGCGCCCGCCCTCCCCCAGAAGGGACCGCAACGTTGGGGGGGGGGATGCGGCTGGACCTGCACACCGCGCGCCCCAGCGCCCCCAGCCGCCTGCTCCTGCGGGGGTCGCGGCCGCAGGGCGAGCCCACACCAGCGCGCCGGAGCAACGCGCGGACCAAGCTTGGGGGCGGCGCACGGCGGCGCACCAGAAGAGTATGGAGGCAGCGCCCCATATGACCCTCCCATGACCACAGCCCACTCAGCAAGGGCAGAGGGGGGGTTCAGGTCTGCAGGGGCCCCCGGGGGAGGGGTCCACGGGCTGCCCCTCATCCCCCCCCACCCCGGGGCGGCTCCGCGACCCCGACCGCACGCGCACGCCGGAGGGGAGTGCACCGACGGCACGAGGGGCGCCAGGGTGGGGTACCGCGGGCCTTTACCCAGAGGGGCAGCAGGGAGGCCGCGGCGCGACCCCCCCCCCCCCTCCCGCCCCCCCACTGGCCCGCAAGCCGCGGGGGCCCCGGCCCCCACCCCACGAGGCAGGGGGGATGGTCCTCCCTCCCCCCGCCCGAGAGAGGAGCCGGAGCGCGGCCCGCCCCCCCGCCCCAGCCGCCCGCCAGCGGAGAACAAGCGAGCCCGCGCCAACGCGCAAGGACGCCGCACAGACCGCGCCCAGTGGAGGCGGGCGAGCACGAACCGGAGTGGTATGGGGGGCAACGCCATGGACAGAACGACGCCAGTGACACCCGCTTTGTTGCCTGCCCAGGGAAGGCAGAGGGACGGAACGAGGCAGAGCGACCTGCCGCCCTACAGGCCCCCCCCGGCCACACGAATAGGGGGCGCCCCCCCCCCCCCAGCCCGCCCCCCGGCACACGAACGCCACGGACCCGCCCCGCGGCACGCAGCCCCCACAGGGCGTGCAGACCAAAGGGACAGAGTAGGCCTCCCACACCCGCACGCCCGCGCCCACAGCACGTGGATAGCGGACCCCAACAGCCCGCCCAGTGGTCGGGCCCTCGGGGGAGGGGGAGCGCCTGACCCCAGACACCCCTCGCAACAGTGGAAGGCGTCCCCCCCCGGGGACGCCCTTCCGCCACCCCACAACCCCAAGCCAAGTAGGGGGGAACCGGGACCGGACCGCCCCCCCCCAAGCACGCCAGACGGAGCAAGGGACCGGGGCAGGACACGCAGAGGGGCACGGACCACGTGGAACGGCCCTACCAGCGCCGAGTGCCGGACGCCGCGGGAGCGCGAGCGCACACATACGCAGAGGGCACGCGGGGACTACCAGAAGAACAACCAGACCGAGCATGCGGAACGCACAGACCGCGTGGAATGGCGTACCAGCGAGCGAGGGTAAGGGACACCCGGACGGGACGGCCCGCCACACGCAGCGCGGGACACGCGGGGGGGGAAGGGGGAAGCGGGAGAGACACAACACCAGGTACCGGCCCGAGCCCCCTGAACCGGCCGCGAGCGCCGCGCACACACAGACGGGGCACTGCACCCGCCAAGGCAGTAGTGGCGCACAGCGCCACGCCCCAACCCCTAAGCTAGGCAGCCTCCGCGCCAGCCCAAGGGGGTCCCACTGGCGACAAGCCAGTAGCACGGGCCCGGCGGCGCCGGCGCCCCGGGCGACCACGCATTAGGGGGGCGACGCAGTGGGTAAGCGCCCGCAGCCACGGCTGCGAATTGATGATTGATGCACTGACCGGGGAGTGGCGAAACGGGGAAGCCGGGGAAGGACGGGGCTCCGAGCCCTGTGAACCCGGGCAGCGGGGGGAGCCGGCGCGAGGGGCAGAGGGGGCCCGGTTCTGGGACCGGGACTGGGGCACGGTTCCGGACCCTCTGGGGGATGAGGCCCTCCCCTCGTTGGGGGAGGTGCACGGATGGTTGTGCTGGGCCAACCAAGGGACCACCAGGGGGTTGAGGAACCAGCCCTTCGATGCGGTGCTCCTCCGGAGGGACGGAGGAAACCGAGACGTACCTCCGGGGGGGTGGGCAGCCCCAGAGGACCACGAGAGGGTCCTCAGGTCAGTGATCTGGGCGGCGTGGCCCGACAGGGAGGCGACGTGGCCGGCCTTCCTGGAAGGGGGACCGGTACTCCGCATCACGGATGCGGACGCCAACAACTGGCTCCCCCGGGCCTTGCGCAGCGCCCTCGCCCACTGGCGCTACCGCCAGCGCAACCCGCCGCCGCCACAGCCCGAGCCCCCACACAAGCGGCGGAGCAGGTGACGGCCCAGACGGCGGACGCGAGAAAGTGGGGGGGGGGGGGGCGGGCCCCCCGACCCACGCTCCCCCCACGGTACGGCGTGACGAAGGAGCGCGCGCCACCTCCCGCGGGAGAGAGGGCGGAGACAACGAGCGCGGGGGGGAACCTACTGCCCCGCAGCCCGCTAACCGCTGACCGCTAACCCTGACGGCCGCCCCCGGCCAGCCAGCGCCGCGCGACGACGGCGGGGGGGACGAGGGGTCCCAGCGAGGGCCTGCAAGAGGGTCCAGCTCTAGGTAGAGGGGGGTGGGGGAAGGGTGCGACTTCCCGGCCGATGGCTGGCCCCCGGGGCCGGGACCGCCATGCCGCCCCCCCTCTCGGCCGTCAGGAGGCGGCGCCTGGGGACCGAAGGCCCCCCCCCCACTCCCCCCCCCCCCTCCCACTCAGGCCCAAGGGCGGACGGAGGCAGACCAAAGAAACGGCGGCCCCGCACCCCCCCCGAAGAGGCCGCTGCACCCGAGGTGTGGGGGCACCACGGCCGAAGCAGGCGCCCGCACGCCCTGCCCGCTGCCGGCCGACGGCGGACCGGCGGCGCCCAGGACGGCACAAACGGAGCGGCCCTATCAGAGGCCGGCCCGGGGAAGACGGGGGCGCGAACCAGGGCGCCCCCCCCCCCCCCCCCCCCGCCGCACTGACCCGTTGGCGGCCGACCGGACCGCACCCGACGCCCGCGGCCGCCCGGCAACCCCCTCGGCACGAGTTTACCCCGGGGGGGGCACAACGGAGACAAAGGATGGCAGGCCGACGCCCGACGGGGCGAGGGGGCGGGGGGGCGGCCCCCCCACCCCACCCCCCCCGCTCCTCCCCCCCAGCTTGGGAGCCACAGGAGTGACCCTCCGCCCCCCCGGAGCCGAGGGGGCGCCCGCCCTCCCCCAGAAGGGACCGCAACGTGGGGGGGGGGGATGCGGCTGGACCTGCACACCGCGCGCCCCAGCGCCCCCCAGCCGCCTGCTCCTGCGGGGGTCGCGGCCGCAGGGCGAGCCCACACCAGCGCGCCGGAGCAACGCGCGGACCAAGCTTGGGGGCGGCGCACGGCGGCGCACCAGAAGAGTATGGAGGCAGCGCCCCATATGACCCTCCCATGACCACAGCCCACTCAGCAAGGGCAGAGGGGGGGTTCAGGTCTGCAGGGGCCCCCGGGGGAGGGGTCCACGGGCTGCCCCTCATCCCCCCCCACCCCGGGGCGGCTCCGCGACCCCGACCGCACGCGCACGCCGGAGGGGAGTGCACCGACGGCACGAGGGGCGCCAGGGTGGGGTACCGCGGGCCGCCACCCAGAGGGGCAGCAGGGAGGCCGCGGCGCGACCCCCCCCCCCCCCTCCCGCCCCCCCACTGGCCCGCAAGCCGCGGGGGCCCCGGCCCCCACCCCACGAGGCAGGGGGGATGGTCCTCCCTCCCCCCGCCCGAGAGAGGAGCCGGAGCGCGGCCCGCCCCCCCGCCCCAGCCGCCCGCCAGCGGAGAACAAGCGAGCCCGCGCCAACGCGCAAGGACGCCGCACAGACCGCGCCCAGTGGAGGCGGGCGAGCACGAACCGGAGTGGTATGGGGGGCAACGCCATGGACAGAACGACGCCAGTGACACCCGCTTTGTTGCCTGCCCAGGGAAGGAAGAGGGACGGAACGAGGCAGAGCGACCTGCCGCCCTACAGGCCCCCCCCGGCCACACGAATAAGGGGCGGCCCCCCCCCCCCAGCCCGCCCCCCGGCACACGAACGCCACGGACCCGCCCCGCGGCACGCAGCCCCCACAGGGCGTCCAGACCAAGGGGACAGAGTAGGCCTCCCACACCCGCACGCCCGCGCCCACAGCACGTGGATAGCGGACCCCAACAGCCCGCCCAGTGGTCGGGCAGTCGGGGGAGGGGGAGCGCCTGACCCCAGACGCCCCTCGCAACAGTGGAAGGCGTCCCCCCCCGGGGACGCCCTTCCGCCACCCCACAACCCCAAGCCAAGTAGGGGGGAACCGGGACCGGACCGCCCCCCCCCAAGCACGCCAGACGGAGCAAGGGACCGGGGCAGGACACGCGGAGGGGCACGGACCACGTGGAACGGCCCTACCAGCGCCCAGTGCCGGACGCCGCGGGAGCGCGAGCGCACACATACGCAGAGGGCACGCGGGGACTACCAGAAGGGCAACCAGACCGAGCATGCGGCATGCACAGACCGCGTGGAATGGCGTACCAGCGAGCGAGGGTAAGGGACACCCGGACGGGACAGCCCGCCACACGCAGCGCGGGACACGCGGGGGGGGAAGGGGGAAGCGGGAGAGACACAACACCAGGTACCGGCCCGAGCCCCCTGAACCGGCCGCGAGCGCCGCGCACACACAGACGGGGCACTGCACCCGCCAAGGCAGTAGTGGCGCACAGCGCCACGCCCCAACCCCTAAGCTAGGCAGCCTCCGCGCCAGCCCAAGGGGGTCCCACTGGCGACAAGCCAGTAGCACGGGCCCGGCGGCGCCGGCGCCCCGGGCGACCACGCATTAGGGGGGCGACGCAGTGGGTAAGCGCCCGCAGCCACGGCTGCGAATTGATGATTGATGCACTGACCGGGGAGTGGCGAAACGGGGAAGCCGGGGAAGGACGGGGCTCCGAGCCCTGTGAACCCGGAGGACTCCGCCACCAGGCAGGAGGTGCGTCTTGGAGGGCCCCCCACTAGGACCCGGACGGGAGGATATCACCTGGCCCGACCAGGTGGCCCCCCGGGGCCGAAAGGCGTCTAGTACCCGCAAAAGCAAACCTCAAACCTCAAACCACAACGCACCGACCAGCCCTCCAGATCCCTGACCTTGGCCGAAACCACACACACCTCCAACACATACCCCCCGTACCCGAGCCCTGTCAGACCCCGGACTGGGTTCCAGAGGACGCCCCCTATTCCTCCCACGAAAGAGCATACCACTACCCCAACCACATCCAACATCTCGCCCGCTTGCTCGGCAACGCAGACAGCCGGGCGCACATCCAGGAGCTCCAGGACAGACTGCAAATTCCCCTCTACCACTCAGCTCTGCGCCCAGCAAACGTCCCAGCCTACCTCACGACGCATCCAGCTCCTCAGGGAGCAACTACCATTCCTCACCAGGGTCGCCAGATGTCTCGCCCGCAAACACATCCACGTCCCCGAAGAACACACCCGTTGCCCGTGCTTCCACACCACCCCGGAGGACTGGGAACACTCCAAGAAATGCCCTCTTCATACAGGCAGGGACACGCTAGTGGGCTGGGCCCCGGCGGAAACCCTACGACAACACGAAGGATGGCCAACCCACAGCCACGCACACCAGGCCACCGAACACCTCTTCCGGGATCCCCTGGTCAAAGAAGCCACCATGAGAGGGGCGGTGACACAGGCCCTGCACCGACACCTCCCCAAACACACGGAAAGCCCCATGGAGGCAGCAGCGCACCTCCAGCTAGAGGCAGTCCGCAGAGCAGCGGCCCAAATGGTACACCGCAAACACCTCCTGTTAACACACGCGGAGCAACTCACCGACCCCACCGCCAGGGAACACATGCAGCGTCTCATCCATTACCATGCCCTGCATGACCGAGACGTCCACTAACTCACTCCGCGCCCCGCACGCGCCCCCCATCTCCATCCGCAGGCCTCCAAGACACCACCACAGCGCCCCGAGGCCCATCTCTCACCCAAGAAGCCACCCGGCACCGCCCAGCCCGGCCGAGCCCAACCAGGGCCAACCATACGTCGACTCAGACGCGCAAGGCCCCGGCAACCCATCCAGCCCACCCCCCCCGGACCCGGGGCACCCCCCCCTCACACCGGCCACCATCCGCGACCCCGACCTCCTCCGAGCAACCCTCCAAGGCAGGGCCCCGACCACCCCCCTGGGCTGGTACCGCCTACAGGAGGACTGGACCAAGCTCACCGTCAAAGCCCTCCGGGACCTGACCACCCCAGGCAACGGCCTCCACGAGACCATCGTAGACCTCGTACTCTGACGAGCCCGCAAACACACCCAGGGCCAGCACGTCCGTATCCCCCCGATGGAGTGGGCCAGGCCCTGACACACGACACGGACATCAAGGTCACCCGTCGAGGGACCATACACCTACGACGGGCCCCAGCGGAGAAGGACCACCCAGCAGACCCGAACCGCCCGGAGCAGTGGGAACAGGCCACCGCACCAATCCGCAACGCCGCCCTCCGCGCCGCCGGCCTCTGCACCCCAGACGACGACCTCCCTCCCCCACCTACAGACAGTGAGCACCCCCCGCCGGAGGTCTGGGTTACAGTCCTCGAGCGCGGGCACTACTACCTGATAGGCGCTACAGCTACGTCCCCCGGCCCGCAATGGCTCGTCAAAAGGACAGACACCATGCTCGCCCCAGGGACCGCCCCACCAGGGGCAGTAGGGGACCCCACCACCCAGCACAGGGTCGTCAGGGGCGTCCTGCAGCCAGGGGACAAGCCCCCAGCCCGCGCCCTGGCCTAAATCACCTCAGGGAAGACGGGCTACCACCTGGGATTGGCCATGCTGTGCCTGACCCACTGGATCCAGCGCCGCTGGCCACCCACGGGGACCGTGCCCTGGATTTGAGCCATCCCCACCGCCCACACACAAGTCGAGGCGGGCCCGGACACGCGGCCAACCCCCCCCCCCCCAGACCGCAGCAATCCCTCACCTGCGGGTACCACGCCATCCACAGGGTCCTCAGCCGCGTGGGTCTTAGCCCAAAGCTAGCATACCCCCTTCCCACCACTGACCAAGAGGTCCACCAGATACGCCAGCTCGTCTGCAAAATCCCTGCCGCAGCAGCAGAAGACGGCAAGCTTCTCCTCCAAACCGCCCGGCCTACAATTGGCCACGCAAGCGCGCCGCAGCGAGCGGACACATACACCGACACAACACACCCCACCGCACAATCCCCGCCCATGCGCCTCCCCTCTCGCTGCTCACCCAGAGACCCACACAGGCCCACCATCGCGCGCACCCCCAGGCCCCGCGACACGGGCCTCCCCCACCCGCCCGAACACCAGCACACGCCCGCCACACACCCACCCGCCGGACACCCCTCACCAGCCCCCACACTCGACAACCCGCACACAGCCGCCGGGAGGAGCCCCGCGCCCGGCGGCAAGCCCACCTCACCCAGTGGCCCGCCCACGCCCCCGGCAGACACCCAAGAGGACCCGGGCCCACCCCCCCCGGCCCCTGAATGCAGCCCACGCGAACTGTTCCCCCCCGCGGACGCCAACCAACAAAACCTGACACATTGCAGGACCCCGGGCCAGCTAAGCCCAGAAGGAGAAGGCCACAGCCCCGTGCCTCCCTCCCCCGCCGCTGCCGACCACATCGGCCCGCCGGGCCGCCGGGCCGCCAGGTCACGACCGGGCCCCTCCAGCCGCCCGCCCCCAACCTACAGCCCGAGGACATGCCCTCCATCCTCCCCGCCGTGGCCGCAGCAGAAGCCGCCGCCCACAAGCCCGCCCGCATCACCGCCCGACCCGCGTCCACCACCTCCTCCTCATCCTCAGCCTCATCCACCTCCTCCACCTCATCCTCCTACACCCCCCTCCCCACCGCCCCCATCCTCAAGGCCATGGCAAAAGCCAAAGCCGCGGCCGCACGCACCGACCCCCCGACCCCCACACAGGCGACTCAGGCACCCCTGCAACGCACCGGGAAGACCCGCGACCCGACATTGGCGCCCTCATACCTCCAGACAGAGGTCCTCCTCAACCAGGAACCGGAACCCAACCCCAAACCCGACCCCAAACCCAAGCCGGCGCCCAGGCGCGCACACACAACACCACAAACGCAACGACACAAACCCAACCGACACCGCCCTAACCCAAACCCTCACCCAAGCCAGGACCCCCCACCCACCACAACCCACGCCCCCCTCCCACCTCCAGCCACCACCACCGCAGAGGCGGCCACCCAACACGACCCCGTCAAAACCCTCGTCCACATCCCCGTCACCAAGCGCCCCGTCATCCATCCCCCACAAACAACCACCACCGCCGGCCAAACCAACCCAGGGACGTGGGACCCCTCGACCACCGTCACCGTCAAACCCGGCCCCCGACCCGCCCCCCCTGCCCACCACATAGTGCAGCCCCAGGGGCTGCGCACGATGCCCAACCCCCTACCCCCACAAGGGGGACCGGAAAACCCACAAGGGGTCCAAGGGCCATACCCGCAACACCAACCCCACCACTACCAACACCACCACCATCAGCGGCCCCACCACCACCACGACCAACACCGACCCCACCACTACCACTGCCCACCACCCTACCCCACCGGGACACAACCCCCCGTGCACGAACAGCACCAGCGAATGGGATGGCAGCCACCGAGCGCTCCACCCGCATACCCCACCTACCACCAGGGGCCACCCCCCCCGTACCAGCCAGCCCCCCCGTACCAGGAACCGTATCCCCCCGGCCACCACGTCCACGCCGAAGGGGCCCCCCGGGCCCAACCCCGCCAAGGACAGTCACTCGACCCATACCACCAGCTGCTGCCGCCACCACGTCCCTACTCGGCGGATCCATGGACGACAGGGGACCTCCCCCCTCCCCCCCAGTACCAGGCGGCACCACGCGAAGCCCCCCAGGACCCGCCGACGCCTCTCGACTGGCCCGACTCGAGCGATGAGGCCCGGTCCCGCAAACGGCGGCGCTCCCGCTCTCCTCCCACACGGCACACTCGCCCCCAGCGCCCACACTCCCCACACCGCCACCGCGCCTCAACGACCCGCTCGCGCTGCTCTCGCTCCCCCAGGTGCCACCACGACCCCCCGGGACCCCGCTCCCGCCGCTCTCGCTCCCCCGTGCGCCACCACGAGCGCCACCGCCGCCCCATGTCCACCTCCCCCTCCCCCCTCCGGCCATAAAAGACCCCCACCCCCAGCCCCCGCCACTACCGCTTCTGCTCCCCCCGGCGCCGCCAGGCACGCCACCGCCGCCCCACGTCCACCTCCCCCTCCCCCCACAGGCCCCGCCAGGCTCCTCGTTCCCCCCGCCGTCCATACCCATCCACCACCCCCAGCCCCCGCCACCACCACTCCCGCTCCCCCGGACGCCACCAAGCGCGCCACCGCTGCCCCATGTCCACCTCCCCCTCCCGTTCCCCCCTCCGCTCGTACCCGTCCTCCACCCCAAGCCCCCGCCACTGCCGCTCCCGCTCCCCCAGGCGAAGCCACCCCCACCACCACCACAGGTCAACGTCCTCCCCCCGCCGCTCCAGGACCCCGGGCACGGACCCCTCCCCCCCCCCAGGCCCCCGCGCACCTCGCCTGGTGGTCTGCCCCCGCTTTGCAGGAGCTCTGCCGCTGGGTGAAGTGGGTCGGGGGAGCGGGAAGGCAAGATGGGGTGCACATGGTGCATACCTTCGAGGAAGTGCGCACCCGCACCGCCGCCGACCCCAACGAGGCCGCCCCGGAGGCCATGATGCCGCAAGCGGCATGGGAGGCCCTCCTCCGCGATGCGGTCCAGGGCCTTCGCCCCCCCTACACCCCCCAAGCCCTCCGCCAATGGCTCCAGGCCACCCAGCCCAAGGCCTGGGCCATCGGCGCCCCCTTCCCACCCCGCCCCTCCCACCACCACCACACCAGGAAGGGGAAGGACAAGGGCAAGGGGAGGGCAAAGGACACCAAGGGGCACTCAGACAAGAGGGCACGGAGGGGCCCCAAGTGACGGCAGGCACCCATAGGGACAGGGCGCCGGAAGAGACACCACATGGGGGCAGGAAACCACCGAAGAACCAGGAAGGGGCAGGAGCGGGGACCAAGGCGCGGAGGAAAAGGGCACCACGGCAAACGCCACGACCCACACCCAGGAAGGGCATACCACGACGGGGGGACCAGTGCCGCCCCACCCTGAGCAAACGCCGCACGACTCCCGGGGGCGCACCCCCCAACACGCACCGCCGAAGCAAGCATCGGACGCCGTACGGATCACACCAGCGCACACCCACCAGCCACCGGAAACCACACGGGGAGTGGAGGACACACCTACACGGGGAGAACAGGCCACACCCACAGAGGAAGCTGCAGGGAACGCACCCGCACCGCGCACCACCACGCCGTCACCGCCAGGCGACCACCCCGGGCGCCACAAGGGCCACCTCACAGGCACCGGAAGAGGACAAAGGCACGGCCACAGCGACCAGGGCTAGGGACTGGAACCCCCAGAGGACACGGGACCAAGGCACAGGCCCCCAGGGAGGGCAACCCCAGGGACGCCTACCCGACCCACCAGCCAGAGCGGCACGCCCAGGCCCCCACAGCACGGACCCAGCGAGACACCCGCACCTAACCGGGCCCCCCAGCCACCAGCCAGCTACACTCCAGCCCGCACTCCGCACCACGACACAGGCCAGGCTGACCTCCACTGACCCACCACGGCACAACGCGAGACCACGGCACACCGCACCACAGCGCGCCACAGTGCAACGCCCCACAGCACGACGCGACGCGACGCGGCACAGAGCAGCACAACACGGCACGACTGACCCTAACCCGAAGGACTAACCAAAGCAAGCCACCGCAGACCCCGGAAGGCGCCGCACCAGCGCGCCACACACGGGCACTGCAGGCCACACACGGGGCCACCGCGCGCCTGGCAACAACGTTGGCAGACCACCCAGAAGGTAAAAACCGGCACCGCAGAGGGGAAAGGACACGAACAACCCCAGCCCCCTAACCCAGAGCCACACGCAGCCGCCTGGCGCAACCGGCCAGCCGGCAGAGCCAGGACCTAACCCGGCAAGAAGGGGCGCCGAGCCCAACGTGTACATAGCCCACCCGACCCATGGGGCCGGAACACGGCCAAACAGAACGCAACCGCCAACAGCAGCCCGGAAGACCACACTGAATGCGGGCCAGTGCGTGCGCCAGCCGAGGGAAGGCAGAGGGAGGAACAGGCAGCCCCCCCCCCCAAAAAAGAAAAAACAGAGGGGGGAGGAGGGGGGGCGCGAAAACAGCCCACAGCCACCAAACCGCCCGCCAACACCACCAGAGGCGGCTAAACCCCCGCCCCAGAAGGCACCGAAGACAGGACCCCCAAAGAGGTACAGGGGGACCACCCAGCCAAAACCGGCAACACCAAGCCAGGAAGAGCGGCCCACCAGGAAAAGGAACACCGAAACATGCAGACATACACCACGAAAAAAAAAAGGAGCCAGCAGCCCAACCCGAAAGAAAGGGGATGGGTGGGACAGGGACCACAAAACCCGGGACAGGGACACCCAGCAACCGACACCACAAAGCCAAAAAAAAAAAGGAACAAAAGCGCAAAAAACACACCCCGACAACCCAGCCAAGAAGGGCGGGGCACAGCCGAGACCCGGGCCCAGCACGCACGCCCACACCGCACACCGGAACTGGAAACGGGGGGGGGCAAGCGGAGCGCGCACGAAACCACACACGTCCCATAAGCAGGCCGAAACCTAAGCCGGACCACGAACACCACAAACAGCCGGCAAAAGAGGGACAACACCACAAACCGTGTTCAAACACACCCACCCAAGACCCCAGCCAGGACTGGCAGGGTTAACAAAACCCACACCCAACCGCAAACTGGACCAAAACAGAAACGCCGCACAACAGTAGGAAACCCAGTGCCCACAGCCCGGGCACTGAGGCAGCCCGTGCCATGCAGGTGCCCCGGCCAAACGAGACCCGGAGACCGAGGGTAAGGCTGCATCCTAAGGCCTGCGCTGCTTTGGGACTCGAGGCGGAGCGTGCGACACCCAGGCGCCTCGGAACCCTAGTACCAAGAACGTGCATGCATGCGTTAGAAACGGGATACGCCAGGAAGTCCAGTGAACCTCTAGGGTTCCGCCCAAAGGAGGGGACATGCGCAAGCACGGGGGCACACCCTCCTGGCGAGACAAGCACGTCACGCCGGCAGCGATCAGCCCTTCCGGTGTTGCCCGCGGCCGCTTTGTTGCGGGCCAACAGTCAGGTCTAGCGGGATGTAAGCCGCCTCCTCTCTTCACGCGCGGAGCCTCTTCCTGTTCGTCACAGGGGCGACGCCAGGGGGAACCAAGGGGCGCCTCTCCACCACCAAGTGCACCTACCTACCTACCTAGAAACATTTTTGCCTTAAGCCAGTGAAAAGGAATGACGTCCGTGATAAGGAGGGAACACAAGCTGTAAATGTAGGTTTGGATGTTGGGGGGGCGGATGGAGAAAAGGTAAAGAGAGGTTTCGTCGAAACCAGGTGCGGTGTGGGCCTTAGCGTTCGACAAAAGAAGGTTAAAGACGTCTCTGGTAAAGTGTGGTTGTGGAGCGTCGTTGGGTATTTTTGGGGAGTTAGTCATGAGTGTGTCGATGAAGGCTGGGTCTGTGTCGAAGTCTGGGTGGCCTCCGTGGGAAGAGAGGGTGTGTCCCATAGATTTGCACATTTCGTAAGGGTCGGTGGTGAGCTGACCAGTTTGGTCATAGAGAGAGATGGGGGTGGTGTTTCTGGGGTTGAGAATGTTGTTGATTGTCTTTTTTATGCGTTTGTGAGAAATGAGGGAGTGGTGGAGTTTATTGTGCGCTTGTGCTTGTTTCTTTGAGGTCCAGTCATTGAGTAGTGTTTGAAGTGTTTTAGTTTTGTGTGTATTGGAGGCAGAAGAAGGTAAGTTTTTTATAGCGTCAAGGAACTGTTTCTCCACGCTGGTTGGTTTGTGATCGTGTGCTTGATGAGTGACTTTTTTGTAAGTAGTGACTAGTTGGCTGAAAAGGAAGTCAGTCAGGGGGATAAGTTGTTCAACGGGTTGTTGGAAGAGAGTGTCGTGGTGCTTGGGGAGCCAGTGGTTAAGAGGTTTACTGAGGGACGTAAAGTGTGACTTTTCCTCTTTGCTTAGGGGGCGGTAGTGAATGGAATTGTGTGGGATGTTGTATATGTTAATCAGGTTGGTGGGGATGGCTATGGAGGTGGATACGGGTCGGTGGTCGGACATGTCGTTGTGAATGTCAATGAAGGTGTTGAAAGGTTTGAAAATGGTGTTGGAAGAAGGAGAAGAGAGTATCAGGTCGATGCGTGTGTGAGACGGGAGCCTTTTGTTTGCAGGGCGCGTCCATTGTTTTGTCTCTGGGTGGTCCTTACGAAACAGGTCAATGAGGGTTGGTGTGGTGGTGGGATTGGTGGGGTGTACCTGGTTGTGGAGCCAAGGCCAGTATTTATTGTGTTTGATATTAGCCGTGTCTAGAGAAGGTTGGAGCTATGTGTTGAAGTCGCCGAGCATGATGTGGCACGGCTGGTCTTGTTGGAGGGCGGAGATTTTTTTCTGTAGCCTGTGTCGGAGATGAGCGTGATGTGATTTGTACACGTCAATGATACGGAGCGTGTGGTAGCCTGGTATAGTAAGGTCAATGGCAATAAGGCATCCAGTGACCTTGTCGTGTTTGATTTGCGTGACGAAGGGAGATAGGGAAGAGTGAATGATGATCGCTGTGCCGTTAGATTTGTCAGAAGAAAGGTTTATGAAAGTGCGTAGGTTTAAAAGTGAATGCAAGAAGGGGGTGGTAGGTATTTCCTGTAAACAAAGTATGTCGGTTCCTTGTTGTTGGTGTCGTAGTATAATGGCGTCTAGGTTGTCAATGCTTTTTGCAGTGTTATGAGTAGTGAGTGTCAAACGTGTTTTAGAGTGGATCTAGTTGTCTGTTGGTGTGGTAGGTTTAGGTGCTTTGTGAATGTTAGTAGCGTATCTTGGTGGTTGGGGTACTCCCGGTGGGAGGGGGATATCAATTGATGGCGTCATGATGATGAGAGAGATGGGACCACGTTTCAAATACTGACCACTTCCCAGACATTCCTTGATCCTGACGAGTCCTCGAGTCTAACGTGAAGCCGTATTGGCGGTCGTGGCCCGAATGAAAGCAGCCACTGAAGGGGTCAAGAAGGAACCACTTGCAAAACGTTAAACCCTTCATGCGGTCATGACATAAATCAGACAGGCCATGTGGTTGCAACCTAGAGGGCAGAGTGACAGTGGGCATGCAACTGAGTACCTGTTCGTGGCTTGGATGAAACAAAATATTGACACACAGGAGATGAGTGAACGAAATCCACACGGCATGCGGGAAGCATTCTGAGGAGAGGGTACGTTCCAATGTGTTCGCATTTCTTTCGATGTGTGGCACACTACCTCGCGAGATGATGGTTCGTGAATGGTTAGATGAAATCGCTTTGAGAACCAGCAGCCTGATAAGCAGGTCATACCGTTGGTATTGAGAGGATTGAGGACGAAGGGAATCCGTATCTCTGAGTAGTGACATAGTGAAAACATTGAGAACTGGATGAGAGAAAGAGTGTGGGTGGGTGGGGAGTCATTGGGGCTTAGCCACGATCAATCGCTCATTAATGGAGCGCAGCTGTTTCTCAGAGCCAAATTCTTTGGCGGTGTAAAACGCAAGCACCCAAAAGGCTGCCTTGCATGTTTACATGTAAACATGCAAGGCAGCCTTTTGGGTGCTTGCGTTTTACAGGCGGCCCAGAGTGTGGCTTCCCATTTAGAAGTGGCATGGTCTTTCACAAATGAATCAATCATGTTTTGCTTTTTTAAGAGGTTGGGCTAGCCGGAGGTAAAAGTGATGCCCTGAACTTTTTCTTCGTGTGCTAGGATACTGGATCCCAGGTTTTGAAATAGTGCTTCAAGATATTTGTGTGATTTGGCACTTGGGTTGGATTCCAGTGGTTGGATGGAGGTGAAGGTACCAAAAAGTGAAGTTGCTTTGTTGATGTCTCTAAAACTTATGGAGCGTGGAGCACAAATGACAACCGATTTGGCGTCGGTTGGTGTCTAGGAGGGTTTAGCCCGGTAGCTTAGTGGAGCGTCGGATAAAACTGCATAAGTGTTATCGTGATTGAAAAAAGTGAGGCCGGCTTCCTTGCATTGCTCGTTCATCCATTTGAGTTTTGAAACTCGTGTTTCGGTGTTACTTGGAATGGAGTGGACATCCAGATGCACCAATACTGAGTATTTGGTGCGGAGAATTGCGTATTGCAGGATAGAATTCATTTTTTCGAGAAAGGCCACTCGATTTAGAAGCTCCGTGGGTTCGAGTTTGGCTCTGTTTTTAGCGGAGCTTTTTGTGGCGGAGATCATGAAAGTGTTTTCATGGGCGGTGAGGTTGTAGGGGAAAGCCATAATGAGTGGATTCCTGTCTAGTGGGTAATGGGATTGAACGGTTTTGGCGATTTGGGAGGAGAGGGCTGAGTTGGGTTCGATGTCGAAGCGAGTGTGGGTGCTTCAAACGGGCGAGCCACCTTTTTTTATCTCAACGATGTAGTGTGCGCAATAGGTGGAGGTAATGGATGAGGCATCTTGGAGGTCGAGTTTGATTAATTTGTTGAAAAATTGGAAACCATCTTCCCCGGTGAGGACTTCAAAGTCTCGCCAAATGTCACTTCTGACATAATTGGTGATTGGTGGTGTGTGATGGGCTTCTTGTTGCAGAGAGATAAAAGCCTCGGCATGTGCAAGGTCATGGCCCGGCGAAATAGGAGAGAATTTGGGCGGTGTGTATTGGAACTCGGAAAGGTTATCCAAAGTAATCATAATATATCCCTCCGGGTGTGGGGCCGAGCAAGTGTCAAAAGGCTTTTGATCATTCTTGAGGATCATATTCAACGGAACAAAGTTTTCGGAGATTTTTTGTTCAACCATAAACCTCCTTGCTTTGGCATACGCTTGAGAGTAATCCCCAATGCCGGTAGTGGCTTCACACACCCTCGGGTCTGACACCAAAAGAATTAGCGTACCCCTTACATCTATTTTAGCACGCGCAAGCGACGCTAATGCATTGAGCAACATGTTCACGTGAGCGGTTGTGTTGTGCGAGGCGTCCTTGTTGAAGTCGTAATTTGTGGTGGGGGTGAAGATGAAGGTTCTTGTTTGGGACTCGTAGAGGTTGGCCATGATGTTGAGGGTTGTGATATTTTGGGGAGTGACCAATTTTGCGTTTTTGATGGCTCGTGCATGGTCTTCCGTTGGATATGGGGCTGAATACTCAGACTTCTCGTTGAAATAGTGTTGGTAGTCAGTGCCCCCAAAATGTATTTCGTGAGGTTGTTTGTGAAATTGGGCGATGATGTCCTCGGTTGGTAACATGGTGATGTAGTCGGAGTATACACGGTTGTCTTGAGATTGGAATCGATAGACTTCCGGAACTTTTTCGTCTTGAAGGTCTTGGTGAAGTTGGGATGAAGAGTTGCCTTTCGGGTCCTTCACAACAACGTTGGTTGTTTGGTGGGTATCCAAGTCTTCCATAGGGATGAAAGTGAAACTCTTGTTGCTCTTTTCTGAAGGTTTGGCATAATCCACCGTTGGCTTTTGATTGAAATGAAGTTGGGTGTTGATGACGATGTCGTCCTTGACTGCCCCCTTCGTTTCACGGTTTCGTTGCGGGGTGGTTTTTTGAATCCATTTTTTCTTGTGGCGCTTGGATTTGCCGTTTGGGCTTGAACTTGCATTCTGGCTTGGAATTGCGTCTGGAGCGTTTTTCTCGGAGTTTGCTTTCTGATTTGACTTTGGAGTTTGGGGTTGTTGATCATTCTCCTTTCCTTTTTCATCTGCTCTGCTTTCTCGAAGAGCCGCGTTGCGACTGTGATCCCTCAGCTGTTGGTCGCTTTTCTCGAATTGCGCTACGCGATTGGCGACAGACTTGCTCGGATCTGCGGCTTTTGGCACGGTGGGATCTTTGCCCATGATGGATTTCTTGAGCAGCTGTTGTTGAAATTATGATCAGCGTGTGCACCAGGAAATTGCGGATTGAGTGATACCTAATACGTGGGCAGAAATCAGTGATATCGGAAAACTTCAGGAAAAGATTTTATTGTAGTCTGTCAACCTGAAATTAGGAATCTCCCACGGAGGACCCAGCCCAACTTGCCTGTTTATACGTAACTTCATGCGAGCTCAAAAACATCCACACCAGTCTGTTTTCATTTAAAATACTTGCGAAATGCTATCGTAATAATTTATATCTGTTCGGGAGGAGGGATCATGTCAGTCTGTGTGTTAATACACTGACCAACAGCCTGCAACAGTTGTACAGCATGCCTTTACAGTTTGAACAACAAGGTGACACTATCTAGGTGCTTTAATGCCTGGTTACTGTCCGGCCTAAACAGGACATTGGGATCCGCCTGCACTCCAGGGCCGCTGACTTGCTATCCAGAGTTAAGTCCCATGTAAACCGCTGGCCCGACCCATGGTCACACAACTGTGAGTACACCATGAGGTCACTAATTCCAGGTCTGGATCATAAGTCTGACCTTTGGTCGTATTGCAATGTAGACCGGGCCCTAAACATTGCCACCACTCTTGCTGAGTTGGGCGCTAAAAGCCTCTGTTCGGGTAAACTGAAAAAATCTTTCTGTGGATTATGGCGTAGCAAAGGATGCCCTATCACCAAGGACATCGTCGACGACTGTATCAAGCTAGGCATTTCCATCTCTCAGCTGCAACAGCTCAGGCCTGGGTAGGGTGGAGGGATGGCCTGACCTTTGTTTGTTTCTCTTTTCCTCATTTATTTGATCTGTTTTATATTAATCATACCATGGTGGTTGAATGCGCCTGACGCGTGAACGATTTGCCACGCCAACACTTTCACTTGATTTTCTTCTGTCGCTGTGCATATCGCTGTGTTCATAATCGCTTTGTCAACAACAAGTGTGGAACGAAAATCGACTGTCTTCTGAACTCAGATTCATGGCCATTTGAAACGTTCACTGTTGTGTGCTTGCGCATTCGATTTGAAGAGAAGTGTGGTTCATGGGTGACTTTGTTGGGGATAGAACAAATGGTAAAAAAATCTATTTCAACAGGGTGAAATATGACAAAAAGAAGGGCGTCTTGCTCTGTACTTTCCATATATGCTTGGTCCAATTTTTTTCAGCGCAATGGCGCGAAGATATGCGTAAAAAACCAAATGTTATTTTGGGGTGTTTTAGAGGGTTGGGCAAAAAGTGATTCATGGGTCATCTTGAAAAAATCACAGAAAAAAGCCCCTGTTGAGTTAAAACAAGATGGAAACGCCCTTTGGAAGCCAGCACTCTCTGTTTCACAATGGCGCTTTCGTTGACGTGATTTGCGCCAATGGCGTCGAGTTGAGCGTAAAATGATGTAGGCCATTTTTGACATTTTGGGCCTTTTGGCACATCAAATGTTAGTAAAAAACTTGAATGAAAACAGAACTTTGAAAGGGAAGGGAGGGTGGGAAATTGACAATCACGCTACTGGCGACACGCCCGCAGCTAGAAAAGCGCGTCAAAGGGCGTGAATCCTCGATACAGGGCAACCGAAGGCCATGTGCAATGAGGCAATGAAATGCAACAACACAAATATCAAAGGTATGCTATGCTACACTTCAAAACTGCAAATCACAATGCTGCTGTAGCTTGGAGCGCCTTGAAAACGCATTGTCAAAGTCCTCTAGTGCTCGTTCACGTCCCCTAGCAGCGCGTAGCCCATAGATTTCAACGATTTTAAGCTTCTTTTGACCACTTTTCAAAGTATTCTTGAGTCACGCAAAGTAGTCCCTGATGACACTTGAAATTCCTCAACAAAATCACACTTTAAGAGCTCCAGAAAGTCCAAAGCGTCGTTCTTTGAAGTCCTGGTCGTCGTCGTCGTTGCTACAGTGCGCTTGGAGCTTCGCCATCCCAGTTTTTACAGTAATTTCAAGCTTCTTTGAAGGAAATTGGAAGTATACCTTCAAGCAGGGAACTCACTATTATGGAACAGCGTACGCTCGCCGAGCTTCTGCGCTTCTTCCTTGTCGTCGTCGTGCTGCTCGAACTCAGATTACTGGACTGTCATATGCTTGTGCTTGGGTGCATATAGAAAGCCCATTTCCTTGTCTTGCACTTAAAGATCAAATTGTTTCAAATGTTCTCCATTACAATTGATCTTGTTGGCAAGTACAGGACACAGGCAACAGCAAGAAGACAAAGAACTTGACGAATATCAAGCTGGACCAACTCGCTGGTCCAGTAATATGGGTTCACATGCCCAAATAACAAGAAAATTAATGTAACATCAAAATCTCATTAAAAAGGCAATAAAACCTATATTCTAACAACTTTCTGAGTAGTCTATCTTGTCCAAGGCCTTGTCAACATTACGTAAATCATTGTCGGCGACAGCAGGCGCAAACCATCGCAACAGGCCTTCCGAAGCTTCTAAATAGCTTCAAAATAGCTTCTAATACATAACCTTCTAGAATAGCATAAAACATGATTAAATCACATTATAAGCATATGGAAAGTGATTATTCATGTATGGCTACTAATTTATCCTACATCTCTGCTCTCTGTAGTGTACTTAAGAGCAGTACACTCTAGCAGTAAGCTATGGGCTTCAAATATGAGGCAAATATGAGCAAATATCCTACTGCCTTAGGATCTTGAAGGTCTGAGAGGTTTTGTAGAGATCCTCCAAGAAGCTTCTGAGAGGCCCAAATGCCCCAACTTATTACAGGTTCCCCTTGGCGTCGCCCCTTTGACGGAAAGGAAGAAGCTCCGCGCTTGAAGAGGGGATGCGACTTACATCCAGCTATACCTGACTGGTGGCCCCCAACAAAGCGGCCCCGGGCAACACCGGAAGGGCTAGTCGCCGCCAGCATGAGGAAGGTGTCATGCCGGGAGGGTGTCCCCCCATGCTTGCGCACGTCCCCCCCTTGGGTAGAACCCTAGGGGTTCAGCGGACTTCCTGGCGTATCCCGTTCCCAAGGCATGCCAGCCGCGTGGTCTTGGTACTTGGGTTCCCAGGTGCTTGGGTGTTGCACGCTCTGCCTCCAATCCCGAAGTAGCGCAGGCCTTAGAATGCAGCCTTACCCCCGGTCTCCGGGTCACGTTTGGCCGGGTCACCTGCATGGCACGGGCTGCCTCAGTGCCCGAGCTATGGACACCGGGTTTCCTACTGTTATGCGGCGCTTGTGTGTGCGTCTGGGTTTAGCGGTAGCCCCCCCAATCCTGGCTGGGGTCTACGATGGGTGTGTTTGGGTACGCGTTTTTGCTTCGCGCCGCCAATCCTGGCTGGGGTCTGTGGTGTGTGTATTCGGGCACGGGTTTTGGCCATTTGATGCTGGGCTGTGCCGTGTGGGTTTGAGTTTTGGCTTCACCCCGCCTATCCTGGCCGGGGTCATGGGGTGTCTGTGTTTGTGTACGCCCTCCCCCTGTACCCCGCCAGTTCTGGCTGGGGTTTGCGTTGTGGGTGTGTGTGCTTGGGTTCGCGCTTCGGCTGCACCTCGCCGTTCCTGGCTGGGATGTTGGGGTGTGTGTATTTGTGTGCGCGCTCGGCCTCTAAGCCGCCAATCTTAGCTGGGGTTCATGTGTGTGTGTCTGGGTTCGGGTTTCGGCTTTCACCCCGCCAATCCCGGCTGGGGTGTTGGGGTGTGTGTGTTGGTGTGCACGCTCTGCTTGTACCCCGCCAATCCTGGCTGGTGTGTGCGGTGTGGGTGTGGGTGCTTGGGTTGGGGTTTCGGCGCGCACTTCCATTCCTAGGTGAGGTGTTTTGGGTGTGTGTTTTTTTGTGGGCGCTCCGCCTCTAAGCCGCGAATCCTGGCTGAGTTTCATCGTGCGTGTGTCTGGGTTCGGGTTTTGGCTTTCACCCCGCCTATCCTGGCTGGGGTGTGGGGTGTGTGTGTTTGTTAGCGCGCTTCGCTTGTAACCCGCCAATCCTGGCTCGGGCGTGCGGTGTGCCTGTGGGTGCTTGGGTTCGGGTTTCGGCTGCGCCCCGCCATTCCTGGCTTGGGTGTTGAGGTGTGTGTGTTTGTGAGCGCGCCCCGCCACTGAGCCGCCAATCTTGGCTGGGGTTCCAGGTGCGTGTGTCTGGGTTCGGGTCTCGGCTTTCACCCTGCCAATCCCGGGTGCAGTGGTGGGGTGTGTGTGTTGGTGTGCCTGCTCCGCTTGTACCCCGCCAATCCTGGCTGGGGTGTGCAGTGTGGGTGTGGCTGCTTGGGTTCGAGTTTCGGCTGCGCCCTGCCATTCATGGCTGGGGTGTTGGGGTGTGTGTCTTTGTGTCGGCGCTCTGCCTCTAAGCCGCCAGTCCTGGCTGAGGTTTGTGGGGCGTGTGTCTGGGTTCGGGTTTTCGCTTTCACCACGCCAATCCAGGCTGGGGTGTTGGGGTGTGTGTGTTTGTGTGCGCGCTCCGCTTGTACCCCGCTATTCCCGGCTGTTGTGTGCGGTGTGGATGTGGGTGCTCCCGTTGGTGTTTTCGCTGCGCCCCGCCATTTATCGCTGGGATGTTGGGGTGTGTGTGTTTGTGTGCGCGCTCCGGCTGTACACTGCCAATCCTAGCTGGGGTTCGTGGTGTGTATGTCTGCGTTTGGATTAGGGCTTTGGCCCCGCCAATCCTGGTTGGGATGTTGGGCTGTGTGTCTTTGTGTGCACGTTTCGCCTGCACCCTGCCAGTCCTGGCTGGGCTGTGTGACGTCAGTGTGTATGCTTGGATGTGAATTTCGGCTGCTCCCCGCCACTCCTGGCTGGGGTGTTGGGCTGTCTGTGTTTGCGTGCGTGCTCTGCCTGAGCCCCGCCAGTCCTGGCTGGAGTTCGAGGTGCGTGTGTGCTGGTTCGATTTTTGGCTTTCACCCTCCCAATCCTGGCTGGGGTGTAGTGGCGGACCACGGACATAAAAGCACAGGCAATGACATCCCAGCCAGGACGGACGGGGTGAAGACAAAACCGCAAACCAAGCACACACACCACAAGCTCCAACGAGGAAGGGCGGGGTGAAGCCTAAACCCGTATGCAAACACACAAACCGCAGACCCCAGCCAGCATGGGCAGGGTAGACCTGCAGCGCGCACACAAACGCACACACCCCAGCACCCCAGCCAGGATTGGCGGAGTGAGGCCACAACGACACCCCAACAAACCCACCGCAGACCCTAGCAAGCGTTAGCGGGATACACGCGGAGCGCGCACACGAACACACACACCACAACACCCTAGCCAGGATCGGCGGGCTGGGAGCAAAGCCCACGTGCAAACACACACACACCACAAGCCCCAGCCAGGATGTGCGGGGTAAAGCCGAAAACCGTACCCAAACACACACACCGTAGATCGCAGGCAGGATTTGCTGGGTGGAGGCGGAGGGCGCGCTCAAACACACACACCCTAACACTCTAGCCAGGATTGGCAGGGTGCTGCCAAACCTGACACCCGAGCAACCCCACCGCAGACGCCACCGACGATTGGGAGGGTACAGGCGGCAGGCGCACACCAACACACACACCCCAACATCCCAGCCAGGATTGGCGGGGTGGAAGCTAAAGCCGAGCCCAAACACACACACCACAATCCCCAGCCAGGATTGACGGGGTGATGCCAAGACCCATACCCAAACACACACACCACAGACCCCAGCCAGCAT
Organism: Eutreptiella sp. 'Long Island Sound 2002'; assembly: GCA_964036045.1. NCBI lineage: Eukaryota > Euglenozoa > Euglenophyceae > Eutreptiales > Eutreptiaceae > Eutreptiella > Eutreptiella sp. 'Long Island Sound 2002'. The sequence continues at coordinate 56,890,074 of OZ038378.1, read as the reverse complement.
TGGCGGGATAGAGGCGGAGAGCGCACACAAACACACATACCCCAACAAACCAGCCAGGGTTGGCGGGAGGAAAGCAAAAGCCGGACCCAAGCACACACGTCACAAGACCCAGCCAGGAATGGCCGGGTGAAGCCAAAACCTGTACCCAAGCGCACACACCGCAGAATCCCGCCAGGATTGGCCGGGTGAAAACAAAAGCCAACCCAAACACACACACCACCAATCCCACCCAGAAATGGCGGGGTGAAGCTGTAACCTGTACCCAAAGACACACACGACAGACCCGAACCAGGATTGGCAGGGTTCAGGCGGAGCACGCACACAGACACACACACCCCAACACCCTGCCAGGATAGGCAGGCTGGAAGCAAAACGCGAGCCCAAACACACACACTACAAACCCCAGCCAGGATTTGGGGATGAAGACGAAACCCGGACCCAAACACACACACCGCAGACCCCAACCAGGATTGGCGGGGTACAGGCGGAGCGCGCACACAAGAACACACATCCCCACATCCCAGCCAGGATTGGCGGGGTGAAAACAAAACCCAATCCAAACACACACACCACAAACCTGACCCAGGAATGGCGGCTGAAGCCGAGACCCGTACCCAGACACACACGGCGCAGACCCGAGCCAGGATTGGCAAGGAAGAGGCAGAGCGCGCACACGAACACAGACACCCCAACACGCCAGCAAGGATTGGCCAGGTGAGGTCAAAACCCACACCCGAACAAACCCACTGCAGACCCCAGCCAGCATTGGCAAGGTAAGGGCGGAGCGCGCACACATACCTCAACATCCCAGCCAGGATCGGCGGGCTGGAAGCTAAAACCGAGCCCAAACACACACACCACGAACACCAGCCAGGATTGACGGGGTGAAGGCAAGACCCATACCGAAACACACACACCACAAACCCAAGCCAGCATTGGTGGGGTAGAGGCAGACATCGCACACAGACACACGTACCCCAGCCAACCAGCCAGGATTGGCGGGGGGAAAGCAAAACCCAGACCCGATCACACACCTCAAAAACGCCAGCCAGGAATGGCCGGGTGAAGCCGAAACCTGTACCCAAGCGCACACACCGCAGATTCCTGCCAGGACTTGAGGGGGTAGAGGCGGAGAGGCGGAGCCCGCACACAAACATACACACCCCAACACCCTAACCAGGATTGGCGGGGTGAAGCCAATGTCCACAACCGAACAACCTCACTGCAGACCCCAGCCAGGATTGGCGGGACAGAGGCGGAGCGCGCCAACAAGCACGAAGACCCCAACATCGGTGCCAGGATTGGCCGGGTGAAAACAACAAGGGACCCAAACACATACACCACCAACCCCACCCAGAAATGGCGGGGTGAAGCTGAAACCCGTATCCAAAGACACACACCGCAGACCCGAACCAGGACTGGCGGGGTGCAGGCGGACCAAGCACACAATCACACGCACCCCAATACCCTGCAAGGATTGGCAGGCTGAAAGCAAAACGCGAGCCCAAACACCCAAACAAACCCCAGCGAGGATTTGGGGCTGAAGACGAAACCCGGACCCAAACATACACACCGCAGACCCCAACCAGGATTGGCGGGGTACACGCGGAGCGCGCACACAAGAGCACACACCCCAACATCCCAGCCAGGATTGGCGGGGTGAAAACAAAACCCAACCCAAACACACACACCACAAACCTGACCCAGGAATGGCGGGCTGAAGCCGAAACCCGTACCCAAACACACACGGCGCAGACCCCCGCCAGGATTGGCGAGGAAGAGGCAGAGCGCGCACATAGGCACAGACACCCCAACAGCCCAGCCAGGAATTCCCCGGCCGAGGTCAAAATCCACACCCAAACAAACCCGACACAGGCCCCAGCCAGCATTGGCCAGGTAAAGGCGGAGCACGCACACAGACACACACGCCCGAGCATCAAAGCCAGGATTGGCGGGCTGGAAGCAAAACCCGACCGCAAACACACACACCACAAATGCCAGCCAGGATTTGTGAGTGAAGCCGAAACCCGTACCCAATCACACACCACAGACGCCAACCAGGATTCGCGGGGTAGAGGCGGAGCGTGCACACAAACACACACACCCCAACGCACCAGCCAGGACTGGCATGGTGATAGCAAAATCCGAAACCAAACACATACAGCGCAAACCCCAGCCAGGACAAGAGGGGTGAAGCCGAATTCCGTACCCAAACACACACACCGCAGGCCACAGCCACCATTGGCGTGGTGTAGGAAAAGCCCGTACCTGTACCCAAGAGCACACACCAGAGAGGCAAGCCAGGAATGGCCGGGCAAAGGCCAAAACCCGAAACCATACACACGCACAGCGAAACCCCATCCAGGAATGGCGGGGTCAGGGCTAAAACCAAACCCAAACAAGAGTAGGAAGCCCAGTCTCCATAGCTGGGGCACTGAGTCGGCCCAAACCATGCAGGTTACCCGGCCAAACGTGACCCGGACACCAGGGGTAAGGCTGCATCCTAAAGCCTGCGCTGCTGTGGGACTCAAAACGAAATGTGCCACACCGTACCACCACGAAGACAAGTACCAAGACGATGCCGCTCGTATGCCTTGGCAACGGGATACGTCAAGAAGTCCGGTGAACCCATAGGGTTCCGCCTGAAGGAGGGGACGTGCGCAAGCACGGGTGCTCGGGCTCCCGGTGTGACGCCTTGGTCACGCAGGCGACCATCAGCCCTCTCGGTGTTGCCCGGAACCACTTTGTTTGGGGTCACCAGGTAGGTGACCAAGAAGACTCTAAGCCGCCTCCCCCCTTCAGCCTGGAGCCTCTTCCTGTACTGTCACAGGGGCGGCGCCAGGGGTAACCACAGGGCACTTCTTCAGGACCGAGTGCACCTACCTACCTACCTTCCATCCAAAGTCCTGATATACATCTCAGGCTGAAAAATACAAAGAAGGTGTAGTGCAACACAACGCTTGGGTGGGAAAATCTCAAAGAATTTAGGTTAGACTTTAACTACCATATAGTTGTACCGGGTTAACCCTCTCCTCCCAAGCTCAGACACACAAAGCCAGAAAATCGGGGGGTCTGGGGCTGATTCTCGGAGAGGAAACCGCAGAAATATTTGTTTTTCTCCAAAGCAAAATCATACAAAAAATATAAAAAACAAACAAAAACCACAAAAATGCACTTGTGTGATGTCCTGACCCTGAAGTCACAGACAACACAACGCAAATCCAGGGTTGCAGCTGAAAAAGTAGCGTAATGGAAGCACAAGTTGCTCAAAATAATAGTACAAAGATTCACATATAAGTGTCCATGAGTAAGTAAGTAAGTAAGTAAGTAAGTAAGGGCGGCCGCGTCCGCAGCCTCATCTGACATCTCCTTTTTTGTTTTAAATGGTTCCTCTGGCGGGAAGGAGAGCTCTCCACCAACAGTTCCCCTGGCGACCCCTGTCTCACCTCACGGCCTAGAACTTCAACCAGGTTCCCTTGGGGCATGACCGGCGGTAGGTTCCCTTCAGTCGCTGCCCTCCTGGTTTCAGCTTCTTCCGGTCTCCCATTGAAGCATCCTCCGGCCTTCTCCCCCCTAGCACAGCCTTTTGGGCGCCTGCAGGCGGGTTTCCTGTGGATAGCCCTCGCCGACAGCGGAGCATTTATCTCTGTCAACCACATTCCACCACTCCCCATCCCTCACGGGTTGGAGTACCCACTCGGCTCCCGGATGCACTTGGGTGTCCTCCATCCACAGCTGGAGGCCAGGGGGCGACCCTTTTCACGTTCCCCCTGGTCCCGCTCACGCGTGAACCTACGTGTACTCAGGCCATTGACCCAGGGACCTCAGGGTCAACCCTCACCCCTGCGGACACCTCACCGCCAGCCTGGAGTTCAGGGCATTTTCCCGACTTCCCGTGGTCAGGCTCCCCATGGTTGGCCCATGGTTCACCACTCCATGGCGACTGGTTTCCCAATCCCACGGGGCTGTTGCTTGGTGCTTTCGGTCTCCCTTCCCATCCCATGTCCGTTTCCCCTATGCCGCATCCCGTCACTGGCCCATTATCATGTCCCCTGGACTCCCTACCCCACCGGGCTGTTGTGCAGCCCCATCCCATCCCTCATCCCGTGTTTATACCCCAGTGGGCCGCCAGCAACCCTGTGGCGCGAGCCCACTGGATCCTCATCCATCCGGGGACCGTTTCGTGCGCCTAGCATCGGTTGCTCCCTTCCCGCCCCCGCCCCTCTCCCCTGTGCCGCGCCCTCGGTCTATTCCCCGCTTCCCACGCCGTCCCAGTCCCCTCGGGCCGTCGTATGGCTCTAGCCACACACCCTTTTCTGTCCTGTCCCCCTTTCCCTGCATCCTGTTTTTTTTTATTTACCGGGCCGCCTGCAACCCTGTGGCGCGGCCGTTCGGATCCGCTGCCTTCCCGGCACCGGTTGGCGTGCCTAGTACTGGTCGCCCCCTTCACGCCCCCTTCCGCTTGCGTGTTGTGCTCCCCTGAGGACCTGTGGTGGGTCCCTCCTCCTGGCCCCTGCGCCCCCCGTTACCCGTGCCTTCCCCCCACTAGGTCACCTGTCGCTGTTGGTATTGTTCTTTGTTGCTTTTCCATTTTCTTTTCTTTTTTGCGCCACCCGCGGTCTCTCGTCTGTCCTTTTGCTCCGTCCCGTTCCCCTGCCGCCCGCTCGCTTTGTGCCGCACGCCCTCCTGAGGCGCTGTGGGGTTATGTTCGTGTTTTTTCGCCGTGCTTTCTGCCGTGTGGTTCCCTCCTCCCTGCATGCACGCACAACAACACTGCACAGGTCATCTGTCTCGTCTCTCCCTTGGGTGCTCTTGTCCAGTCCCATCGCCTTCCCCTGGCGTGTCCCTGGGCAGTCCCCAGCCATGCCAGGTGGGCGCCCCTCCCTCGCGTCCCACTCATTTAAGCCATTCGTTGTAGTTTATCTTCTTTCTCCCCTCTCCACCCTCCCCTCCCCTCTGTTTCCTGCCCGCCCCCTTACTGTTGTTCTCCTGCTCCGTGTGCTCTCCGCTGTTTGTCCCCGCGCCATTGCTGTATCTCGCTTGCTCTCACGCGCCTCAGGGCCTCTGCCCTGTCCTCCGACCTGTAGCCTGACTTGGGCGGCCTCCCCAGATACCCCTTTTGGGGGACTCCCCCATCGTCTTCCCCCGCCGGCCGCCCCTCCATCAGTTCCCTGATGGTCGGGCGGGGCGGCCGTCACGGTTCGATGCGGGTCATTGGCATGGCGTTCCTCTGTGTGAGACAACGTGCTCTTTTGCGCCGTTGTTGGCCCCCTGCTTCCCCCCCCTCCCGCGCCCTGCCCCCTCTGCGTGTCCTTCCTTGGTGTCTTGTCAGCCTTTATGGTTTTTTGTTTTTGGGGGGTGTGCTCTCCGCTGTTTGTCCCCTCGCCATGGCTGTATCTCGCTCGCTCTCACGCGCCTCAGGGCCTCTGCCCTGTCCTCCGACCTGTAGCCTGACTTGGGCGGCCTCCCCAGATACCCCTTCGGGGGGACTCCCCCATCGTCCTCCCCCGCCGGCCGCCCCTCCATCAGTTCCCTGACGGTCGGGCGGGGCGGCCCGTACGGTTCGATGCGGGTCATTGGCATGGCGTTCCTCTGTGTGAGACAACGTGCTCTTTTGCGCCGTTGTTGGCCCCCTGCTTCCCCCCCCTCCCGCGCCCTGCCCCCTCTGCGTGTCCTTCCTTGGTGTCTTGTCAGCCTTTATGGGTGTTTTTTTTTGGGGGTGTCCCGGTGGTCGCGCTCTCTGCTCCTCCCGCGCGCCCTGCGTGTGCCCCCTGTTCTTCTCCGCGCTACCCCTGTCTCGCCGTTCCGTGCCCCCTCACTCGCCCTTCTCCCCTCCCATCCACTGTCTCTCTGCCGATGCTGCCTCCGTTGTTCGTCCGCCCTCTCTGCCTATGCCGTGCTGTCACTCGTGTGTGCCACCCGCGTGCTCTACCCCTGCCCCTCTCTGTCGTCCCTACCCTTTTCCCTGGCGGCTCACCCACCCTAGTGTTATTCCCTCGGTCCCTGTCTCTCACCTCATCAGGGATGCCATGGCGCCCAGTGTGGGGGGGGGGGGGGTTATTTGCGGACTGGACTGTGGCCCTGCCCGGGGACTGGCATGACGCTGGCCGCTGGGATTCGACGACCGCAATGTTCCTTACTCTGCCCGCTCGAGTGAACAGTAGCCCACCTTAGCCGCTGCGGCCCCCGTAGGCCCATCTCCCCGAGCGGCCACGATGGTGCTCCACGTCATCTCCGGCCGTCCGCGTTGGTCACGACCCTGTGCTCAGGATCGCCGCCGGTGCTCCTGGCAATGCAGCCCGGCTCTGTACCGCCGCTCGTCGTACTCCACCAGCACTCCAGTACAGTACCCCGTTCCACTACAGCATTCTGTCAGGCTTCTCGTTCTGCCCCACAATGCTCGCCGTACCCACGACACGTCCTGCGTCTCGCTTTCCCGGGCGCTCCATCCGCACCCGTCCGCGCCCCAGTACTCCGCCGCTCCATCCGCCCCCGCCGCGGGCCCTGTGCCCTCTGCTTGGGGTTCTCGCCTGTGTCCGCCATCACCACACCCCCCTCTACCGCCAGCCGTGTCCCTGCCCTTCCCTGCGCACCTGCGGCTCTCCGCTCCCTTCCTCCTCTCCTCGTGTCCGTCACACCCTCCCCATACCCTCCTCCACCTGCCCCGACTCCCCGTGTCCTCCTCCCCTGCAGCTCTCCTCGCTTCTCGTCTGCCCGTCCCTCCTGCACTCCCCTGGCCCCTGGCCCCCGGCGCTTCTCGGTCCTGCTCCTGCCTCGTCCTACGCGTCGCCCCCGTACCACCCCTTCCGCTGCAACAGCCCCCGCAGCATCCGAATCCTGGGCTTCTTCCCCTTCTCCTGGGGACAGTCCAGGCTCACCCCCGGGAGCGCCTCTCCTAGCATCCTCCTCCACTGGCCCTCCTCCATCTCAGGCCCCCTTTCCCTGGGCCTCCCTGCCCTGCCGACCAGGTCGCTGAGGGGGCGGATCCCCCTCCTCTCCCGCCTTCCCCCCGTCCTCCCCGCCCACTTCACGTAGCGAACCAGCACCGCCACTTCCCCCGCCGTCCACCCCGGGACCGTCCCGGGCCCCCTCCGCACCGGCGGCGGCGCATACCGCCGCGGCGGTGGCGACTCCAAGTCCCAGTCCGTCGGCGTCTGCTCTGGGCTGGGGCTGGCCAGCTGCGGAGCCCCCTCCGCTTTCCGTGCTCCCCGCTCCTCCCCCCGGCGCCGCTTCCCCCTCTCCTGCCCTACCTCCTCTTCCTCCTCCCTGGCCCCTTTTTCTGACGGCGACCGTGCCTCCATATCTGTGGAGGGGGTGTCTCCTTCCGGATCCGGGAGGAGCCGGTGTGCCCCCCGGGCCATTACCACCTCCTCCTCCCGCACCCTGTGCTCCCGCGCCGCCACCTCCCTGTCCCTCTCCGCGAGCTTCGCTGCCTCCCCCCTGATCCGCCTCCATGCCCTCCGTTGCATCTCACCCTCCTGCTCCGGCGGGATAGCCGGCTGCCTGAACGGCATCAGTGGGGGGCAACCCTCCTGCCCCCCTCCCTCCTCATGTCTTCCTCCCTCCCGTTGCGCCCTCTCCACCCTCTCCTGCCTTCTCCGATGGTCCGCCCACGCCCTCTGCAGCTGCTCCATTGCATGTGCTTCCCCTCCCTGGAGCCTGCCTGTCCCTTCCGTCCTCCCCTCCGCCGCCCTGCCCGCCCAACCCATGACCCTGGCCTCCCTCTCCCTCAGGCTCCTCTCTGCTTCCCCTGTCCTCTCCCATGCCCTCCTGTGTTCTTCCCCCTTTCTTTCCTGCGCCCCCCACGCTGTCCCACCGGCCTGTGGGCGCTGCTGCACGTGTGCGTGTGGCTGCATGCCCTGGTACGCCGGCGGGGGTGGGTACATCATCCCCATCGCCGGGTAAGGTGGCGGTCCGAATGGTGGGACGATTGGTGGGACGGCTGGCGGGACTACACCTCCCAACCATCCAAATCCCTTCCCCGGGAACACTGGTGAGCCCATGTACCCATGGTCACCCTCCTTCCCTTGCCCTTTGCCTTTTCGCCCCGCTGCCCCGTGTCCCTTGCTGCATACTCCGTGGAGTCCGGCCTTCCCGTGTCCCTTTCTCTGGAGCCCTTCTTGTCCCGCTCCTTCCCCCTGCAGACCGTGCCCACTATGCTTACCCTTGCCGCCTTCTACTTGTCCCGCACCCCTGCCCTGCACCGCGCTGCCTGTGGGTCGACTTCGCTGGCTCCCACTGTCTTGCTCTCCCTCCCGCTGGCCGCGGTGCCCCTCCGCCGCTGCGCTGCTCTGTGCTGCTTGCCCTCCCTCTCTCTTCATCCCACCACTGGGCAGCCCGCTGTGCTCCCTTCCCAACCCCTCCAGCCCTCCCTGGCGCCCCGACCCTGTCCTCCCCGACTCCATCTCCAACCGGTAGATTGTGTCCGGTCCCGGCTCCTGGGGCTGCTGGCGACCGCGCTGGCGCTCCACGTGTGCCAGCGCCTTGTACCGCGTCTGTACCCGCCTCCCTCTCCTTCTCCGCCCGTATCGCCGCACTGACCTGTGGGGGCGACCCCGGTGGCAACTGCCTGAACAAGCGTTCGGGCTGCGGCCACTGTCGCCCCCGTCCACTCCCTTTCCCCCCCTTCCCTGCCTGGTGTCCCTTCGCTTGCCCAGCCCCCGACGTCCCCACCTGCCCTTTCCCTCCCTTGCTTGTCCGCCTCCTCCCTCCGGTGCGTACACTGCTGTCCCCGCTCCCTGCCGCTCCCGCCGCTGGCTGCCCTCGTCCACCCTTGTCCTCCTCCTGCCTCCGCACTTCCGGAAGGATGGACTTCAAGGCAGCCCCGGTCATTGGGCGCCGTCAGCTGTTCTGGGCCTCCCTCCACCGCTATCCTCCTCGCCCCCTCCCCCTCATCCTCCAACAGCTCGAGGATATCGGCGACTACCGACTCCCCCCTCCCCAAATCCACGCTCGCCATCACATCTGCGATGTTGAAAGGGTCCGCCCGCCGCCTCACCACTGCCTGCTGCTCCTGCCCCTCCCCCTTCCCCTCAGCCTCTGCTGCCACCATCTCCGCCCTGTCTCCACTCGCCTCTGCCTGTCCTCCCCTGTCCCCTCCCTCTCCCATCCCCGCCGCGGCTCCTTCCCCCCTCTGCCGCCCTGTCCCCTGAGGCCCTTCCCGCCTGACCGTCTCCGGACTCTCCGGAGACGAGGGCGACGACACCTCCGCAGATGTCGCCGAGGACGCCGGCGAGGGGGGCTGCGGGGCTGCGTCCGCCTGCATGCGGGCCACCTCGGCTGTCACGCCCACCAGCCCCGGCCCCCCGTACCCCCTCACTGCCAGCGGCTGGCTGGGCTTTGGCTCAGGGTTGTGGGACATCTTTCTGCACACATGGTATCGCGGCTGAGCCCTGAGCCTTGTCGCCCCTTACCCCGCCACCCGCGCCCTCCATTCCCCCTGTTCGCGCGCCCCAGGTGCGTTGTGCTCTTGGTGCACCGCGGTTCCTCTTCCCCGTCTACTCCTCCGCGTACTGTGGACGTTGCGAGGTAGTCGTCAGCCTCGTACTGGACCTTCTCGTCCTCGTCCCCGCACCCCTGGCCACGCTTCTCTTGTCCGCTTGCATCTCTTGGTACCCGTTCCTGCTTCCCGCCCGGTGATCTCCGTGTTTGTGCTCGCTGTGCTTTCCACTCGTCACTTCAGCCCGGTCTGCTCCCCCTGGGCCTGCGCCTTGGTCCGCTCTGTGACTCAGTGCACCCAGTCCCGGATGCTCGCCCGGGCGACACTGCTGCCCCTTTCCCTCCGGTCCCCCTCCAGCTGTCCCCCTTTGCGCTGACACTGTTCACCCGTCCTGCCCTCATATCTGCCTGATTCTCTTTGGTCTGCGTGCCATCAGGCGTTCCTTTTGCTCTTCTCCCTCTCTTTCCTCCTCTTCCGCCTCTCCCTCAGACCGCCTTGGCCGCCAATCGGGCCGCTTCCGCACTTCCATCTCCGTGTCTTTTGGGTTGTACCTGATCAACGTCATCTCCACCCGTTTGGTGACCGGATCACGCATGTCCCCCGCCCGCGCCTCACACTGAGTCTCTCTGCACGCCATGCATTCCTGGAGATGCTCGACCATACGCCGCAACAGCCTGTGTGCCATGGCCTCCAGCGCCACCGTATGTTCCTGGAGTGCCAGCCACAGCAACTTCACAGTCACCATGGGCCACAGCCCTTTGCGATGCCCTTCTTTCCCCAGGTCCCTCTCCACCGCGCTTCTGCCTCTCGCACCCTTCTTGAGCAACGGAACGTCCTGATCCCGAACCAGCGGCTCTTCAATCCCCGTATACTGTTCACACCGCATGAAGTGTGCGTATGTTTCTTGCCCTTGGCCGCAGTGGCATCTCATATACTCCTCCGGGAGGTCCATCCCCTTATGTCTGTACCACCTCATGAATGTTTCCCGCACCGGCACCTGCCCCGTGATTGCCTGCAGCCTTCTGGTTTGCAGCCCTTTGGGCAGCGTTTCCGGCCTCAGCAAATTGGGGTAGTGGACCCGCTGTCCCACCTTGCCCTCCAGGTACTCGTTCAGCTCTACCACCTCCGACCCCCCTCGTACTTGAGCTAGCATGTGTACCGGCTGTGGATACGCTCCTAGTTCCTGCTTGCCCCTGTCCTCCTCCACCGCCCACCTTGCCTTCTCCTCTTCCCCGACCCTTGGAAATATATGCACCAACTGGAGGTGCTCCTTCCTCTCTGCCACCCTCCACTCCGGCTCCTGCTCCTTATCCACAGCTTGCGCCGCCCCATCCGCCTCATGATTCCCCACTCCTCCTCTGTGTGATTCCTGTTTCACCAGGTGAATGACCAGGGGCACTTTCTTCATCTCCAGCCCGTGCCATATGGCGTACACCTGTGACGCCAGCCCCGTGCCCAGGGCCTCATGCAGCAGCCTGCTGGCCAGTCTCCTGAGGGATGCCATGTTCGCCTCCGCATCCACCACCATCCACACTTCCTGTACTTCCTCCCCTATCTCCCCAACCATGTCCGCCACCGCCTGTACCTCCCCATGGGACGCTGCTCTGTACACCATCTTTTCCACCACACTCTCCGTCACCTGTCCCACCCCCCTGACCCTTACTGCCGCTGCCCCCGCCATGGGCGGTTATCCTTCCGGCCCGGACCCGTCCAGAAATAGCACCACCCTTTCCTCTGTGGGATCTGGTATGCGCACAACCTCCCTCTGGTAGTGGCAGTACACCTTGTGCCTTCTAATTCCATACTCTCGTACCCCATCCTCGATGCTCAGTTATCTCACCCCTCTGTACACTGCCCATTTATTGTCCCTCCTGGCCTTCCAGCCCTTCGTCACCACCACATCGTGACACCATGGCCTGTCCCCCTTCGCCCTGCCCTGCTCCAGGTATGCCTGTACCAGAACCAAGTACCATACCCTGTCCGCTGGCAACCCGTGGACCGTCAGCCTGATCCTCCTCGCACTCTCTCCACACTTGTCGCCCACGGGCACTATGGGCGCCTCCTCCTCGGGCCTCCCCGTGTCCGTCATCCGGAAACTCACTGCCCCTCCATCATCCTCCTCCTGTAGTCCCCGCACTGTGTCCCATCCCAGCTCGACCCCTGTCCTCTTCCCCTCCTTTTCCCCTCCCCACAAGACCTCCACCTCTCCCTGGGCCTCCTCACCCTCCTGCACCTCCTTGGGCAGCCGCAGTACCGGCCCCCACCACTGCCCCCTGGCGTCCGTAGCGCGCATGGTCGCGTTCGGGAACGCCCATGCCGTCATTCGCAGGACTGGCAACGGGACCTGCCCCGCTTGGTGCACCTCCAGCACTTGTCCCCCTGTCCTGCCCCTTCCGGGATGTTGTCTCTCCGGAACATATTCGCATGGACATCATACCACTGCCCGGTCGCACTCTGCACCCTCCCCCTCGGCCCTTTGAGTCCCAGCAGCGCACACAACAGTATGCCCGGCATGGCCTTGTCCCTCTCTCCTCTGTCCAGCACCACCCTCTCTTGCTGCGCCCCCGCTCCCCTCCCGCACCTTGGTTTCCTCCTCTGGATCCCCCACAGCGCTACCCAGTCGATCCACATCTTGCGTATCCTCCTGCTCCGGCTAGCGCGGTCTTCTTGTCCTCGCGCTCTCCTCACCATCCACTTGTATACACCCCATTCCGCCATCCTGGCGTCGCGATAGAACTCCGCATGGTGCAGCTCCGCCTGCTTGTATTCCTTCATCTCCTTCCCGCGCACGTGCAGCACCTCCATGCTCACTCCTTCCTTACTGACCCACCGTACAGTCCCATGCGCCACCCCTCCGAAGTCCGTGTCCAGAATCAGGGTCGGTCCGGCATTCCCACGGTGGCGGGCATGTACAAGAATTGCACCAAGGAAGAAAGCCTTGAAATTGGCATATGAACACCAATAAAGCAAAGTTGGGGAAAGAGGTTCACATACACATTCACAGCCATAAACCCCTCATTCCCTGGACTCAAGACCTTCCCTTGACCCACCAACATATTGCCCTGAACCAGGTCAAATGAGATGGCTGAATGCCATGTGTCACAAGTCGATACACAAACCCCAAAAGTGTGTTCACTCCCAAGCCTCTAAATCCTAGCCCAATAGGGGAGGTGCCATGTCATGGCCTAGAGTGGCACTCAGGACCATGCCCTACCCTGACATAACCTTGGTTGGACTTGGAATCGAATGGGCTTGGAGAAATGACCTACGAGTTTGAACTCATAACATGCCAAAAAACTGCCAATACACACCATATTGGCCATATATCACATATATGCTCAAAATTGAAGTTACCACTTATCCGAAGACTCAAAGCATGCATGGAATCGAAGTCTAGTATTCATGGAGGATATATACCAAAGGTCAATGCGCATGTACATCCCCACTTTACCCTCGAAACCCCTTCGGATATGGGCACCACGCACTGCCCAAGTCAGCCCATGATCTTGAGACCAATTCATGTGATCCTTCGTGCGCCAAGCCAAATGGAGTACGCGATCCGGCATATGGTGGTGTTCAACTCCAAAGCATATACCAACATGTGGACAACATACCATGGTTCGACTCTCCATAGGCTTCTTGCTGTTTGCCGACCAGGTAAGTACACAAAACGCAAAATTGAGCAAAAATTGAGGTCAAAAACATGAAAATATGACCAAATACAAGGTTGTCATGATAGTATATCTCTATGCTCACCCATGATATCCGTGCATGGTTCAATATACAAATGATTGGAACCATTTGCGAACAATTCCCCCACTAGGATCCCCAATTGGGCGCATGGAGATACCTTCGCCACTCGTATCTACATGCCCCATGAAAATGGGAGTGCACTCATGGATCTCTTTGACCAACATACCATGAGCAATACATACGCGGTAGACTTAGTCTAGCGCTTTGAATTCCACAATTGGGACATGGGCAAAACCCTTGTCACGTATGGCTCCCCATCTCTTCGGCCACACGAAGATATATAACATGGGCGTGAGCATATCAAGACATATACCATGCATATAACACATACCCTCAAAATGTGGCTCCCACCATGATATGCCATGTCCCTCCATGGTCATAGCTTCACGTTAAAAATACGTAGGAACCCAAGGAAAATTGCTATGCAACCCCAACACTCATGCGGCACACTCAAAAGTCGCATTAAAATATTCGGTTGCACGGTCCAAGCGTTATATATCACCTTATACCCTCTTGACCATTATCCCTTGCTACAGCGGGCATGTGTACACACCAAAGGCGTTTGATGCTCTCTAAATTAAGTTGAGAGTAAGGCGCTTGCAACCCAACCTTCCTTATTCTCTTTCCTCACACTCGCGCGTAGATATGGCCATTCAAAGTGGTCCCACGATTCACTTTTGTTTCCCTTATATCTCCAAGTCAAATGGGTGGCAACTACAAGGGAAACCTGATTCGGGCATAGGGAAAGGAGTATGACCACTCGAAGAAGTCCAAATCAAGTGCGGCGATGTCGAAGTCGAAAATCCGATTTCGACATCGCGAAAAATTCAGATTAAAATTTCGAGTGCTTATTTAGAAAATTGCGGAAGCAACGAACCCTTTGCTGATGAAATCTGACCCTTCAACGGAGTATCCGCCAAAATATCTGGAAATAACAGTTAACCAATCGGTTAACGCAAAATCGCGAGCCAACTGACGGTCGCCGATACATTGACCATCAGAACGAAAGGCTGAAAAATTACGGAAACATTATCATAATAAAACCCTGTTCATTCCTGATATTCCGATATATAAATCTCCGCTGGCGGCGCCTCGGTACTGAATATTGCTGCTCATAGCCGCAATGACCAAACCTATCACACTATCACATCGGGTTAGGTCAGGTGGATGGGAGAGTGTGATATCAGCCAATGGCGGCTTGCCGGCACATAGATACACACCCCAAGTGACCCCAAGATGGCCACGGGGGTCCGAACCGGCTTCACCCCCCTTCTCAGAGCGTTGTTACCGCCCGGAAGTCATTGAAGAGAGGACGGGAGGACCCCAATGGGCTCCAACCCCCATGTCCCAAGGACACATGGAGGCCCCACACACGACGTAGGCGTCCCCCATGCCCCAAGGGAGGGGTGAGGACACTGAAAATCGTTGCCCTACGCCATATCCGGTCTCCTCTTGATCTACAACATGGACCAAGGGGATCAAAGATAGAAAAACGTCGTCGGTTGACCTAAATAAGTATACCACAATGAAATATATATGTGGAGATCGAGTGAAGGGGGTAGATGGCCAATCAAGGCCTAGAAATCCCCGGATGAACGCCCTCACCCGTCTCCCCAAGCACAGAAACAAACAAAATGCCAAGGGGGGATCCATTACGGTGCTACAGCAGCAACCAAATGGACCAACACGTCCTTGACATCCAAAGAAATATTCTTTTTCTTCAGGTAGTCCATCCAGACCGTGGTATACCTCGGCACGAAACTGCTCGGAGGTTCCCACGAATCCCTGGATGCGGCGAATCCCTTTCAACGGACTTTCTAAAGCCTGCCCCCAGGCGTCCCCGGGTCCGGCTTGTCCGCGAGGATTCTCTCAGCGGTGAAGTCGTCGTCGTCACCCTCGTCGTCCGAGTCCACATCGCCGGCCGTGAACTCGAAGGTGACGGGACGTCCGCTGGGGTCTGGTGCTCGGGGACGAAGCTGGGTGTGGTCGCGGTCCAGGATCTTGTTATCCCCCACACGAACCGCGTACACGTCCTGCCCGACCTTCCGCACGATTACCCCCGGCACATACCAAGATGCCTGCCGATGCCTGGACAGGACATCCTTGTGGTGCCGCTCCACCCACACGGTGTCTGGGAGAGCATACTTCTGCACCTTTCCCTGCTTGAAGTACTTGGCCCTCTTGTCATGCTCGTCCTGAAGTGCCTTGCACACCTTGGCCGCCGTGTCGTCCGCCTCAGCCATCATAGCGTTCGCATCCCGGGCCACTTTGCCATGGTTCAACCACGGGAGAGTGCGTGACACTTGATCCCGTAGGAACAAGATATGATGGGGCGACAGTCCAGTGGGTCCCGGAAGGTCATGGTACGCTTGGAGCACTCTCCACAGCGAATTGTACCAGTTCCAGCCCGGTTCGTCGATGTGCAGCTGGCCGAACTTCTCGAACATCTGCCACCCGGCCACCCCAGGCCGGCCATTCGACCGGCTGTGGTACGCCACGGTCTTGGCGTGTCGAATGCCCATGTGCTTGCACATCGTCTTGAACCACGTCCCCACAAATTGACTGCCCTGATCGCTGCAGATGACAGCTGGGACGTCAAAAATCGTCAGCCAATGCCTGATCATGGCATTAGCGACGGTCTTGGCCTGCAGCCCCACTCCATGCTTGTCCTTTTTGTCCTTCTTCTTGGACTTCTTGCCAGGGACCGCCACGATATACCCACTGTGCCTATCCACCGCCAGGATGACACAGTCGTAGGTCTCTCCTTCCACGGTGACCTCAGGCATGGCGAATACATCCATGGCCACGGACCGCATAGGGGCCTCCGGTATAGCCATATACACGGGGTTGCCCGCTGTGGAGTGGTTGGGGCTCTTCGTGGCCCGACACACGGCACAGTCGCTGCAGTACTTGTCCAGGATGGCGTAGTACCCCGGAGGGAACTTGAAACGCCACTCCAGGTCCTGCTGCATCTTGTCTCGGCCAGGGTGCATGAGCTGGGCGTTGTGCCAATGGTCAATGAGCTCCTCCACTCGGTTCTCGAGCACCAGCAGCTTGTCCTTGAGGAACAACCTGTCCCCATCCTCGGTCAAGCCCTCAGGCCACTCGTCATCCGACGGGGCGCTCACGGCATTCCAGTACTTGCTCCAGTGCTCGGATGCCGCGTAGTCATCCGACCAGTCCTCTGTGAGCACCGACCTGACTAGCTCTACAGGGGCCACCATCCATTGCTCGAGGGTTTCCTCTCGAATAGCTTGGACGCGGGCACCCCGGAACTTGGCCAGGTCCGTACGGTTCGCCATCACCACAAAGCACTTGACCCCCTCTTGCTCCATGACCTTCTCCATCTCTATGATGCGCTTGGCCTCCTCGGTCTCCTCGGCGTCGCAATGGCTGGATATGTCCATCCACGCCTTGCCCGCGGGGTAGGCCCAGCGACTGAGGCAATCTGCCACAGTGTTGTCCTTCCCCGGGACGTACACGACGCTGAGGTCGAACTTGGCGAACGTCTCGTGCCATCAGGCCCTCCTAGCCGCTGGTCCTGAGGGGGTGTCGACATGCTCCCTGTGCCAGCTCTGTAGGGACTGGTGGTCCGTGCAAACCACCACCGGCTGCAGTCCGATGTGGCCAGACCACTTCCTGAGCGCACATCCAATGGCGTATGTCTCCTTCTCCCTCGCGGTCCATGTTCCGCGTTGGCCCTCGGCCAGGATCCTGCTCCAAAACGCCACGGGAACATGAGTCCCGTCGTCCCGGACTTGCTCGAGGACTGCCCCCACGGCATAGTCCGAGGCGTCTGTCCGTAGCACGAATCCCTTGTCCGGGTCCACCAGGAACAGCCCCAACTGCACCAGGAGTCGCTCCTTCAGGCGGTTGAACGCATCCTCAGCCTCAGGGATCCAGGCAAGCTTCTTCTTGCTCCCCTTCCGGCCCTCGGACTTCCCCACCTGCAGCATCTTGTGCAGCGGCCCCGAGAGTTCTGCATACATCCGGACATAGCCCGAATAGTAATTGCAGAACCCCATGAAGGACCGGAGTTCGCTGATGGTCTGGGGCTTCTCCCAGTGGTGCAGGGACGCCAGCTTCCCAGGCATGGGACGGCGTTGCCCGTGACCAACCACGTGACCCGCGAACTCCACTTCCTTCACGAAGAGTGAGGCTTTGGTGGGCTTGCACACCATGTTATGCTTGTCCAACTCGCTGAGCACCCGGCGCAGATCCTTCTCATGCGCGTCGATGAGCTCGTCCTCAGTCATGTTCTCCGTGCCGGACCCGATGATGATGTCATCCACGAAGGGATCGGCACAGCCCCGGACAGGACCCAGTAGGTCCTCCATCATGCGCTGGAAAGCCGCGTTGCCATTCTTGGCGCCCATAGGCACCACTTTTCATTGCATGGGCCCCAGCGGCGTCGACATCGCTGTGCAGGGCCTGGAGTCCGGGTGTAGCGGCATCTGGTGATAACCGTGTTTCAGGTCCAACACCGTGAAAATCCGCTTTTTCTGTTGCTTTTGGAGGATGGAGTCGATCAGGGGAAGCGAGTACGAGTCGTGCTCGGTCTGCTCGTTCAAACCTCTGTAATCAACTATAATAGAGTACTCCTACTAGTGCTTGGAGACTCCATCGCTCTAAATGTTGTTGGGCTTTAGTGAAAAATGGATAATTCCCCAAAATTTCCAATTGATTTTCTTACCACCAAAATAACAATCAAAATCCCAACAACCTTCGCAACACCCTAAGAACACACAACAAGTCGACACAACAAGGGTCGGTGTTTGGCTGAACCTGTGGTGTACTTGGTGATGGGTGTTCGGTCTCTTGGGCTCTTATACTCCTTGTGACTCCCACTTCATTGCAAAGCAATACATAACATTGGAAGTCCTGAGAGAAGAACATGAAAATATATGAACATGGAAATCAAAGCTTATGTAAACACAAGTTGTCTCAAATCATAAGTGTCAAATCCAAAATATAATAATAAATAATATCAAAATGATAGTGAACTTGTACGTACAACATGTGTGAAACATACACAAAGCATGTGAAGAAAAACCCAACACATGAAAACCGGATTCGACCATGTAGTTGAAATCCGGTTGAATGCTCTCAAGAATTGTGCCTATAAATTAACATGAAATTCTCACACAATTGATCACGAAGTGGACAAGCGCATGAATGGGGAAGACACTATTCATATATGCCATGTACACTCATGTGTCTACTACTCTTCATGCATGTACATCATGAGACACACAAGCGATTCGAATTGCCCTCGTAATTATACATAACCACCTTGTCTACTCCTCAAAAATAACCATCATGACCATCAAGAAATACTATTTAAATTCGTCCATCAACCACATCAACCTTGAAGTTAAAACCTCTCATGGAGTCGACAACATACATTCAATGCACCATAAGTTCAATGACGCACGTCCATCCAAGCTCCAAATTGAAAGTTCATGAAATCGGCTGGGGAATTCTTTATTCGATCCAATCATTCTTCAAAGCGTTATATTTAACGGTCTTTCTGCAATCTGTCCCTCGTAATTATCTGTGAACTCTTCAAGACGTGGACTGTTCAAGTCGCGCACGATGTCCCGGCAGCTGACAGCTGACTGATAACAGAAACCTCGGATTATTCACCAAAAAGGATCAGATAATGACAGACTGGTGTGATTTTATGACACTCCCTCCCTAAGCTACGACCCAAGGGGGAGTGGCTGGTCCTGTGGGTGTGAAGCAGCCCACTGTATGAAAAATCCAGCAGTCAGACATTCCGTCACCTGTACTCCGTGGTGCAGCCAAGCACAATAAGTGGAGGGGAGGAAAGGAATAGAGCAAAGGATCCCACAGACTCGAGGAGTACTGCAGGCCTGCGGCACGACGTATCTATGATTGGTTGGGTGCTCCTGTGTGTGTCCTGTGGAGGCTGGCAGCCCATGGCTGTCCCTGTGCAACGTCGTATCTACCCAGGCTAAGCCAGCGCCCCACAGCCAACCAATGATAAAGCTGTCATGCCAGCAGGCCCAGTCAAGCAATCCTGAACTGAAAACGCCTGGTATCCATATACTACAATCTCAGCAACACAAACACCAATGCAGGCCTGTCCGATTCAGAAAAAATGATTAATGAACCCTGGCCAGTCTGGGATTCCGGTCTCCACTTCATTCCTTGCGGGGATTCCGGTTTCCGCTTCATTCTGACTGGAATTGATTCTGAACGTGATGCCTGCAACAAACAAAAACAACAAAAACACAAGGGAAGGATAACACAGACAGAGCGGAGGTGTCACACCGAACTTCGACAAGTCATGAGAAAGCACGGTGTAAAATGGCTTCCCCTCCGAAAAATTTTGAAGGGCCAACCCGCCAACAGTTGGTAAAAAAATAGAAACGTTAATGACATCTGTCGCGCAATGTTCTGTCACAGGGGGGGAGACCTCGGACAAACAAAAGCTGAATCCCACCCTGCACTGTACCTCTCAATCAGCACCCTACCTCTCAATGACTCCAAAATGACTCCTTGATCTTGAATCTGTTGAAGCCTGCAAGGCAGCAAGGCGTGGATATGACACATCCCCACTCCTGACGCGTGCAGAGGGGGGGGGGGGGCTATTCCGGTCTGGAGTCCCTCTCCAAACGCTTCAACGAGCGCCGTGCAGCCCTCTCCTCCCTGTACAGCTGATGCAGTGTGTCATGCAGCATACAAGGACAAGTATCCTGTGCTCGCAGAACCCTCAAATCCTTGATACTGATGTCTATATTGTGTTTTCGATTGTATTTCAGCCAGACGTCTGTCACATTGTTCATGAAGGCAGACGCCGGCTGCCATTCAGTTTCAGGGAAGCCTCTATATTTAACTTCCCATAGTATCTCCTTGTTTTTCCCTCTCCCTGATGTTTTATGTCCCCGTATGTCCTCTACAATATATTGGTCTGTTTCGACCAAAAATTCTTGCTCTGTGTAATAATGTAGAGGGACCTGCTCACCTGGTGAGGGGGGGATGTACTGTTTTATCCTCATCGAATCCAAAACCACCTCCCCCTTTTCTGTGGCAACCAGATACTGGTTGGTACCCACTCTCCCGAACACCTCACCCGGGCCTTGCCACAGCCTGTCCAGTTTCCGCTTGTTGCTGTTCTTCTTGTGGTTTTGGTACCACACTCTCTCACCGTCCTGATGTACATGGCGGGGGTGCTGTTGCAAAAATTTTCTGGACTCTCTATCATGTATGTCCTGCAATTTTTGCTGGACATACTTGCGATCAGCAACAAGCCTCTGAAAACACTGGATGGCATCCTGTGACCTATGTTCAGGAATCACCGGGGGACAGTCGCCGAAGCCAATAGGCTGGCGTCCAAAGACCAAAAAATGGGGGGAATATCCTGACACTGGCCCTGGGATGTCATTGGCAGTCCACAGGGCCAGTGGCAATAACTTTACCCAATTCTTCCTTCCAGTTTGGGCGAAAAGTTTCCGCAAACTGTCGAGTACCACCTGTACCGCCCTTTCTGCCCTCCCATTGGACCCGGGGCGATACACCGGGGACTGCTTTTGTTGGACACCACTTAATTCACAAAGGGTAGTGAAAAATTCCTTGGTGATAATGTGGTCGTGGTCCGAAAAAATTTCGTGCGGGAGTCCCATAACACCCACTACCCGCTCCAAATATAACTCAGCTAATTGGGGGGCTGTGATGGTCTTTGAACATGGCACCGCCATGACATATCCAGTGAGTCGGCATACAACAACAAAAAGGTTGTCATATGTGACTCCTCCGGATTCCACCGAGTGTGACCCCATATCACAGAAGTCCATGGCCACACTGGCAAAGGGATATTCAGGGATGGGGTACAAGTGACAGCTCTGTGGCTGCACTCCCTTCCGTGCCTTCACTGTCTGGCACACCGGGCAAGACCCCACCACCTGAGAAATGATCTCGGTCAAATCACTATCTTTAATGCCTGCCTGATAGCGACGCCGGAACATCTCGTGTGTCTTGCCGGTTCCAGGATGCGCATAACTGTGCTGTGCCTCGACGACCTGCTTGGTGAGGGCCACAGGCACATAAATGCGTCCACCCACTCGGATTTTTCCCTGGTATAACACATACTCCTTATCCCTGATGGAAACGACTTTCTCCCTTGTCAACACCTCCCAGTGCGGCGCTATAAGAGGATCATTCTCATAATGAGGCTCCCAATCTTCACTGAGAACCTTAATGGCTGGCGGCACTTTTACTGATTTGATATTCTGAACGTATGTCTGTAGCCCTGGCATGTGCCAGCTCATCTCAGTGAAGCCTTGAAGCAAGGTTTCACTGTTCTGTACGGTTCTGAGGTGACGTCGTATGTGTCTGGGAAGGCACATTGCCTCCTCCTGATGAAGATCAGACTGTGGCACAGGGCACTCAGCCTGATCCTGAGAACAGTCAAAAACATGGCAAAACAAAGCCTCCTGAGACGCAAACTCACAACCGTCAGAGGCCACACAGAGCCCAGAATTATCCTGCAATGAGGCCACAGTACGGTATACATCCTGCAAGAGCTGCACCATGGCATGCTCGTCCTGAAATGCCTCAGGATGGTCCGCCTTCAACTGTGCCCTCAGCCGTTCCCACTCAGCTCTCTCAGCCTGGCCCCAGCCCTCCATATCGGCAGTGCTGCCGTGAAAATTTGTATCCTCGGCCACCCCGGCTGGGTAGGCCCATCGACTAAGGGCATCTGCCCCGTCGTTCTCATCCCCCGGTCGATATTCAATCGTAAGATTGAATCGACTCAAAAATTCATGCCAACGCCCCCGCCAACCCAAAGGCCCTGAAATGGTACAAAGATCTTCTTTGTACCATTTCACTATGGAGCTGTGATCTGTTTGCACCAGAACCTCCTGGCTCCCAATCCAGGATTGGAACTTGAGCAAACAGGCCACAACGGCATAGGTTTCCTTTTCCCGGGGGGTCCAAGCATACTGCCCAGTGTTTCTGGTACTGCCCCCCTGCCCTGCCCGCTGGCCTTGGAGCTTGCGACTAAAAAACGCGACAGGATGGTACCCTCCATCTTCCTGTTCCTGCTCCAAGGCACCCCCAATAGCATAATCTGACGCATCACAGCGTATGCGCCAGGGCCTCCCAGGTTTGGGCAGATACAAACCTGTAGCAGCATTTAATGCGCTTTTTAAACCCTCAAAATTTTTCTTCATCTCATCACTCCAATGGATGCGCGCTTCCTTGGCACTCAATTTGATGCGTTTGCGTTTCTTCGGGACATTTGTATCAGTCTTTTCATCTGCTGCTTCAGGGGGGGCGTACTGATACTTGCCCTTAAGGGCGTCCATGAGGGGGGCGGCCATTTCTGCAAATTTTGGGATGTACACTTGGTACCATCCCACCAGCCCCAAAAATCCCTTGAGCTGTTTGGCAGTGGTGATGGTGTCGTGCTGCCACTGCCGCACTGCTTCAGTCTTGGCCGGGCTGGGAAATCTTTGGCCGTTCTGTAAAATGTGCCCAACGTACTGCACCCGTTTTTTAAATAAATGACATTTCTCGGGTTTCACAGTAAGTTGGGCTTCTGCCAACGCATCAAACAAGGCACAAAGCTTTTCTGCATGCGCCTGGAAGTATTTTTGCAGCATTTCTGGTTCCTGTTTTTGGGCTATAGTGGTTTTCTGGGGGTCTAAAATTTCTTTGCCATTAGAGGACATAATGTCATCTATGTATGGCTTGGATGATGGGCAGTTGCGCGTGACATGCTGCACCATCTCCTGAAAAGCAGCTGGGCCCACTTTAACCCCCATGGGCAAGACGTTCCATTCAAACACACCAAAAGGAGTGCAAAACGCCGTGAGGTGTTTGCTGTCCTCCTCAAGGTGCATTTGATGGAAGCCGTCTTCCAAATCAATGAGCGAATATAAAAAATTTCCCTGCTCATTGGCCAGCTGGTCCTCAATGACGGGGAGGGGGAAGTTTTTGCCCTCCAGGCAAGAGTTGAGATGGCGATAGTCAATGACTAAACGCCATTTCCCACCCGGTTTCGGAACCAAAAATGTCCTAGCAACCCACTGTGGGTCGCCCTCACACTTCCGAAGCATCCCTTTTTTCATAAAACCCATGACTTTATCATAGAGGGCACTTTCCTTCGGTCCAACTGCTCTGATGGGTTTATCAGCTCGGGGTCCTGCATGCTTTTGTTTCAACTGTAACCTGACCTTAGCATGCGGACCCCGTTTGGCCTGTGCTTCCTCGGTGACCTCATGTGTCGGTATAGAACGAAAAACTCTGTCACTGTACTTCTCCATGATAGTCTCCTTGAGGCTTTCAGCACCTGACCAATCTTCATCTGCCTGTATCACTGACCTTATATGCCGCTCTGGCGTCGCAGTCCAACCTGCCTGCACATGTGTGCGGCCCGGTGGACGTGCCCGATGTCGGAATCTAGAACGGACAGAATCACACTGATCATGGGGAAGGGAATTAATGCCGTTTGCTGCTTGAGGAAGAGAGGGAGAACTGTCAGAAAAATCAGGCGAAGAATTCGCGCACATACCAAGCTCAGAGTCAGATCGAGGCATTGCTTGACGCTTCTCGCGTTTCGCTTGCTCCCGGTGTAGTCTGTGCTTCATCCCGCGACACATCCTGTGAGGATAAGGAGAGTCATCGTCAGATTCCGTTTCAGCATCAGAATCCGGCCGCAGGAGTTCAGATGGGGTGGGGTGTGGAGCAGGCAGGTCGAAAGTGCTTCTGTGAGGAGAGGGGGGGGGGGCTACAGTGCTGGGGGAGTCCCAATCTTCAGAACTCCAGCTCTTTTTGTAAGCTGGCACTGTATGGGGATCAGAAACTACGTCCTCAGGATCACCCCATACTTCCCCTTCCGCATCACTACAAAAGGCATCAAACAACGCAATTCTGTACTCACACTTTGTTGTGTGTACCATGCCCTGTGCGTCCTCAAACAGCGGGGAACCAATGGGGATGTCTATCCAGTCCAGCACAACTTCCCCAAAGTCCCACCACCACTCTGCATCCCTGCGCACAGGCTGAATGGCCACACCCCGCGCCCCATCAAATCTCAATTTAGGGACGCATTGTTCCCACAGCTCATTGGGCGGGTGTAACCATAAATGAGCCTCGTTCCAGGGCTGGAACAAGGCATCCGTCTGACGATCCCAAAACCGATCAAACCGTTTTAAAGATTTGCTTGCAAATGCATCTGTCAGCGGTGGACACTGACCAAACACTGTAGCGGTCTGGATCCACCGCATAATGCGATCTACTACACACTGTCTCACTGCTACTGCTCCCTTCATTCTCTTACTGCGAAGTTTTTTCTCCCGTGCCTGCGTTCTCTGATGCTGAGCTGCATTACGCCACACTGGCCTCAATGCTGCTGTCTCAGTTGGTATATTACTTCTCCTACTCCTTCCGACTGAACTCAGATCAGGGTCAGCTCCACCCTGTGCGGTCTCACCCGAGTCCGCCCATAGATCCAACTGCTGTAAATCACAGCAGTCCCGTTCCACCTGTACCACGTGACATGCAACATTGTCAGGCGACATGCGGGCCGAGCCCCACATGCGGCGCACTTCAGAGTGAGCGGAGGGCCCTTCCAACTCTGCCTCCGAAGTGATACCATACTGGTCATCATGAACCTCTACAGTCTTAACTTCAGCTACGCCAGGACCCAAGGTCTCTGGCCCTCCTGGGACGGCGTCCACAAGCGCTCTGTCCAACAGGGCGGCTATCTCAACAGGCAAACCCGGAGCAACCGACCTCCTCTCAACATCCCTGGGAATGATTGAGGGGGATTTCTGATCTGGAATGGGGGGGCGATCCCCTACCAGCGGGGATTGGTCGCTGATGACTCTAATCCCTGAGATAAACGCAGACACAATTGCTGGCATACAAAACACCAACAAAGCCACACCCACATCAACCGCGGTGGGCTGGAGTCGCGTCTCTGGTGACGTCTCTGACTCCGGAGATACTACTACTGACTGTTTCTGGGCCTGCCGAGCTCGCGTCACAGGGCCCGTATACTCCTTACAACTGTTACTCACTGTCTCTGTTCGTACTGCTGTTGCTGTTGTTGCCCTGCGGGCAGTACTAATCATATATAGCACATATAAAAATAAAGGAGACATAAACTGTGTATGCCATGAGGGTCCAGGTGGACAATGGGGATGGATCAGGGGAACGTCGTCTGCAGCGGCATTAGGGAGGGGAGAAGGCAATTTAGGAAGGGATGGGGCAGGGGGGGGCGGTACACTCAACCCCTCCTTGCAGACGTTGGTAATTGGCCGTGGCTGATCGGTGGATCCCCATCCATCAGACCCCCGCTGCGTGTGGGACAGTTCCTGTACCACTTCAATTTTTGGCAACAGATTAAGTTCTAATGTCATCTGTGCTATTTTGTCGCCAGGATGCACCTGAAACTCCGTCAGACCCTCATTCTTGAGCACCACGCCTACGTTACCCCGAAAATCGCAGTCAATGACACCCGCCCCAACCCTCAGTCGGTGTTTCACTGCATTCTCTGATCGATCTTGTATCTTGCCATAGGTTCCCACAGGCAACTGAAACGCCAGATCCAGAGGGATGCACACCTGTTGTTGCACTGGTATGGTAATTGCTCTGGGGGCATATAAATCATATCCGGCTGCCCCTTGCGATCCCCGTGTCGGGACGATGGCGACAGCGCTTAATAATTTCATCTTCAATGGATTTTTGCGCGTATGAGTCTCCACAAGCGCCGTGAAGGAAGGTGGGGAGGGGGGTTCAGGATAAGAAGGTACTGTGGCTTCATGCACAAGGGGGGACGGATATACATGCAATCCTGCTACAAAATCTGGTCTGATCTCAGGCTCACTGAAACTCCTGGTGCCTGGCAACCCCATGGGAGTGGCTGGCTCAGGGGGGGGTGTATCAATCGAATCATTCTCCAAATCCAATTGCTGGACAATGCGAAGAATATTGGGCTTGACTACTCCCTCCCTACGCCGAAAACCTGTCCCCTGGGGAGTATTCATAACTGCAGAAGGCCCACAGTGAGGGCATGCAGACTGTGGTGTCCCCTTGAGAGACGTCGTATACACAAAGGTCATTTTCTGACAAGGGCCCTCGCAATGGACCGCATGTTGATACTCCAAGTGGAGATCAAATGAGACTCTCTTTGGCTTTCCGTTGAGGATTGGATGTGGCATACCTGCAGCTTCACCAGTTATGTCGTTGACTGGATTCGCTTCCGCACACTGCTGATCCGCAGTCTTCGGTTTGGCCACCTGCACCATGGCAGTGGGTGTATGTACAGACTGGGGTTTACCATGTTGGTAACGAGGGGTACGCAACCCACGAAAGCAGCCCTTAACCTGTACCAATGTAACCTGTCCTGGTACAACCGCCAACCCGTATGACAACAAAAATGAATACCCCAAAATCAGCCGTGGCCCAACAGCAGCAAGGTGTAAAAAAACTTGCTGGCACTTGAAAATTTTAGTGCCCTCAGGAGTAAAAACGGGTAAACTCAGGTTAACCAACACTCTTTGACTGCCGCCAGGCAATGCTGTTTTGCGAGCAGTCAACAACACAACTGGTATAGGCGCTGGTTGGAGTGCTGTCACATGTTGCTTCAGCAACTCCATGCCTATAACACTCATAACTTCACAGCCCGTGTCAGCAAGGGCGGTAATCCAAACGTCTGGCAATGCCAGCGCATCTGCAAACTGCAATTTGGCCTGTGTGGTGAGCTCTCGACAGTCCTTGGCCGATTTGGCTCTAACCTTGCGCGGTGATTTCAAAACCTCGTCTTGAATATCGCGCATATCTATACTGCACAGATCAGCGGCAAAGACTTGCTGATGTCGGAGGATCTTATTAGCATCAACATGCAGAATTCTGACCGTCCTTGCCTTCCGACTGGCTGTGGCCTGGCACGGCCCCCGGGCGCGTCTTGCTTCCCGCAGACCCAATAAATACTGGTGTCTGCGGTTCGCTTTGGGCAACCTGCCAGAACCCTACTTGTTGGTGACAGTATTGGGACACTTGTCTTGCCAATGCCCGTACTTGCCACATGCCTTGCACTGATTCTTGTCCACGGAGCGCGACCGCCGACTGTCGTTAGATCCCGAACGTCGTTTGTCCGGCGTTCTCGGCCTGTCCGGCGTCGTCCTGCACTCTGGGGTCTTCTGCCGTTCCGGTGTCCTCCGTTGCTGAGGCGTTTGGGTTCGCTCCGGTGTCCTGGGACGTTGTGCACCATTATGTGGTCGGGACTGATCAGGCGTCCGTGGGCGATCCTTATCACGACGGCCATCTCTTCGCGGATTATACAGGGGACATTCCACAGCCCTATGTCCTGTATGCCCACAATTGAAGCACTTGGTTTTGGGGTCAAAGGGAACTTTGTCCAATGCCTTGCGCTTCTCGTCCGATCTGGCAGTCCTGTGAGACTGGTGCGATTTATGAGAGTCTCTGGATCCAGAGCGTTGATGACCCTTATCCCTCTCGTTGGACCTGGACCGGTGTGGGTCTTTGTCATACGGGCGTTCGCGTGAATGTGGTCGTTCATTCCTTCTGGAATCAGATCGTCGGTCCTGTTGCAGACCATCTCCGCCCGATCTCGCACCCCATGGTCGATGTGGAGATCGGGACCCACTGCGATGTGCTTCTCGGCCCCTGTGATGATCTCCCCGATAAGTCTGCATAGACCGGATATGGACTTCAGCCCCATGCGCCTCCATCATGAATCTCTCTGAGGTTTTGGCATATTCGTCCTGCAGCAGCATCCTCATCACCAATAGATACAGCTCCAAGTAGCTGTATTCATTGCCATACTCAGATTGCTGTTTCCATATCAGACGGTAAGCCCTTGTTATCGTCGTGTCGTCGGGGCACTCCTCCATGTGTACCCGCATCAGGACCACAAGCGCTTCAGTTGCTTGGCGATAGTTCATGCCATCAGTCACCTCAGCACCTTCTTCAGACCAGTCCGCCATGAAATCAGCCCAGGACGCACTGGTAATAATTTCTGATGGAATCTTCCTCTTGCGGAATCGAGCTCCCGGTTCATGCAAATTCCGGATTTTGCGGCCCGTGATGTCGCGGTATAACTCCGCAAAGGTCATACGTTGACGATGGCGATTCTTCGCATGTCCTTCGCGGGTTTTCTCATTAACAACGGCTGTCAGCAACAAATTCATTTGTTCCTCCTCATCGAATCTTCTGCCATATCCCACTCGCCATCGATCATACCGTTCTTCCCACTCGTCCAACGTGTCCGGCTCGCCATCCCATCTTGGAACTGCTGCCATCTGTTGTATCACGGACTCCGCTGTGGGGTCAACCCATGACTGGCCCCCGCTTCCATAGACTCCAGCAATACCTCCCGTTCGTGGCTCGTGCTGTACTGGTCCTGTGACAGCAGGCTTCACCCAGGGTGTAGTCTCCTGGAATGCTTTGCCGCTTGGGATGCCAGTAGGGAATATTTTTGGAATCCTTCGTCCAGCCTTCCAATCAGCCTGTGATACCCGAGCCAGATTGGGAATAAAACACCCATCGCGGACATACTGGGCCAGCTGTGCCCATCGAAGATCAACCTCACCCCCATACATTGGCGAGTAGTCGGACGACCAACGTTTGGGTATGGGCTGCAGCCACGGGGGGGGGTCCGGCAATCTTTGAGTCCCACGGATGACTGCCGACGTTTCACTGGGTGTGGGCGGCGGTCCGTCGTCTGCTGCCAGCGGCCTCCCAGGCGATTTCTGTGGCTCCGATGTCGAGCCAGGGACGTAGTGGGTTGGGGGTGATACTGTCGGTGCGCTCGGTGGCGGTGGCGGTGATGTGGATGGTGTTGCTGATTGTCTCAGTTCAGCAACCTCCTCGACCCTTTGCTTGACGTCGTCAAGGTCTTGTACGTGCATTTCTGCAACAGAACGCAAATACGCGACGTTTGTCTGGCAATCTGCAATTTTGATGTTCTGTTGCTGTCGTTGTTCATCGAACTCATCGAAACGAGAGTAGATCTTGCGTACTTCAGTGTCTGCATGCCCCTTCAAGGTAGCATCAGGGTCTGTGGGGCTCGGACTTCCATCCCTGCGCTCCTTCTGCAATTTGTCCACCCTTGCCTCGATGTGTTCCCTCCATTGGCCATACCAGCGTCCCATTTCGCGGACTTTGTCGTCCAACGCAACTTGCTGATCAACTTCAGTGTTTAATTGACGCTGCACTTCCTGGACGCTGACTGCATTAGTCTCAAATCGCTCTGTACTCAAACCCGTGTGTTTTTCTCGTTCTCCATCCGCCTTCGTTGTTCAGTCCAGCAACTCACGATAGAGCTGCTGCAGACTACTGACGTCGGCCGCATTGGTCTCGTACCGTGTCCTGCACGTGTCCTTGTGCTGGTCCCGGTCCTCGTCCGACTTTTTCTGCATGTCCAACAATCCGGCATAGAGGTGTTCAGCCCGCTTCACGGTATCCTCAATCGTGGTAAGCCTCTTTGATGTCTCCTGAGCGAAGTCGCTGGCATCAGCGGCAGGTCTGGTGGCCTTACTGCTGACCAAAGCCTGCTCAGCACGTTGCACCATGCCTTCAGCCGCTTGCAATCTGAGAAGTGCCTGGCCGTGTGCCTCCTTTTCTATACCTTGCAGCCCTGCCTTCGCCGTCTCCATCTCCGTTTCCATGGCCTCCTTTGTTGCTGAGACCGCTGTGGCAACCCGTTTCACGTCGTGCAGTGCTGCCTGTGCCAATTGCTGACACGTGCTGCTGGTGGTTGCATGGCCCTCAGCATCACTGGCGTATCCTCGCGCTTTGTCGGCATATTTCCTCGCTTCACTGATCACCTCCACTATTTCAGGGCGTCCTCCAGCAGAATCTCGGGCCTGCGATCCTGCCCCACTTACCCCAATCCGTCTGAGGCGATTATCATGCTCCTCTAGCCATCTCTCCAGGGTGTCATGGCGCTCCTGCACCTTGGCTCGGACTTGTCTGGTTTCATTGTCCTGCTGGGTCATCCAGGCGTCCATCTCATCCTGCCGTTTGAAAATTGTCTCCAGGGATGCCTTGGTCTCCCTGCCATGACGCTGCACAAACGACCTGGTGGAGTTGTCCTTGGAGTTCACGGAGGTCTTGACGTGCCTGGCTCACCTCATTCTTGATGTCCTCGGCATCAGCATCCCTGCCCTGGGCTTGTCTTGTGAGGAGACTGATTTTTGCTTCCACATCCCTGTGATCCTTCTCTTCCTGTGCGGCTGTGGCTTCCACCTTCCTACTCACAGTATTCACTTCCGTGTCCACATAACGGCGCAGCATTGCCAATTCCTCAGCCCCTGTCTGCACTTTTTGCAGGCATTCATTGACATGTGCCATCGTTGGCAGTTGTGTCTTGTCAGCCTGCAAGACTTGTATTTGTTTCTCCAATTGTACAACCAGGGTGTTTGCATTGCTCTTGTGCCTCTCAACCTCGCTGCGAATGGTCATCAACGCTGTTTCCCGCGCGGCATTGTGATCCCTTTTGAAGGCCTCCATCTCGCTGCGAATATTTCCAAGAGAAGCTTCATGTGTACCCATGGTTGTTTGATGTCTTTCCAGAATTTCTCGTAGGCTAGCAACGGAGGCGCTGTTGTCAGTTTGCGAGGTCGAAGACATAACTAGCGCCGATTGTCTGAACTCCTCGAATTGTTTCTTCATCTTGTCCATTCCATCGTTCATGTGAGTTTTGTAAGCTTCAAATTCTTCACGTAACACTTCAAAAGCCTTTGCATTCAAACCTGGCTCATGTGAACTTTGGACACTTGAACTCGAGTCGTCGTACTTTTGTTCCCGTACTTTTTTTCCTTGTCGTTCTTGAGCTTTGAGCACTATTTTCGCCACCTTGATAGCTAACTCCTTCGTGACCATCGCACCACGCGGCTGTGAGCTTTGTGGACTCAAAATCGCGTGGATGCGGCGCCGCTTGCCATGTAGTCGCTTCGAGCGAGGGGGCATGTGTGCATCGTTGGCGCCGTCATGTTGTTGTCTTGTTTGTGGTTCACCGTAACTGACTCGTCGTGGTGTTAATTTACCCAACTCGTCATCACCACTAACCAACGAACGTTGTGGAGTCATGCTTTCTAGAAATTTCACAAACTCAATGTCTCTTGTCTCAACCAATGGACTTTTGTCCGTTTTGTGGCCAATTTTGGCAGGAACGAACGGCTTAACACCTGAACTGCTACCATAGAATAGAGTACTCCTACTAGTGCTTGGAGACTCCATCACTCTAAATGTTGTTGGGCTTTAGTGAAAAATGGATAATTCCCCAAAATTTCCAATTGATTTTCTTACCACCAAAATAACAATCAAAATCCCAACAACCTTCGCAACACCCTAAGAACACACAACAAG
This sequence comes from Eutreptiella sp. 'Long Island Sound 2002', assembly GCA_964036045.1. Taxonomy (NCBI): domain Eukaryota; phylum Euglenozoa; class Euglenophyceae; order Eutreptiales; family Eutreptiaceae; genus Eutreptiella; species Eutreptiella sp. 'Long Island Sound 2002'. The sequence goes on along the minus strand of OZ038378.1, from coordinate 56,858,513 downwards.
TCGACACAACAAGGGTCGGTGTTTGGCTGAACCTGTGGTGTACTTGGTGATGGGTGTTCGGTCTCTTGGGCTCTTCTACTCCTTGTGATTCCCACTTCATTGCAAAGCAATACATAACATTGGAAGTCCAGAGAGAAGAACATGAAAATATATGAACATGGAAATCAAAGCTTATGTAAACACAAGTTGTCTCAAATCATAAGTGTCAAATCCAAAATATAATAATAAATAATATCAAAATGATAGTGAACTTGTACGTACAACATGTGTGAAACATACACAAAGCATGTGAAGAAAAACCCAACACATGAAAACGGGATTCGACCATGTAGTTGAAATCCGGTTGAATGCTCTCAAGAATTGTGCCTATCAATTAACTTGAAATTCTCACACAATTGATCACGAAGTGGACAAGCGCATGAATGGGGAAGACACTATTCATATATGCCATGTACACTCATGTGTCTACTACTCTTCATGCATGTACGGGTTCGTTGATAATTATGCACATCATGAGACACACAAGCGATTCGAATTGCCCTCGTAATTATACATAACCACCTTGTCTACTCCTCAAAAATAACCATCATGACCATCAAGAAATACTATTTAAATTCGTCCATCAACCACATCAACCTTGGAGTTAAAACCTCTCATGGAGTCGGCAACATACATTCAATGCACCATAAGTTCAATTACGCACGTCCATCCAAGCTCCAAATTGAAAGTTCATGAAATCGGCTGGGGCATTTTTTTTTCGATCCAATCATTCTTCAAAGCGTTATATTTAACGGTCTTTCTGCAATCTGTCCCTCGTAATTATCTGTGAACTCTTCAAGACGTGGACTGTTCAAGTCGCGCACGATGTCCCGGCAGCTGACAGCTGACTGATAACAGAAACCTCGGATTATTCACCAAAAAGGATCAGATAATGACAGACTGGTGTGATTTTATGACATCAACCACCAGCCTCCACTTGCCCTTCTCCTTCTTGGGCACGATGAAGGCTGGGCTGGCCCACTCACTGTCGGAGGGTTCGATCCATCCCCGCTCAATGAATTCGGCCAACAGCTTCTTCATTGCCTCGGCCCGATCGCCCTGAAGTTGGTACTCCCGATGACGATAGATCTTCGGGTTCGGCTTCAGCTTGATCTTCGCTGTACCAAACCTCCCGCGATCTGAAGGGTTCTTGTTGGCGACGCCACTGAATAGCCGCGGATAGGCCTTGATCAGCCTCTCCTTCAGCTCGGCGACCTTCGGGTTCTCCTGGGCCACTTCAGCCGCTTGCGTCGGTATAGATACAACCGACCGCACTGCGGTATAGGCCTCTTCTGGGTCCGATTCCGACTTCTCCTCGACCGATATGCCGTCTTCATCGTCGTGGGGCGCGCTTCCCACCGATAATCTTCGAAAATTTGCGGCGTCGGGCTGGTGACTGTCGGTATCAGCACCCATTCTTGGAAAATCCCATGTCGGTGGGTCCGACCCAACCGGACCATCGTATTGGTCCGCGATGTGATCCATGACCCTCGCCACGAACTCGTCCTTCTCGTACTTGCCGGTGACCAACATCCTGTCATCCCACCAATGCGGAGATGTGACCATGGCCCGCCTCTTCTTGGCTGCCACACGGTCGTGCATCCCCATCCGCATGTAGTTGACGACGTCGTCGATCTCAGCGTGGGACAGGACGTCAATGCCATCAATTGGCTGGTCCTTCCCCTCCTTGGGCTCAAACATGACCTTCATGGGCACCGCCTCCACCCTACGGATGAATGCTTCATCACCCGTGGGCTGGGCTTGCGCCCCATCCACCAGGAAAGCCTTGGTGCCCCACGCTTGACCCGGGGAGGGCATTGGTACACCCTTGGCGTCGATGAACAACTCCTCCTCTGGCCCGAATGAAATATCGTTCAGGGTGATGGAGTCCAGCGTCGACTTGAGACCCTCCAGCGGACATGGGGTGGATCCTATGCCGGTTATGACCAGGATCCCCTTCGCCCTATCCGCGATGATCTTCTCCACCGTACGTCTGGTATTGTCCAGGGAGCCATGCCAATACATGGGTCCCCACTCCTTCAAACCCCAATGCCTGTGCCAGGCTGAGTCCCCTCGATGCCAATGCCTCCTACACTTCCTCAGAAGTGGGGCATCCCGGGAAGCAAAGACGTCCGTCTCGGGCGCTTCGGCTCCCAGCGTCTGGATCATCCTGGTATACACCTGCGGCGCCATTCCATACTCCGTGAGCTGAACTCCGCGGTCTCCTCTGGACTTGGCACCCACAGCTTGCACCGCTCGGACGATCCGATCCTCTTCCTCAGCATTTCATTGGGATGATCCGCATGCATAGTCCGTGGACAGCCATGTGAGGCATTCATCATCCTCCCGGACCAGCGTTGCACGATGGGGAAGGGCTCCAATGGCGTTTGCCACCATGAAGTCATACCCCATGATCATATCCCAATCGGTAATGTCGGCCACGTAGAAGTTCCCGGATAGAGTGCTTCTCTTCGCCTGATCAGGGCGGTTCAAGCGCTCATATTCCCAGAATTCCATACTGATAGTGGCCTCATGGGTGCCACCACCCATGATCTCTCCATTGGCGACCTTCAGGCGGACCGGTCTCCGGCTGGGCTGCAGGAGTTCCTCCTTGAACAACCCTCTCCGGACCAGGCTCACCTGGGAGCCCGTATCCACTAACACATCCACCACCTTCTCCTCTCGTCCGCACCGTACTCGCACTTTCAAGTGCAACTGCCGCTCGTCGCCATGAGGTGTATGGACGACTCTCACGGCATGCAACTCTAGCACGTCCGGGTGCATCAGGACTTCAAGGGTATGGTCACGGATGGTGTAGATCTTGGGTTGGTCCTGCCCATCCACGGGGCTCTCCGTGGTCGCTCCTTCCTTCTTGCCATGTCCCGTATCCACATGTACTTCCCTTGGCAGGGCTCTCCATGGGTTGGGAGTGGCGAAACTCAGTGGTTTTGGCTCTTCCGGAGCCTTCTTCGGCACCCGATGTGCCTTCGCTTTCTCTGGGATTCCACTGATTTTCGGAGGTGAGACCTCCGAGGTCGCACTCCCGTGGGGGCTCCTCTAGACTTGGCTTCCCGCAGCCCCTTCTGGCTGCGATCCGCCAGGACTTTGTCCACCACGTTGCTGGGCTTTGAGTTCCTCCAACGTCCTCAACATGTCCTCAGCAACCTCCTCGATTGACCTCACTCGTCGGTCTTGGCCAGGTCCACCACCATAGCCTCTTCCTCCGCCTTTTCCTTGGCCTTTGCCTTGGCCTTTTCCCCCGTCTCCGCCCTTCGCCTTCCAATCGGAAATCCGCTGCTCCTTGGGCTTCTTGTCGGGGTGGGCGGCGAAGTAGGCCTTCTTGTCCGCCTCGTACACTTTGCACTGACGGTGGTCATGTGCATGGTTGTTTCCCTTGCCATAACAGACCCAGCACCCGTCGTGCTGAGACCTGTACTCCCGGAATCAGAGCGGTGGGTTCCCGATCCTCCTTGGCGCTCTGCTCTTATTGGGTCCCACCTGGCTCCATCTGGAACGATCCTGCCCATGGTTCCTCACGTTGTGCGCCACAAACGCGAAGAAGTGGGCCTCCTCATGATCCTCCTGGGACCCGGTCCAGTGGTCTTGGCCACTTCCACTACCATCCTCCGCGGAGTTGGCCGTGTCCTCCTGGATCTCCCGATGATGGCGGTCTTCTCGGTGTCCTCGTTGTCCATGACCATGTCGATCCTGCACGTGGGCCTCGTTCTTCGCATTGAGCTTCAACTCCACCGTGATGTACTTCACGATCTCGTCAAGGCTCATGCGGGCGAAGATGAATTGCATCCTCAGCGGCTCCCCGCGCCTCCACTCCACGTTGTTGAGGCGCAGCAACCTTTGCCCCATGGAGTCTCCAAACACCTCCACGTACACGGCGTTCTTCAGTCCCAACATCCGGTTGGGTTCGCCCAGGTTCCTCCTGAAGAACTCCATGATACCCGCATGGGTATCCTCCGCCGCCATAATCCTCACCGCCACCCGCTTCTTGGCGCGCTTCTTCTCCTCGTCCTCCACTCTCCTCTTCCAGTTGCTGGGGAGGACGTCCTTCAGCAAGTGGCGGATCTCACTGGCCTCGTTCCAGTCTCCCACCAACTTGAGGCATCTGCGGTACTTCCGCAGATACCGGTTCCACTCCCGGACCCGCAACTCACCGCGGTCCAGCGACAGTGGGATGGACCACAGGTCCTCCAGCTTCTGGTTCGGAGCGTCCACCCGCTCCTCATCCTCCAACCACTGGAGGCAGACCTGCTCCGTACGGATCAGTCCTTCCCGGATCTGATCCCGCAGCTCCTCTTTCAGGTCCCGCGCCAGCCGGTGTGGGAATGTCCGGCATACCCACTTGTCCCGCGGCGCTCCCCGCATCTCGCCGACGACCTCCTCGGCGAAGTCCTCCCAATCCAGGATGAAGTCGTCCAGGTTGGAGGGGTTGCCATCATAGTAGGGGATTTTGATTCCCCTGAGCTCGTCGATCCTGATGGCGTCTCCGACGTCCCCAGCCACCACTCCACCGAGACGGATACCAGCTGTGGCCGGGGGGTGTGAGTACACTCCCCGTACATCCCTCTCCTCCATGGAGTGCGGTCCAGTTGGGCCCGAACTCATGGGGTTTGGAATGCGGGAAGGACTTGCTCCATCGGCCGTCCATATCCCCGTATTGGGGTCTTTCGCCCACAGGTTTCCGCTTGGATGGCCTCGACCATGTCCGTCGGCGCTTCCCATGGTTCGCCCCTGCATGGTCTGGTTCTGGATCTAGATCTTCTCTTCCGCATAGACTACCATATTCGTCGTGATCGGTACATCCTGGGCGGCATGGGACATCTGTACCGTCAGGCTCCTCGGGTCCGTGGTTACGTGCCCTTCCCGCATGGACCCAGCCGGTGCCGTGTGTTCCCCGAGCATTGTGGATTCGCTGAACATGGGAACAAACGGCAGCGCATCCGGGTCAACACGCGGAGGCGCGTATGGTGCCTCTGCAGGGCCGCCCATGGGTTTCTCCATGGCGCTCCTGAGGGTCTTAACCCGCTCAACCAGCTCTACCGCGGCCGGCTTTGCCGGGAGCTCCGGACCCGAGGCGAGGGGCTGTAGCTCCTCTAGCTTTTTCAGGCGTCCCGACATGTCCTCCACCAGGTGGAGGAGGCTGTCCACCACTCGCTGCTGCTTCTCCAGGGCCAGCTCCAGATTCTCCCGGTACCGGTCCCGTTCCGCTGGCAGCTCCTCCATGTCTTTCTCCGCGGCCGACTGGTCGTCCAGGATCCCCGCGACGTCCTCCTCTAGACCGTCCTTGGCGTTGTCCAGGCGGTCAAGTCGATGCACGATGGCGTCCATCCCCATCTTCGGGTACTTGCCCATGAGGAAGGACACGTGCTCGCAGTGGCACGCAGCGTGCTTTCCGCCAGATTCAGCGCATCCCGCGGGTCCCGGCACCTCAGACTCATCACCCATAGGCGTATCGCCTATGGCGTCCGTCTCTGGTCCCGTGTGCCGGGGCACAGGTGCCGTCCGGGCCCTGGCTGGCCTCTCCAAGCCCTCGGCATCGTGCTTCAGGGCGGGCTCGGGGGCCGTATGCGCCCTGGCAATCGGCGCGGACATCTCCGACTCCGAAGGTGGCTCGTAGGCTGTCCGATAGCCCTCGGAGTGCCCCTCGGATTCCCACAGCCTGACCAGGCTGGGGTCCGTGTCCATAGCCCCGGCGTCCCTTGCCGCGGACTTGGGTGACCCGCGCTTCCGGTAGCGCCGGGTCCGTCCTCCACTGCTGCCTGAATGGAAGGCCTCATCAGAGTCCTCCGCGGCGGAGCGGAGGTTGCATGCCTTTCGGCAGCGATGCTCACACATGGAGACCAGGTCCTCCATGTCCCGTCCTCCTCTTCCCGAATGTCGTTCTTCTCTTCGGGCTTCAACTTCCGGAGTTCGCCATGCTCTTGAACGTCTCAGTCCTTCTATGGCTCCAATCTCCGGCGTGGTCTCCACCGAGTCCACAATACGCACCCGGGGCGTACTTGGGCAGGGCTCATAAGGGCCCAAGTCCCCGGGTCGGCGGTTGGTAGGGGCAGCAGGTACGCCTCTGCTACCATAAAGAAGGTCCCTACCAGGACCGGCCCCCGCTGTGCCCCTTCCGCCTGTAACCCCTGCCGATTTGCTCCTGATCAACGATTGCATTGCTCAAAATCCAAGGTTCCAAATCCAAAAATATAGAAAATAAAATCCTCCTTCAACCCTGAATGGCAACCAGATCCCACAAATACAGCAATAACCCAATTCACAATCCAAATCAGGCTGCGGGCTTTCGTTCAGCACACCGGTATTCCCACGGTGGCGGGCATGTACAAGAATTGCACCAAGGAAGAAAGCCCTGAAATTGGCATATGAACACCCATAAAGCAAAGTTGGGGAAAGAGGTTAACATACACATTCACAGCCATAGACCCCTCATTCCCTGGACTCATGACCTTCCCTTGACCCACCAACATATTGCCCTGAACCAGGTCAAATGAGATGGCTGAATGCCATGTGTCACAAGTCGATACACAAACCCCAAAAATGTGTTCACCCCCAAGCCTCTAAATCCTAGCCCAATAGGGGGGGTGGCATGTCATGGCCTAGAGTGGCACTCAGGACCATGCCCTACCCTGACATAACCTTGGTTGGACTTGGAATCGAATGGGCTTAGAGGAATGACCTACGAGTTTGAACTCATAACATGCCAAAAAACTGCCAATACACACCATATTGGCCATATATCACATATATGCTCAAAATTGAAGTTACCACTTATCCAAAGGCTCAGAGCATGCATGGAATCGAAGTCTAGTATTCATGGAGGATAGAGATCAAGGGCCAATGCCCATGTACATCCCCACTTTACCCTCGAAACTCCTTCGGATATGGGCACCACGCACTGCCCAAGTCAGCCCATGATCTTGAGACCAATTCATGTGATCCTTCGTGCGCCAAGCCAAATGGAGTACGCGATCTGGCATATGGTGGTGTTCAACTCCGAAGCAGAGGCCAACATATGAACAACATACCATGGTTGGACTCCCCATAGGCTTCTTGCTGTTTGCCGACCAGGTAAGTACACAAAACGCAAAAATGAGCAAAAATTGAGGTCAAAAACATGAAAATATGACCAAATACAAGGTTGTCATGATAGTATATCTCTATGCTCACCCATGATATCCTCGCATGGTTCAATATACAAATGATTGGAACCATCTGCGAACAATTCCCCCACTTGGATCACCAATCGAGCGCATGGAGATACCTTCGCCACTCGTATCTACATGCCCCAATGAAAATGGGAGTGCACTCATGGATCTCTTTGCCCAACATACCAGGAGCAATACATACGCGGTAGACTTAGTCTAGCGCTTTGAATTCCACAATTGGGACATGGGCAAAACCCTTGTCACGTATGGCTCCCCATCTCTTCGGCCACACGAAGATATATAACATGGGCGTGAGCATATCAAGACATATACCATGCATATAACACATACCCTCAAAATGTGGCTCCCACCATGATATACCATGTCCCTCCATGGTCATAACTTCACGTTAAAAATACGTAGGAACCCAAGGAAAATTGCTATGCAACCCCAACACTCATGCGGCACACTCGAAAGTCGCATTAAAATATTCGGTTGCACGGTCCAAGCGTTATATATCACTTTATACCCTCTTGACCATTCTCCCTTGCTACACCGGGCATGTGTACACACCAAAGGCGTTTGATGCTTCTTAAATTAAGTTGAGAGTAAGGCGCTTGCTACCCAACCTTCATTATTTTCTTTCCTCACACTCGCGCGTAGATATGGCCATTCAAAGTGGTCCCACGATTCACTTTTGTTTCCCTTATATCTCCAAGTCAAATGGGTGGCAAGTATAAGGGAAACCTGATTCGGGCATAGGGAAAGGAGTATGACCACTCGAAGAAGTCCAAATCGAGTGCTTATTTAGAAAATTGCGGAAGCAACGAACCCTTTGCTGATGAAATCTGACCCTTCAACGGAGTATCCGCCAAAATATCTGGAAATAACAGTTAACCAATCGGTTAACGCAAAATCACGAGCCAACTGACGGTCGCCGATACATTGACCATCAGAACGAAAGGCTGAAAAATTACGGAAACATTATGGTAATAAAACCCTGTTGATTCCTGATATTCCGATATATAAATCTCCGCTGGCGGCGCCTCGGTACTGAATATTGCCGCTCATAGCCGCAATGACCAAACCTATCACACTATCACATCGGGTTAGGTCAGGTGGATGGCAGAGTGTGATATCAGCCAATGGCGGCTTGCCGGCACATAGATACACACCCCAAGTGACCCCAAGATGGCCACGGGGGTCCGAACCGGCTTTACCGCCTGCCGCACGTCTTTTTGGTTGCCAGCATGTGCTCTTCTCCCGGCAACACCACCTGTAGGGCGCGCCACATGCGTTCCTTCCTCCTTGCCGCCAACCGCCTTTGCCGCTGCCACACATAGCGCGGGCACATGTGCTCCTCCTTCTGCACCTCTGCAACCGCGTGATAGCAAACCCGTCTCACCGCCTCTTCCCGATTGTGGCACATCCTGCTCTGCGTCCTCGCCGTGTGTGCCCTGTACGCCTCCCCCGCCGTGGGCATCCCTTCTCCATAGTAGGCCGTCGGCGACGCATCACACACCACGATACCTCTGTGGGTATCCCCTCATACCCTTTGATGAGCCTCCGCACTTCCCCCTCCATCTCCTCCAGCTGCTCCCTCCAGTACGGGAGGTGCATCCCCTGGTATCCTATCGCTGCATTGAGCACCGCCCGTAGATAGTACAGGGTCGTCTGCACTGACGGGGGGTGATGCCGGAGGACCACCAGCATCGCCCTGAACCCCCTGATTAATTTGTCGGGCAGCCTGACCCCCCCCGCCTCCATGGCCTGCATATGTGTCAGCACCACCGCTTCCTCTGCCATCTCCAGCCATGCCGCTCCGTCTCCCACATCCAGTGCCATACCATCCTCGCCACCCCTCCTCAGAACCGCTGACTTCTCCATGCTCCAGACAAGGTGGGTATCCCTCCCGTACCTCTGCATCAGGTCCTGCACCACCTGTTGGGCCTTTTCATCGCGCACCATGGGTAACGCATCATCCACATACGCCTGCGCTGGCGACGTGTGTGGTGCCCTCGCCAGCTGCGGATATTCCCGCGCTATCCAACTCATCAGGGGGAGCATGGCCAGCAAGTACAGGAATGGGCCCTCGACCGAGCCTTGTGGCACCCCGCTACCTGGGGTTACCCACTCGGTACACCCCTTCCGCGTGGCGACCGTGTACCTCCTTGAGCGCAGGTACTTCTCTACGAAGTCACCGTGCGGGAGCCCTAGCTGCTGCCACACCTCTTCTATGAGCCTATGTGGCGTGTTGGTGAACGCCCCCTTCACGTCCACAGACGCCATGAACGCCTCTAGGTCCTCATCATCGAGGTACATGTTGTAAAGGAAGCTTGAAGCTTGCCTCCTGTGTGGACCTACCCGGCACGGACCCCCACATGTTATCCGGTATGACCCCCGCCGCATACGGCCGCCGCTGTATCCTCCCGAAGATCACCATCCAGACCAGCTTGGCCTCTGTGACGGCACAGCATATTGGTCTCCAGTTCCCAGGTCTGAGGCGATCCGCCTTCTTGTACGTGGGCCGCACCTTGCCCCCCCCATTCCACTGGGGGCTTGCCTGCGCGCAACACCTCTGTGACCCTCCCTGCTAGACCATCAAGCTCCGGCGCCTCTAGTTGCGGGTATGCCTCCGCCACCAGCCCGTTCACTCCCGGGCCCTCTTTCCCCTTGAGAGCCTGCACTGCCTCCTTTATTTCCCCCAGCGTTACCCTTCTGCGGTGTATGTCCTCGCTCTGCTCCGCCATGAACACTCTCGGTAACGCCCTTACCATTCTCTGTGTGATCCCGCTGAGCTCCTGCTGCCCCCGATTGTGCTGCCTCCTGAAGCTCTGCGCCACCTCCTCCAGCACATCCCTCTTGTTGCCTGTGACCCTGCCATTCTGCAGTCTCACCGCCCGGAATTCCTGTGGCTTTCCAGCCTCCGCGAGCTCTCTGATGTACCGTAGCGACTTGTACGGCACCGCCCTTTCCATGCACCGCTCATGCTCCGCCACTACCTTCTGGTATATCCTTTTGTGCTCCTCCTCCACAGCCCTCCTCACTTCTCGCACCCTCTTCTTTGCCTGTGTCACCTGCGTTTGCCACTCAGCTCCCTTGTCCTGTGCCCTTACCTCGACCTCCTCGTGCTGCCGTTTCCTCAGGGTGGCTACCAGCCTTTGCAGCTTGGGCTGTGCCTGCAATTCCCCCCCCTGCTTGTTAAACCCGCATACCCTCGCTGCGCCCCTCATGGCCTGATGCACGTGGCTCCCCTTCCTCATTTCGATGTGCATCCGCTGCCCCCACTGCTGCCACCTCTTGTCCCCCTCCTCCGGCCAGTTAACCTTGGCGGCAGGCGGACGCCTTCTTCGTCCGACCCCTGCTCATCCTCCTCGTCGTCCCCTGGCTCCCCCACCTTCACGTCCACTGTCACCATCATTGGGCAATGCCCCTTCCTGTCCTGCATTCCTTCCGGCCCCACCATGTACCCCGCCGTCACCCCCTTGACCAAACTGGGGTCCGCGTACACCGCGTCTTTTTGCGACAGTGTGCTGCCTTCCGGTGCCGGGTAGTGTGAGGGGCCAGGCGCCCCACTGTACGACACATCCTGCAGCCTCATTTCCTCCACGAACATCCGCACTTCGCTGTCCACCTCCGTCTCCGCGCCCCTCCTCTGGAGATCGTAGTTGAAGTCCCCAACCACGATGACTGGCCTTCTCTCCAGCGCCCTGATGTACTCCATCCTCAGCTGCGCCACATACTCCTTGACCGTCCTCCCATGTGGGACATGGCAGTTGATGATGACCACCTGTCCATGCTCCGTGGCCAAATCATACACCGCCCTTCGTCCCCTTGTTCCCACCTTCTTGTCCTGTACGACGCTGAGTCCTCTGCGCACCAACAGCGGCACCCCCTGTGCCCACTCGCGCTGGTACTCTCTCCCCTCCTTGTCGTACATCTGTGTGCACACTACGTTGTCATTCCCCTTCAACTTTATATCCTGGTGCGCCACTACGTCGGGGTCTGCCTCATGCAGCCTCATCTGCTGCCACGCTGCTTTGTCTGCCCGATACAGTGCCGCGGGGTCATTATGGGTGTACAACTCCATGCGTTGCCCCCTGCCCTCCCCATCCACGCGCAGTTCCCCGCTGTCAGCTGGGCCTTTTCCTTCTCCATTGCTCCTTCCATCCAGCCTTCCTCCGGTGCTTTTCTTCGTCTTCCCGGCCGCCCTCCGCTTCATTAGATGTCACTTTTGCTTCTTGTTCTTCCTCCCCGTCAACACCTCTTCTCCTTCCAATTCTCTCGCCTCCTGCTCCGGAGCCAGTTGCCCGTGTATTTCCATCTCTCTACCTTGTGGGCATACCTGCAATCTCCCGATTGGGTACGGCAGTCTCTTCTCATCCCCCTCCCTCTCATCCTCCCATTGCACGATGGCTGCCCTCGTCACATGTCCCGTGCGATCTTGTTGTTCGATCATCTCTTCCACCGTTCCCACATACCTCCTCCACTTCCCACTCACCTTGTGTGGACCATACACTGTCACCCCTTCCCGCACCGCCCCCTGCTCTTCACGGCCCTTTTGTTCCTCCCCGTACCTGACTCCCCTCGTCTGTTTCCTTCACCGCCTCCCTTCCTCTTCCCCCTCCTGCTGCCGCTCTGCTTGCGGTTCCTGCTGGTCCGCCTCTCTCCTCCGCTTGCCGTCTTCCCTCTCACCACCCTCTCTTGTCCCCTCCCCACTGTTCCTCTCTTCCACCCTGTCCCCAGCAGCATTCCCCTGCCCTCCTCCCTCCGCCTCTCCCTCTTCCACCCCTTCTTCTCCCTCCTCTCGTTCTTCCCGCCCGCTTGCTGCCTGCCCCGGCTCCCAGCCTTCCTCCTCCCGCGCTTGGTCTTGCTCTCTTTCGTCCGCCCCCCCCCACTATCCCCGTCCCCCACTATGAACCTCATTTGTCCCCCTCTCCCCCTCCGCATCCCCCTCCACCTACTTGGCCTCTCCCCCTCCGGGTCGTCTTCAACCTCCAGGCATTGCTTCCTGGCCCCCTCCGAGAGCCTTCTCGCTCTGTCCAATGCTTTCCTTCCTGTGCTCTTCCTCCGTGCCGGGTGTCACTATCCACCTCGGCTGCCCCCCTCCCCTGCTGCTGGCCACCCACTCCAATGCCAACCGGATCTGTTCCCTGATGTCTCTCACTTCCTCTGCCTCCGCACGCCTATCCATTTGCGACTCCAACGCCCGTAGGACAGCCTTCTCGCGTACCTCCTCCGTTCTTTCAACCCGCACCTCTTCCACCTCCCCGACCCACCGCATGAGTGGGTGCTCCACCCTTTTCAACGGCGCCGCCGTGTACACCATTGCTTGGCGCCTATCCCCCCTGGGTTCCACGATGCACCACGTGTGTCCGTCCTGCATCAGGTCTGTGACTCCGTGGTCTGCAACCCCTGTGGCACTCGCCTGTCGGGACACTACTTATATTGTGTGCCCTTTGGCCCTCCTCCCCGCCGCCCCGTCATAGTCAACCATGGCCATAACCTTGCGCATCCGGTGCATTTCTGTGTCTCTGTCCCATTTTCCGGCCATGCCCCTGCTGCGACGCACTGTCTTCCCAACGTACAGCGCCATGGCCAAGACCTGCCTCGTGGGCTGCCACACCTCCACCGTTCTGCTCGTGCTGTCCACACACGCCGCTACCTGCGCATCTCGCTGCATCAGCATCCACTGCACCGCCTGCTTTGGCTCCACCTTCCTTGCCTTGAGCACCTGCGCTTTTGCTTGCCCCTCACCCGCCTCCTCATCCTCCCCCACTGTTCCGCTCCGACCATCCGCATATCCTACCCACATATGCTTGACTTGGTGGAAGTACACCAGCGGCGCCCCTTCGTCTTCCCCCATCTGCAGCCACTGGTAACAGGGTGTGCCCCTCTACCACAAGACGTCGGTCACGGTGCATGCTCACCGCGACCTCGGAACGGATGGTCGCCTCGGAGCGTACGAGTGCGTGGGGCCCGGATGGCAGCTAAACGTGCCACTCACGCACGTCTCATTCGGGGAGGAGACCAAGGACTTCCTGGACACCCTGAGCCTGGCGTACCGCCGACTCTCCCTCCTGGCACCCACCATCATCATAGGCGACCTAAACGCCGCCCCCACCGACGACGACCGCACCGGCCCACCGACAACCACCGACATAGCTGTCCGGGACGCCATGCACCAACTGGGCCTCGGCGACCTCACCGCAGGACCCACCGGCACACCCTCCCATTACCCCCACCAAGCCGGCACCCACCCATCCCGCATCGACACGTGCTACGGGGACCCAACCACGGTGCGCGTCCACGAAGCAGCCTACGGGGACCTCCTGCCCACAGGCACGGGCCACCGGCCCCTCTACATTGACCTCATCATCCCCAACCCACCCCCACCTTCGGCCACCGTGCCAGACGACACCCTCCCACCCACACTGCAGTTCCTGGCCGAGGACGACCACGGCGCCTGGCACAGGTATAACAGGGCCCTACACGCCATCCTGCGCCGCCTGGATGCATCGACACTCACCACCGCCATGCGCCGTGCGGCGCAAGCATGCGGCATGGAGCGTGACACCAGCCACGCGGGAGCACCACCAGACCTCACCCTCCAACAACTCGTCCATGACATCTGGACCACGAAAGAGGAACTCGCCACCCTGCTACGCCCCAGCACACCGGTGGCACGAGACCGAGACGCCCACCTCCGTGCGCTCCTCACCACCCGCCGCCACCAACTCCAGGAATGGCACGCCCACCGCATAGCGGCGGCAGCCCAGGAACGCGAAAGATACGGCAGAAACGACACGCCGTACAAGTCCCTGCGGTACGTCAGCCGCATCCCGGAGGACACGGGGCGCCGTACCATCCACGCCGTGCGCACCCCCGAGGGAGGCCTCACCAATGACCCCGATGCCGTCCTCCAGACAGTCCTGGACAGCTTCCAGGCACAACACGGGGAGGCCCTCCCCGAGCTCGACCCCAACACCAGAAACGCCATCCGCGAGCATGTGCCAAGGGTCTTCAACCGGGAACAGCGGCGCGCGATCGAACAGGACCCCTTCAGCATCTCAGAACTGCAACGCGCCCTACACCGCCTGAAGAAGGAGGTCGTGCCCGGCGTCGACGGTTTGCCGGCCGAAGCGTACCAACGCCTCACCCTGCCCGTCAAATTGCCGCCTGGCAGCCCGCCTGTGGGACATCGTCACGGGCGCCACGCCCATCCCCCCTGAATGGGCCAACCCCGTCCACCCCCTCTACAAAAAGGGGGACTGGGCGCAGCCAGGGAACTGGCGGCCCATAGTCTGCGCCACCACCGAGGTCAAGCTGGTGTGGACGCTGATCCTAGGCCGCATTGCGCCGGCGGTCTTCGCCCACGTGCCCGCCAGCATGTGGGGAGCCATGGCCGGCAGGACCCCCCACGAGGCCATCTTCCTCCAGGACACCGCACTGGACATGAACCCCTACGAGATGATTATCGCCTCCCTCGATGTCCAAGGCGCGTTCCCCCACGCCCCACACCGGCTCCTCACGGAGGTATGGGATGCCATGGGCCTCCCATTCCTATCCTTCATGACCGGGTACATCCAGACCCGACTCTACGCCGTCATCACAGCCGCAGGCCTCACCCCCTGGACCGGCACAGACAGCGGGGTCCCCAAGGGAGGCGCCGAAGGCCCCTTCCTTTACCTCCTCGTCACCCTACCACTGGCATTCGAGCTAGCACGGGTATACCCGGGGTACGCCCCATACCCGCTACGGTCCCCCCTCATCAACTTCGCGGACGACAACCTCCTAACTACGGCCACCCGCCACCGAGACCCTGAGAACGCAGGGCTACCAACGACCACCGAGCAAGCGTCCGCCATTCTCCAACTCATCACAACCTACCTGGACGCCCACCAGCTCCTAGTGCACCCCCGCAAATCGGTCGGGCTGGCCGACGCCAGGACCCCCACCCCCCACATACGGAAAGGCGAACCCCTACACCTGGAAGACACGACAGTCCACCTGGGAGTCGCACAGGCCACGCGGCAACACCAAATCACACGCCCAAGCAAGCTGGAAGAGCGCCTCGCCCGGCTACCCCAAAATGCCAGGGGGGACCTCCTGTCTACGCAGGGCCTGGCGTACTTCATGGAAGCGGTGCTCAACGCGGCCATCGGGTACCAAGCCCTGCACCTCCCGCGCCCCCAAGACGCCCTGCGCCACGCACGACAACAAGTGACGAAGGCATGTGCGCAACACGGAGGCTGGCCCACGTCTTTCCCAAAGGAGGCCATGATGGCCTACTGGTGCTACTACGGACACAATACAGGCGCCCTGTTCGACATGGCCTATGCCAAACACGCAGCGCACCTCCTACACAGGATGACACACAACCATCAACCTGAAGTTCGCGAGGCGGCAGCCATACGCATAAAAGAAGCGCAAATGGCCCGCAACACCTGCCCCCGGTGGATACTGGCGCAACACGGCTTCTCCACCTCCGTGGGCACTGGCATCTGGGCCCAGCTACTACTCCTCCTACCGCACCACACGCACGCCATCCTGACAAACCACCACTGCGATCAACAGGGGCCACTCATGGCCACGCACACCGACATCCACCGACACCCGGCAGGCGAGGTGGACACCCTGCGCCTCGTGAGGGCCACCATAGTGTATATCACCCCAACACAGATGAGGATCATGGCCCAGTGCGACGCCCACCACGCCCCGTTCCTTTCCGACCCACAATGGCCAGCACGCCACGTCTTCCAAGCGTACCTCCGCGCATGTGCTACCAAGGCAGGGCGCGACATGCCGGGGCCCAAGGACATCGACACGGCGTACAAAGCCTTCCAGCGCCAGCACCCCCAGCCCCGCCCGAGCGAGCACAAGACCCCCAACGACGGCGGCACAACGCAGGAGGAGCCCACCCCGTCAGCCGAAGGCTGGACACCACCCACCATCCTGCTACTAGCACCAAACGGCCACAAACATGCTACCCGCACTGTCCAGCGAGACCATGCCCCCTGGTCCATCCCCAAACACAATGCACCGGAGACCGATGTACCACCAGTCAGACACAGTGACCAGGGCATACCACGCACGTGCTGGCACTGCAGCCCAGCAGCCCTCAACACTCCGTGGCCCCTGCTACACCTCATCTCCACCCACTACCACACCCCCACCGCCGCCGCCACCGCCGACCAGCAGGCATGGCTCTCCCCCTGGTTTCTCACGGTACCTCCAGACCACCCGGCGCACGTAGCCTGGACCCGAACACCCACGGCGACATGGACGTTCACCAACAAGCGGGCGGACCCGGACAGCGTGGCCATAGAGTACGACCGCTGCGATGCACACCGCGCAGGACCTCAAGAGGCACCCATGCGCCCCCTACAGCACAAATGCCCCACCCTCCGCGGCGACAAAGACGACAAGGAGCGGCGACAGACCATCACGTGCCAGAAGTTCCACCCCAATACGGGATACCTCTTCCACCTGATGTACGCGTATATCACCCAGGGGCGCCAAGACAGGGGCCTCCTCCGCCTCATACCACGAGCCCAGGCCATCATCACCCAGGGGATAGGCGTCTATGCAGCGCCGCTACTACAACCCCCGCAAATCACTACCAGAACCGCCCAAGGGAACCCCATCTACGTCTATCACCCCTTAGCAATTGCCCGCCTACCCATACCCAGCGACACCGACATCATCTACTTCACTGACGCATTTGGCACCCAGCAACGCATCCCCACGGTCGGTTGCGCCTCCTTGCGCATCACCTGGCACGCGGACGGCTCCCACAATGAAACACCACACCGGGGCCACCATCTTTTGGGCGTCCTCCCACGGCGAACTGCGCACCATGGCAGACGCCGTCACCGCCACACCACCACCCACAACGATCCGGCCCCGCAACATATGGGTAGTCGAGGACGCCACGGTTGACATCCACCTCACCAGGTGCCTTGCGGACCTGCCCCTCCACAAGGCACTCGAGTCCGG
Organism: Eutreptiella sp. 'Long Island Sound 2002'; assembly: GCA_964036045.1. Classification (NCBI taxonomy): domain Eukaryota; phylum Euglenozoa; class Euglenophyceae; order Eutreptiales; family Eutreptiaceae; genus Eutreptiella; species Eutreptiella sp. 'Long Island Sound 2002'. The sequence continues at coordinate 56,841,312 of OZ038378.1, read as the reverse complement.
CCTCACCACACAAGCGTTGGGACTATGGATGGCCTTCAGGGGCATGCACCCCCAGGACGCCCTACACATCGTCAAACAGGAGTCACACCGCTACGCATACGGCAATGGACGCGCAGACACGCAGGCCAAACACCAGAACACCGGCCACACCCCAGGGCTCGAACACGTGCGACTGGACACCCCACACCACAGCCACCTGCAGCACCTGCCCCCAATACCCCCGGCCACACAGGCCCCCCAATGGATGCCCGAGGAGACGCCGTACACAGATCGAGACAAGCAGTACCACTACCCCACACCCATCCAGCAACTGGCCACCACACTGGGCCACCCAGCGAAGACCGAACTCCTCCGACGCCTCGAAGACTCCGTCCACACCCCCCTCTACTACTCCGCCCTGCGCCTGGATAGCCTCCCAGCACACCTAGAAAAACCCCGACTCCAACTCGCCCTCGAACAGCTTGCCTCCTCACCCGATACCACCGATGGTATGCGCGCCGCTCGATCCACGCCCCTGCAGGATACACCAAATGCATCTGTGGTCACACGGAAGAAGAAACCTGGGACCACTTCAAGGTGTGCCCCCTGTACAGAGGACTGGACACCCTCACAGACTGGAACCCAACCCACACCATCGCACAGCACGCCGGATGGCTGACGCAGTCCCCGGCGACCCAGCAACTCACCACCGTCCTCAAGCAGACGAAGGTACTCGAGGCGGTCCGCAGGGGACTCGTCCCCACTGCCGTCTACACATTGCTACGCACCCACGCGGAGGACCCCCAGGCCACATCGGCGCACATGCAGCGGACGGCCGTTGCCAAGACAGCGGAGCAGCTCACATACCGCACCATCAAATACCTGCAGCATGCAGCAACCCTGCCCCAAACGGACCAAGCCCACCTCCTCAAACTCCTGTTCTACCAACCATGAGAACCTATCTCATGACACACCAACACGGGACCCCCACCACGCCTACACACCATCCACCGAGCACAACACTGGCACGGCACACACGGGCACCACAGGCACTGCACACACGCCCACCAGCATGCGCGCGCCACCAGCCCTCATCCCCCCACGCCACCGTCCGTCCACAGGTACCACCAACCGCCAGCCACCACATGTCCCCTCTGCGTACGCCAGCGGCTACCACAGACAGCCCTGCCCTGCAGCCCAGACCACTGGGTCTCCCTGGGAGCTGCGCACCGCCTCACCCACTGCCCCTACTGCGGGGACCTCAACCCGCACCACCGCGAGCGGCCCGCGGCCCAAGCCGCACCCCCCCCCGCCAGCCACCCCAGCTTCTTCGGGCCACTCACCGACACCCTCGGGGACCACCTGGGAGGGTACTACGTGGCGGACGCTGCGGACCACGCATGGACCATAGCAGTGGCCACGGGCAGCACACCCCTGCCCCCCCACAGCCCACCCTTACGCCACAGCGGAGGCGGCTCAAACGTGGCAGCCCGCCACATCCTCCTCGCGCTATACCTCCACCAGCGTGACATGCCCGTGTACATCAGAACGCGCGAGCCGCACCCCTGGGGCGCGACCGCCGCCACAGCACCAACGACACACGCCAGAGGACACAACACTATTGCACTGCCGCACCAGCTGCCCGTGCCTGTGCCTGCAGTGTACGCGCGCCCCTGTTTTTCTTTTTCTTCCATCAAAAAAAAAAACGAAAATTAGGGGGAGAGGAAGAGGGACACAACCACCCATGGCACACTCGCACCGCACACAGCGCGCACACCGGTGAACGGGAGCCAGGTGGCCCAGGACACCGCACACGCCACACAACACACCGAGCGAGCGCACCGGTGAACAGGAGCCAAGTGGCCCAGGACACCGCAGACGTAACACAGCAAACCACGCGGGCACACCGGTAAACAGGAGCCAAGCAGCCCAGGACACTGCACACACGTAGGGCGGCCGAGGGACAGGAAAGAACCAATACGCCATGGGTCGGACGCACTGGGGCGACCCAGCCAACCCACCGGGCCAGTGGCAGGAGCGGTACTCGAAGGCCACTGGTCCGAGCCCGGCCAGGCTGCATCGGGGACCATGGCAAACGTCACCCGGAGCCATGGAAGCAACCGGTGACAGACGAGCCGGTACACAGTCCAGGAGGGGGTCACCTGCCAAGCAGAGTGGCCCCGCAACACAAACCACAAGGGTGAGGCGGTCGTACCGTACACTAGCGGGAGCAATACCCCTTGTGGTGAGAGATACTCCATACGGCTGGGCAGCTCCCAGAGCTGCCGCCCAAAGGAGGGGGCATGTGGCCCTACCCATGGACACATGTGGGCACACCTTCCCACCTGGGACACATGGACCGGGTGGCCGCGACAATGCCTTCCCAAGCACATGCGGGAGCGGCTCAAGAGGCACCTGACATAGGGCAGTGGGAGGGACAGGACATCCCCTTGGTAAGACCTTCTTCCTGCAATGTCAAAGGAGGCATCCGGAACTCCCGAAGATACCTACCTACCTACCTCTTCCGCACCCTCGACTACCTCCAGCAAAAACACACGCACGTCCTGGAGCAGATATGGCCACCCCCCCGGGTAACCCACGTGCCCGCGCAGCCGAGACAACGCCGCCACACCAGCACGGGCACGCACGGGTCACCAGGGAAGACGCGCGCACACGCCTGGTGCGGGAACCCGCACCCTCGTTCTCGCTACTTGCAGGACCCAGCATCCTACGCCCGCCCCGGAAGCCAAGGGCCCTCCGCCGTCTCCCAAAGCCCTCTCCTCCGCCTCCGACTCCACAACCTCCACCACCACGACCACCTCTTCCACCACCACCACCACGTCCTCATCCAGCACTCCACCCCCCAGGCCGCGGGGGACACCTCCCAAATGGGCCCCGAAACCCGCCCCCACCGCGAGCAACCCCGCCGCCGCCAAGGCCCACGCCCCGACGAGGCCCACACCCGCGACCAAGCCGAAACCCAAGACCGCCGCCAAACAGCCACCCAAACCCGTCAGCGCGCCACGACCGCAACCCACAGACAAGCCCAAACCCAAGTCCAAACGGTGCGCCACGACGGCAGCGCGAGCCCGACGCCGCGAGGACGTCCTCTATGACAGTCAGCCCCAGCCGTCCCAGGACCGGAGGCAGCAGCGCCCAGCACAGCGCCCCCCCACCGTCACCGACGCCGCCGCCAACACCTTCATAGCGGAGCGCGCCGCAGCGCAAGGCCCACGGACCGCCCCCGACCAGGCCAGAACGATGCCAGGGTCCGCCAGCAGTTTCCCCGCCCCCCTACCAACCCTCGATGACAGCCCACATACAGCGCATGCCCCGCTACCGCCGCCGCCGCGAGTCCCCGTTCAACCCCGAGGCGGAGACCGTGCGCGCACACCCGCGGTTCCACATCCGCTCGCGCCCCCACTCCGCACGCACCCCGACGGTACAGGACTACGAGGAATCCCCCGGACCCGCCACCGCCACCGGTCCCCACGACCCCGTCACACCCACCCAAGCCCACTCCTCCGCCAAGGACTGCGGCGCCGCCCAGGGACAGTAGTGGCAGCGCTGGACCCACACGCAGCTCTGGGAGCTGCGAAAGTGGGCCCGGGGAGAGCCCTCCCTCGAGGGCCTGGTCCACCGGCCCCGCAAGGGGTCGGTGGAGAACTGCCGCCTCCGGCCGGCGGGGGGGTGGATGCGGCAGGCCGCATGGGAAGCCATGCTGGCCGATGCGCTCCACCCCCTGGGAGTCCACCCCCGCAACCTCCCAGCGCCCAAGAACCACCCGTATGTCCTCAGGCGCCTGCGGGAGACCCTCCAGGAGACACAGCTAGACGGCATCCGCCTGTGGGACATCACCCAAAGCCCAGCCCCGCACACACACACCCCCTCACCACCCCACAAGCGTCAGCCCACCAACACCGGCGGCACCCACAGCACCCCAGGAGCCCTGCGCACCACACAACACGACGCGCCTGACCCTCCGGCCAGCGGCGCCGCCACCTAACCCCGTTACCAAGCAAACCACCACCACGGGGCGCGACGCCAGGCGCCGCCCAGAAGTCACCAAACGAAGCAGACGCCGAAGGACGCCAACGCACACGACAACGGGCACCACTACGCCCAAAGGCACCAAACCCAGGCCCGCTAGCGTCGCAACCGCCTAACCAAGCCAAAACCCAAACACAAATCAAACCCGAGCCACACCCTGAAGCCGCTAACCATTGACTCCTAACTAGGCCCGCCGAGGGAACAACGTAACCACAGCCCACACCCACAGCCCACACAGCCGCCTAACCAGCCAGCTCCAGAAGCAAAGAGACACCTAACCAAACCCACCCTGGCCCATGCCCGTGTACATCAGGACGCGCGAGCCGCACCCCTGGGGCGCGACTGCCGCCACAGCACCGACGACGCACGCCAGAGCACACAACACTATTGCACCGCCGCACCAGCTGCCCGTGCCTGTGCCTGCAGTGTACGTGCGCCGCTGTCTTTCTTTTTTTTCCATCAAAAAAAAAACGAAAATTAGGGGGGGAGCAAGAGGGACACAACCACCCATGGCACACTCGCACCGCACACAGCGCGCACACCGGTGAACGAGTGCCAAGAGGGCCAGGACACCGCACACGCGCGTGCACCGAGGGCAACAAAGGGACGAGACACCACAGCCTGGCACACCGGTGAACAAGAGCCAAGAGGCCCGGGACACCGCACACGCAACACAACACACCGAGCGGGCACACCGGTGAGAGGGGGCCAAGGCGCCCAGGACGCCACACACGCAACACAACACACCGAGCGGACACACCGCAGACACAACATAACAAAACGCGCGGGCACACCGGTGAACAGGAGCCAAGTGGCCCAGGACACCGCACACACAACACAACACACCGAGCGGGCACACCGGTGAACAGGAGCCAAGTGGCCCAGGACACCGCACACGCAAAGCAACAAACCGAGCGGGCGCACCGGAGAACAGGAGCCAAGTGGCCCGGGACACCGCACACGCAACACGACACACCCAACAGGCGCACCGGTGAACGGGAGCCAAGTGGCCCAGGACACCGCACACGCGACACAACACACCGAGCGAGGACACCGGTGAACAGGAGCCAAGTGGCCCAGGACACGGCAGACGCAACACACCAAACCGCCCGAGCACACCGGTGAACAGGAGCCAAGCGGCCCAGGACACTGCACACACGTAGGACGGCCGAGGGACAGGAAAGAACCAACACCCCATGGGTCGGACGCACTGGGGCGACCCAGCCGACCCACCGGGCCAGTGGCAGGAACGGTACTCCAAGGCCACTGGTCCGAGCCCGGCCAGGCTGCATCGGGGACCATGGCAAACGTCACCCGGAGCCATGGAAGCAACCGGTGACAGGCGAGCCGGTACACAGTCCAGGAGGGGGTCACCTGCCAAGCAGAGTGGCCCCGGTACTCTAGCCACAAGGGTGAGGCGGTCGTACCGTAGACTAGCGGGAGCAACACCCCTTGTGGTGAGAGATACTCCACACGGCTGGGCAGCCCCCAGAGCTGCCGCCCAAAGGAGGGGGCATGTGGCCCTACCCATGGACACATGTGGGGACACCCTCCCACCTGGGACACATGGACCGGGTGGCGGCGACAATGCCTTCCCAAGCACATGCGGGAGCGGCTCAAGAGGCACCTGACATAGGGCAGTGGGAGGGACAGGACGTCCCCTTGGTAAGACCTTCTTCCTGCAATGCCAGAGGAGGCATCCCGAGCTCCCGAAGATACCTACCTACCTACGTCCCCGCTGTCAGCCGGACCTTTTCCTTCTCCATTGCTCTTTCCATCCTGCCCTCCTCTGGTGCTTTTCTTCGTCTTCCCGGCCGCCCTCCGCTTCATTAATTGTCACTTTTGCTTCTTGTTCTTCCTCCCCGTCAACACCTCTTCTCCTTCCAATTCTCTCGCCTCCTGCCCCAGAACCAGTTGCCCGTGTATTTCCATCTCTCTACCTTGTGGGCATACCTGCAATCTCCCGATCGGGTAAGGCAGTCTCTCCTCATCCCCCTCCCTCTCATCCTCCCATTGCACGATGGCTGCCCTCGTCACATGTCCCGTGCGATCTTGTTGTTCGATCATCTCTTCCACCGTTCCCACATACCTCCTCCACTTCCCACTCACCTTGTGCGGACCATACACTGTCACCCCTTCCCGCACCGCCCCCTGCTCTTCACGGCCCTTTTGTTCCTCCCCGTACCTGACTCCCCTCGTCCTTTTCCTTCTTGGCCTCCCTTCCTCTTCCCCCTCCTGCTGCCGCTCTGCTTGCGGTTCCTGCTGGTCCGCCTCTCTCCTCTGCCTGCCGTCTTCCCTCTCACCACCCTCTCTTGTCCCCTCCCCACTGTTCCTCTCTTCCACCCTGTCCCCAGCAGCATTCCCCTGCCCTCCTCCCTCCGCCTCTCCCTCTTCCTCCCCTTCTTCTCCCTCCTCTCGTTCTTCCCGCCCGCTTGCTGCCTGCCCCGGCTCCCAGCCTTCCTCCTCCCGCGCTTGGTCTTGCTCTCTTTCGTCCCGCTTCCCCCCACTATCCCCGTCCCCCACTATGAACCTCATTTGTCCCCCTCTCCCCCTCCGCATCCCCCTCCACCTACTTGGCCTCTCCCCCTTCGGGTCGTCTTCCACCTCCAGGCATTGCTTCCTGGCCCCCTCTGAGAGCCTTCTCGCTCTGTCCAATGCCTTCTTCCTGTGGTCTTCCTCTGTGCCTGGTGTCACTATCAATCTCGGCTGCTCCCCTCCCCTGCTGCTGGCCACCCACTCCAATGCCAACCGGATCTGTTCCCTGATGTCTTCCACTTCCTCTGCCTCCGCACGCCTATCCATTTGCGACTCCAACGCTCGTAGGACAGCCTTCTCGCGTACCTCCTCCGTTCTTTCAACCCGCACCTCTTCCACCTCCCCGACCCACCGCATGAGTGGGTGCTCCACCCTTTTCAACGGTGCCGCCGTGTACACCACCGCTTGGCGCCTATCCCCCCTGGGTTCGGCGATGCACCACGGGTGTCCGTCCTGCATCAGGTCTGTGACCCCTTGGTCTGCAACCCCTGTGGCACTCGCCTGTGGGCACACTACTTATATTGTGTGCCCTTTGGCCCTCCTCCCCGCCGCCCCGTCATAGTCAACCATGGCCATAACCTTGCGCATCAGGTGAATTTCTGTGTCTGGGTCCCATTCTCCGGCCATGCCCCTACTGCGAAGCACTGTCTTCCCAACGTACAGCGCCATGGCCAAGACCTGCCTCGTGGGCTGCCACACCTCCACCGTTCTGCTCGTGCTGTCCACACACGCCGCTACCTGCGCATCCCGCTGCATCGGCATCCACAGCACCGCCTGCTTTGGCTCCACCTTCCTTGCCGTGAGCACCTGCGCCTTTGCTTGCCCCTCACCAGCCTCCTCATCCTCCCCCACTGTTCCGCTCCGACCATCCGCATATCCTACCCGGCCCTTCGTCTTCCCCCATCTGCAGCCACATGGGCCCTTGTCTGCTCAGCTGCCGCACTCTGATCCGGTGGTATCCTTCCTTGGGCTCCTGCGGCCCGTCAAGCCTGCACAGGCACCTGGCCAGCCTGCATTGCGACCTGCACTTGTCCTCCACCGCCTCCGCTCTGGCCCTCAGGTGGTACCTGGCCTTGCTCACCGCCTGCCGTACCTCCTCACCCCTACATCCTTTGATGCGTTCTTCCAGCGCTGGCTGCGCCTCTCCATTTTCTATCAAGACATTCTGCCATGCTGTCGCCTTCCCCCTCAGCCTCTGTGCCCATTTCTGCAGCATGTCCTTTCTCTCCCTGCCGTCCCCGAGCATGTCCAGCCCCTCCGCCGCTGCCTCCTTCTGGTGCTTCTCATTTTCTTTCTCTGCTCTGTTCCATCCGCCTTTCCCCTCCCCACCTTCCCCTCGGAATGCAGCGGCTCCCTCCACGTGGGCTCTGCCATCCACTGGATTTGCGGCTGTCCCTCCCAGTGTCCCATGCTGTACACCTGTACCGCCTGACCCTCCCGGCTGAGTCCAATCCGGTCCTCCATACCCGCCGCCGCCGCCGTGGTGACCACCACGTTAGGCACCAGCAAATCATAGTGGTATCTTGCCCCCTGCCTGTGGCGTACCTCGACTTCCACCATCCCCCTGCTTCCCACCCTGTCATCCGGGAGGATGATTTGGACTGCCTGTCCCCTCCACTGTGCCGCCGCGGGCTGCTTCGTCGCCACGGGGAATATCGCCTTTGTGTCCTCCCGCGTCATCCACTCTCCCCTGCCAAACCTCGCACGTCGAATGGCCTCCACTGCCAACTTCTCGTGCTCCACTCCTCCCGTCTCCCGCACCCATTCTTCTGCCCCTCTGGCGAGGGCCGATATCTCATTGCCTTGCCTCTCACACTCCGGCAGATACGCTACACTCTCCATGCCGTCGTCCCCCGGGAACACGTAGTGCCACGTGTCCCCCGTGTGCGGGTGCACATGGTACGTGCGGTTGGCCATGCACGCCGCCCCTTCGTCCAGCACCATTCTGATGGCCTCCGCCGCCTTCAGTGTCATCTGCTTACTGAGCGTATACACCAACTCGTGCCCCCTGTGTCCCTCTGATGTGGGCGCTGGAGTCAACGCCGCCCTAGTGAATTGTGCGCGCACCCCACTCGCATCCTGTCCTCCTTCTGGCAGCTCCCCTCCCCACTGTTTCCTGACCCGGACCCCCTCCCCATCGTCCGTTCGCCACGTCATCTGCCAACCCCACCACCGGTGTCCCCCCCCCGCCACCCTGTACCTTCCCCTCCATCCGAGCTCCAGCCACACCGCTCTTTCAGTTCGCATCTGGACTGTTCTCTCCGCCCCCCACTCGGTCCCCACATCCTCCCTGTGCTGTAGCTGCAACACCGCCTCTCCCCCCCCTGCGACCCACACATCCACCCCCCCTGCCTGCCTCCTTTGCCACTCACCTTTCCCCGTACCCTCTGGCACCTCCACATACTCCATGTCCTGCACCTGCACTTGTGGCACACCTTCCAATCCTGCCCGTAGTTTCCTGTCTCGCGCTGTATCCCCCCCCACTCCCCTCCTCTCCCTCCCTGGTACCACCACCTGTCACCCCTCCCCTGGATCTGTATTTGATGCACATCCTGCCACACTTGCTCCTCCGTCCGCCCTCTTTCCCCCCCCCCTTCTCCGGACCTTCTTCTGCCAACACCACCTCCATTGCCATTTCCTCCTCGCCTTTCGACTCTGCCCCGACCTCTTCTTCTGCCTCCGCCACTGCCTCTGCTTCCTCTTCTTCTGGGGGCCACAGCAGCTCGTAGTGTCCCTCTCCTCTTCTGCTCCACAGTGGCGCCGCCGCCGCTCGCTTTCCTTCACCCACCTCTGCCATCTTTCGATATACCCCCCGGGGTCCCCACTCCTGGTACATTGCTACTCTGCATCCCTTGCTGTGCGCCCACCTCCCAACTTCACATGCCCCTCCCCATATCTCCCCCCTGCGGACCTTGTCCAGGTACTGATCCCACGTCCGCGCTCCTGCATCTCTCATGACCCTCGTCGCCCAGCCCGACTCTGGGGGCCGCGCCATATCCCCTTCCGTGAGTGCTCTGCGCACCTCTTCCACCGCTGCTTGCCCATCTGCTCCCTCCACCGCGCTGAGTGCCCAATATAGGCACTTGCCATCCCCTGGTATGACCTGTCGCCTCGCCCTTTCCAGCATTTCTTCAGGCCATTCCTGTCCTTCTTATGCACTGTCCAGCACCCTTTGCACGGCTGCCGCTACTTCCGCTGCGTCACTCCTTCAACTCCTGACACCCCACAGGACCGCATAGGTTCTTCGCTTGGTCCACAGGATTCCCGCATCCAGCGGGGTTCCTTCCCCATACTCCACCAATTTTCTGTACCCGTCTCCGCTTTTTGTCTCCCTGTAAACCGCCACTTTGTATCACCCCTCCGCTGCCCATGCTTCCACCTCCGGTGGCCCTCCCATCCTTCTCCCCTGCCTAGTCCGCCGTATCAACTTCTGCCACGGTACTTCCTCCCTTGGCAGGCACTCCTCCATTTCTCCCATATTGTGTCTACTCTCCACCCTGGTAGCCACTCCTTGCCTTATCCGCTGTACCTCTTCCTCACTGTTCGGCCTGCCCTCCAGCGCACACAAAACTTCCCAAAACGTGTTGACATCCTTCCCGTACATGTGCTCTATGAGCACCTCGTCCCCTGTCTTTTCTTTCGCCCCTCCGGTGCCTCCTCCCGCCTCTTCCATGCCCATGCCGCCTTGCGTTGCTGTTCCACTTCGTTCCCCTCTGTACGCCCCACACTCCCCGCTCCCCACGTCAACGGCCGACTCTCGCCCGATGCCACACTATGTCCTCTTTCGCTTCCCACGCCCACCCTAACCTGTGCCCCCCCGCCCAAGCCTTCTCTTTCCGCCTCTCTTGCTGTACTTCCTATCTCCAGCTCGTCGTGCTCCCACACCACCTCGCACACCCTCGTGTTCCTCCACAGGATTCCTACATGCACTGCCTTCTCCCTTCCATACTCCTGTATCTTCCTGTAGCCCTCTCCATGTTTCTTTCCCCTTGTGCACTTTCACTCTGTCTCCACTCTTCGCCGCCCATGCCTCAACCTCCGGTGGTCCTCCCATCCTTCTTCGTTGTACCAGCTTCTGTACGTACTCCTCCCATCCCGTTTCCCCCTGCGGCAGGGGCTCCTGTATCTCCCCTGCCTGCAACCTCGCCTCGACTGCAGTGACTACCTTTTCTCGCATTTCCTTCCCCTCCGCACTTGTGCCTTGGCCTCCTTCGATAACACTCATCGCTCTCCACAAGGAGTCCATTCCGTCGCCCTCCATACTCTGTGTCACCACTCCCGCATTGAATCGGTCTTGTTCTCCTTCGAACGCCCTTTCACTCCTGGTCCATGCGCACGCTGTTCTGCTCTTTTTCGTCTCACTCCCTGCGCTCTCCACTGACTCCCTGCTCCTCACGCTGGCCTCCTCTTCGGTCACGTACATTTTGTGCCTGCTGTGTACACACGTGTATGCTTCTCCTCCACTGCCCCTTTTGGTTCCCTTCCTCGTCCGCCACCAGCCACCCTCCCCCCTTGCACACCTCGCTTCAAGCGTAAAAAACAGGCCCGGCATCCGGGGGTGCTTGTGTTCTTCAATGGTCCCTCTAGGACCTGTTGCAAGAGTTCCATTGCCCCGATGCATGTCTTCAAGTGTGCCCTTCGAGGGCTGCTAGTGGGAATCAAACCCACGACTACGGCTTGCGTAACAGGGCGTCTAGCCGCTGGGGTGCTCCTCAGCTGGCTCCTTTCCCCACAGCTTCGCCTTACCTCTTTTCGCCCCCTCTTTGTTCTGTCCCCTGAGTCTCCCCCTCTGCGCCTTGGCGCTGCCCCTCCCCCCTCCCCCCCTCTCTCCATCCCTTTCCTCTGCCGCAACCCCATCCCGGTCTCTGCGGTCGCTCTCCTCCGCTTCTTGCTCTCGTTCGTGCTCCCCTCGCCTTTTCTTCTCGTCGCCGCCGCCTCCTCCCCTTGATGTCGCCCCGTACACTCCATACCTTCTCCTGGCGTTCCAGACCCGTGCTTCCGTCCTGAATGTTCCACTCTGGGTGTGTCGCTTCCCGGATGCTCCAGTCCAGGCTCCGTACGTTCGTCCTATCCTCCTCCCTCATCCTTGCTTGTTCTTGTGCATGTTCTCCTTGACTGCCCTCCTGCATTTTTCTGCATCCGCCGTCACGTCCTCTTTGCGCCCATTTGCGTCCCCTTGTCTCTTACCTCACTCCTTCCTCGTGCCCCGGATGCTCCAGTCCAATTGCCATGCGTTTGTCCGCTTCTCCGTCCTCTCCTCCTCCTCCCGCTTCCCGGCACTTGTTCCTCTTGATCTCCCTCTCCACCGTTGCTTGCTCTTGTGCATGTGCTCCTCGCCGCCGCTGCTCCTTTCTCCTTATGCAGCCCCTGACGCTCCAATCCAGGGCCGCTCCCGACCCGGATGTTCCAGTCAAGGGCCTCCACCACTCTGTTGTTCCAGTCCATGCGCACATCTTCCCCAGATGCTCCAGTCCGGGTTTCATGCGCCTGCCCGTTACTCCTGCGTCTCCCTCTCCTCCCTCCTCTCGACTCTTTTTCTTCTTGTCCTCTCTCTCCACCTTCCTTGCTATTCTGCGTGTTCTCCTTGCCGTTTCTTGCCGCCTCCACGCCCTCACCCTTTCGCAGCCCCGGCCCCGGACGCTCCTGTCCATGGCCGCGCCTTCCCTGGATGTTCCCGTCCAGGGCCTCTGCCCCCCGGATGCGTCAGTCCGGGTGCGTTGCTTCCCCGGGCGTTCTCGTCCGAGTTCCAGCCTGCATTTGTCCGCTCTTTCGTCCTCTCCTTCTCCTCCTTCCTCCTCGCTCTTGTCCTCCTTGTCCTCCCTCTCCACCGCTCCTTTCTCTTGCCTTTTCTTGCCGCAGCTGCTTCTTCCTCCGTACGCAGCCCCGGACGCTCCAATCCGCATCTACCCCGGACGTTCCTGTCCGGGGCCTCCGTCATCCGGTTATCCCAGTCCCTGTGTATTTATTCCCCGGATGTTCCAGTCCGGGTTCCATGTGCTCGTCCGCCTCTCCTTCTTCTCCTTCTCCTCCCTCTTCCCGCCTCTTGTTCTTCTTTTCCTCTCTCCCCACTGTTCCTGGCTCTTGCTCATGCTCTCCTTGCCGTTTCTTGACACCGCCGCCGCTTCCACCTCACGGAGCCCCGGATGCTCCAATCCAGGGCTGCCTCGCCCCCGGATGTTCCTGTCCGGGTGCGTCGCGTCCCCGTTTGTTCCCGTCCAGGTTCCATGTGTTTGGCCGCTTCCCCTTCTTCTCCTTCTCTTCCTGCTTCCCGACTCTTGTTCTTCGTGTCTTTCCTCATCTGCTCCTTGCCCTCCTCCTTCCCCTCCTTGCCTCGGACGTTCCAATCCCGGGCCGCCTCTTCCCCGGACGTTCCAGTCCAGGGCCCCCGCCCCCCGGATGTTCCAGTCCGGGTGCGTTGCTTCCCCGGATGTTCCAGTCCGGGTTTCATTTGCTTGTCCGCCTCTCCTTCTTCTCCTTTTCCTCCCTCTTCCCGCCTCTTGTTCTTCTTGTCCTCTTTCTCCCTCGTTCTTGGCTCTTGTTCTTGGTCTCGTTGCTGTTTCCTGCTGCCGCCGCTTCCTCTTCCTCATGGAGCCCCGGACGCTCCTATCCAGGGCCGCCTCGCCCCCGGATGTTTCAGTCCGGGTGCGTTGCTTCCTCGGTTGTTCCTGTCCGGGTTCCTCGTGTTTGGCCGCTCTTACTTCTGCTCCTTCTCATCCCGCTTCCCGACTCTCGTTCTTCGTGTCCGTCCTCATCTGGTCCTTGCTCTTATTCATGTGCTCCTCGCCGCTTCTCTCCGCCGCCAATTCCTCCTCCTTCTGTAGCCCCGGACTTTCAAATCCCGGGTTGCTTCTGCCCCGGACGTTCCAGTCCAGGGCCTCCGCCCCCCGGATGTTCCAGTCCGGGTGCATTGCTTCCCCGGATGTTCCAGTCCGGGTTCCATGTGCCTGTCCGCCTCTGCTTCTCTTCCCTCTTCCCGTCTCTTGTTCTTCTCGTCCTCCCTCTCCACCTTTCCTGGCTCTTGTTCATGCACTCCTTGCCGTTTCTTGCCGCCACCGCTGTCTCTTCTTCATGGAGCCCCGGACGCTCCCATCCAGGGCCGCCCCACCCCCGGATGTTCCAGTCCGGGTGTGTTGCTTCCCCGGTTCTTCTCATCTTGGTTCCATGTGTTGGGCCGCTTCTCCTTCTTCTCCTTCACCTCCCGCTTCGGGTCTCTTGTTCTTCGTGTCCTTCCTCATCTGTTCCTTGCTCTTGTTCATGTTCTCCTCTCTGTTTCTCTCCGCCGCCCTCTCCTTCTCCTATTGTTGCCCCGGACGTTCCAATCCCGGGCCGCTTCGTCCCCGGACGTTCCAGTCCAGGGCCTCCTCCCCCCGGATGTTCCAGTCCGGGTGCGCTGCTCCCCCGGATGTTCCAGTCCGGGTTCCATATGCCTTTGTCCGCTTGTCGCTTTCCCCCGGATGTTCCAGTGCTGGGGGTCTCGTTGTCTCAGATGCTCCAGTCCGTGGCACTGGGTTAACCCCTGGACGATCCAGTCCAGGGGCTAGGGCCGTGCTCCAATCCGCCCCGGATGACCAATCCGGCGCATCATATTATCTTACTCTCTCTGTTGCCTCCAATGCTCCAGTCCATGGCACCGGGTTCACCCCCGGACGATCCAGTCCGGGGGCTAGGGCCGTGCTCCAATCCGCCCCGGATGCTCCAATTCGGGGCGTCATATTATCTTACCCTCTTTGTTGTCTTCGGCGTTTGCGCGTGTGCAGCCATTGTTTTTTTTTTTGCGCGCACCTGTCGCAGCTCTTCCCCCGCTCCTTTCCGCTCAGCTTTGCGTTTCCTCCCGCCCTTTCCTCTTCCCCTCCCCCCTTTCTCTCTTTCCTCCCTTCCGCCCCTGTCACCCTCTGTCCCGTTTCTCCGTTCCCCCGCCTCCCTTTTCTTCCCTTTGTAGTGGCTTTGCTGGGGCACGCACTCAAGCTCCTAGTTTCTACGCGCGCATGTTGTTATGTTTTGGGGCGGGCACACAGGTACATTTCTTTCTTTCCTGCTTTCTCTTTGTTCTCGTGCATTGCATTCTTCTTCGTCACCGTGTCCGGTCTAGTCCCCTTGTTCCCCTCTCCTTTTCCTCGCCGCTCGCCCTTTGTGTTCCTTTGGGGCGCTCCTTGCGTCCCCTTCTCTATGCTTACCCGTTGCCCCCTGTCCCCTTCCCTCGTTTGCACGCACTCTTTGTTTGTTTGGGGCACGCACGCAAGCTCCTCCTCCTACGCATGCACTTTGCCACCTTCTCTTTCTTGCTCCCTTGCCTTCAGCCTACATGTTTTTCACTTATTTTCTCGTTGGGCTCTTGTTTTCTTGTACCCGGCTCGGCGTCTTTATGCACTCAACTCACGACGCACGCCATTTGTTGTGTTGTACTCCTTGCACTTGGCGACGCCCAAGAGTAGGCCTGTGTTCTTCATGCATCCATGTCATGCTACTTACATGCCATTCTTTTGTTGGGTTATGAGTTGTAGGACTCCTTGTTTTCTCCTTATTCGCCCTTGTGTATGCGTGAAGTTTTATTGCATTCATGATACATGCTATTTATGTGATGGTTTGTGTTGTACTCCTTGTACTTGGCGACGCCCAAGAGTAGGCGTGTGTTCTTAATGCATCCATGCCAATGCTATTTACATGCCTTTTATTTATTGGGTTTTGTACTCTTGGCACTTGGCGACACCCAAGAGTAGGCGTGTTATCTTAATGCTACCTTGCCATACTCTATCTGGTGTTGTGTTTTAGGACTCCTTGTATTTGGCGACGCCTAAGAAGGAGCGTGTGGTCTTAATGCATTCATGACACATGCTATTTATGTGATGGTTTGTTTTGTACTCCTCGTACTTGGCAACGCCCAAGAGTAGGCGTGTGTTCTTAATGTTTCCATCCATGTTGAGTTTTAGGACTCCTTGTATTTGGCGACGCCCAAGAGTAAGCCACTGGTCTTAATGCATTCCTGAACATGTTTTTTATGTGTTGGTTTGTGTACTCCTTGTATTTGGCGACGCCCAAGAGTAGGGGGGCTGTCTCAATGCACCCATGTCACTTGTTATTTATGTGTTGGTTTGTTTACTCCTTGTATTTGGCGACGCCCAAGAGTAGGCGTGTCGTCTTAATGCATTCATGTCACATGTGTTGCCTTGCCGTCCCTTTGTACTCTGCGTCTCCCTAGTGGTTGCGTGTGTTGTTTTCCCTTTCCCTTGTGTTCGTTTTGTGTGTTGTTGGAGCATGCACTCAAGCACTATTCCCCTACGTGCGGGCACTTTGCTGTTGTTTTGGAGTGTGCACAAGCCTGCCTCCTTGAATTCTTTCGTTGTTCGTGTCCTGCTGCTTTGTGTGGTGGAAATGGCGCAAAATCGTGGGGGGGTTTCTGAGGTTGGAAAAATCGATTTTTTTTCCTTTCTTTTTCTTGTTTTCTGCGTCGTTTTCTTGTTTTTTCTTTTTATTCCACTGGCGCGCACGAGACTTCTTCGGAGCGACGGACATGTCCATGAGTAAGTAAGTAAGTAAGGGCGGCCGCGTCCACGGCCTCATCTGACTTCCCCTTTGTTGTTTTATATGGTGGCCACCTCTGGCGGGAAGGGGAGCTCTCCACGATCTGTTCCCCTGGCGTCTCACCTCACGGCCCAGAACTTGTACCAGGTCCCCTTGCGGCTTGACCAGTGGTGGGTTCCCCTCAGTCGCTGCCCGCACGGGCGCTCCTTCCGGTCCCCCGCCATCCCCGTGTCCATGAAAAAATTGAACAAATTACAACAAATGAGTTGATTCGGCTCGAAGATTCTTCTTTAACTTAAACCAATATATTCAGCACATCTCCAGTCAAGATCAGTTGTAGGCATATGAAATGTCCCATCCGGTGACAATCTCCCTCAGATCAAACAAGCCAAATGGTAGGAAGCCATATGCACCTTTCTAGAGTAACGCTTAGAGTAAGTCTTGATGGCCTCCAAGTGTCAATCCATGGGGCATATCAAAGCCCATGGCTCTCGTCGTCGAAATCTGTCTTCTACCAAGTTGTCGACAGCGCTGTAGGTTGTTGCCGTAGCTCCTAAGTCGTCCATTGCTTCGATGTTTTCAAAGAAGTCCTCCAATAATTCTTTGGACTGCTCCGATTCAGACTTGTTGTTGGAGTTTGTCAATTCCTTCACGTCGTCAATTTACAGACCTTATGGTCGTCGTCTTCAGCATTGTCATCGTTGTCCCGGGCGTCGTGGCTGAGGGCATTTCGAAAATGTAAGATTTTTGAAGTCCTTTGTTTTGTTGAAACGGGCTTTGGCCGATACATCCAACATTTCCGAAAAAAACAAAAACAAACCTCCTTCAAATCCCCAACACCGACGACATACAGATTAAGGTCATGATTATCGAATCCGAAGAGATTTCGAAACGATCCCTTTCAAATGTTCTCAGAAGATATGAACAAAGGACGTCATATAAAGTTGTAATATTCTGGAAATCGTTGTGCAAGCAAATTAGAGATGGCGGCTTGATGCTTCAGGAGTATGGCTGAGCTTCAAAAGGCTCCAAACGACAGATTCCTCACTTGCCGTCCCACATATACAGCAAATGATGGTAATGAGATCATCGAGCAATTTCTTGGTCACACCTTTGCAATGGGGCCTTTTGTGAATGTACACTTCAACTTGCCCTCTTTCGAGCATGCGAGAAGTTTGGGGCATAGAAATAGAGCAATGGGACGGCCCACCGGTGGTGGGTGCTGCAAAGTGGCTACCGTGAAATGGTCATCATGGCGAATGACAGTCCCATATTTGTTCGCCCCGTTGCTGAAAGATTGGATGGTGGCCTTCACCCTAACCCTTTGGCATGCGGTGCAACAACAATTCCGCCAGCTTGAGACGCGGGGTAGCTCAACATGGCGACTGTGGATGAGTCCCGCATTCCGGGGCATGAAAATGACCCGGATTGATAAGGAGGAGTTCAGGGAGACCGTCACGTTGAGCCCCGAGGACCTGACCCCCTGGGAGGTATCCAGGTCTATAGCCTTCAGTTGGTTCAGATCACGTTCATCCCGCCAAGCATCCACCATCGCCGGCCCCAGTACCTTGAGGACAATTTCAAGTTCGCCTTTCAGGTGCTGGAGGACGCAGGAGATGTACCTCGGGGAAGCAAGGCCGTACAAGGTACAGCAACTTACGCGTTAACGGGTGCATCCTGATCCCGGAGGAAATGACGGAGTCGGTCCAGGACAACCTCCGGTGGCTCACCGACGTCCGGCATGCGCCTTGCGAAGTGGTGCAGATAATCTATAACTTGTACCCCGGGACGGGTCATGTTCCTGGAATGATCGTGCCGCCAGAGACACCTCAGAACGACAACGAGAAGCAGACATCGGCGGAGCGCAACGAGCGTTGCAAGCGCTCCAAAACGAACAGGGCAGGAATACCTTCGCATCTCTACCTCTCCAGCATCCTTAACCCTTAATCGGGTCATGGTAACATCCAGATCTACCTAGAACCTCTTCAGGGTCTTGGATAGGTCACTTCCCTACGCTCCACCCCCATCTCCCGGGAGAGCATCAAATCTTGACCCTACATAGGGTCATGAGGCACAATCACACCTCCCTAGACCCCGTAAAGGGTCCTGGTAGGTTAGCAATTTACGTCTTTGTCATCCAGCATTCAGACCTTGAGCCTATACAGGGTCATGGGATGGTCAAGTCTACGTACATCCTTACAAGGGTCCTGGATCGACTATTACATCTAGTGCGTTGAACCCTAGACCCTACATGGGTCCTGGGATATTCAAGTCTAACTAGACCCTCAAAGGGTCCTGGATAGACCATTACATTTAGTGCGTTGAACCCTAGACCGTACATGGGTCTTGGGGTATTCAAGTCTAACTAGACCCGCATAGGGTCTTGAATGGAATAGAACACATTCCGGACGAGACGTCAAGGCCTCGATCCTTCATGGGGTAGTGGACCACCTACACCTATCTAGACCGTTTAGGGGGTCTTGAGCGGATTGTCTGTTTTTCCTACCAGTCATACATCTAGCGAATCTAGACCCTTATAGGGTCTTGCACTAAACCAGACCATACTAGGACCTTTTTAGGGCCTTGAATAGTCATTCTTTGGTTGCTAATCTTACCTGCCTCTGAGGGAGTTAGTGAGGAACAATGCCCTTATCAGGCTATTGGCCTGGCTAAAAGGGAATGACTAGACGCTTTGTTAGGGTCTTGTACAGGAGCACATGTGCAGCCATTTCCTACTTTTTTAGTAATACCGAAACCTAGGTCCAACACTAGGCCCAACACTACGGCCTTGTGGTTTTCATCAAGAAATAATGCTTAACCCTCGCAAAGGGTTGTGTGTCTACGCCTCTGTCCCGCCTTCACTTTCATCCCTTTCCCAATTCCTCGCGCTCTTATCAATCTTCAAATCTCTATCCCTCGCCCGGCATTCAACGCTTCCAGAATTTCAAGAACATCATTGAGAACTGAAACAAGACGAGCGGGAGTGATGGAGGCCCTCCAAGTGGGTGTACCTCTACAGCAGCGACATGCGACAGCAAATCGGGTTCGGCGAACAGCAGCAGGGGCCTCAGCTGGCCTCCTTGCCCGAGCCACTCCTGGCAGCGCCGTCGACGCTCAAACCGCTCACACAGCCGCCCATCCAGCAGCTGAAGGAGCCTCAGCTCGCGTCGCAGCTTAAGCCGTTCCTGGCAGGGCTGCCAACGCTCAACCTGCTCGCGCCGCCGCTGCTCTTCAACCAGCCCATCGAGCCGCTCGCGCCGCCGCCGCTCTTTGACCGACCCATCTAGCAGCAGTTCTTCGCGCCCCGACCGGCGCCCGCACCGGTTGCGGCGCCCAAGCCGCTGGCCACGCTCACGCCGCTCGTCGCGCTGGATCCGCTTGCCGCGCCAGCGCCGCTTACCGCGCCGCAGCAGCAGTTCCACCAGCCGCCGCCGCCGCCGCCCTACAGGCCGCCCCAGCTGCCGGTCTACGAGCAGCTGCCGCCGGCCCCCTACGAGCAGCAACAGTTGTTCTACGGGCACCAGCAGCAGTTGCACGGGTCGCCACCGCAGCGAAGGTCGGCCTACCGCGGCGCTAACAAGGGGACAAGGGGTAACCCCACGCAGTTACACACCTGGGCTCACACCATACACACACAGCCAGGCAGATTTTTTATTGATGTGAGCACTGTGAATGCATTTTTCTGCCTTTTGTTGACTAGGACCTCTGAGGGCCTTGTGAGTAATTGGAGTGTGTTAAATCCTTTCAAGGGCCCTGCCCGCCTTATATTTCGGTGCGTGAACTATGTACTTGGACATCAACATGAACGCGAGAGCGCACGGTTAATAATGAAGACATTTGAAGCCTTCCTCCTCCCTCAGCCAGAATTTGAGGTCAGATAAACGGAGGAGAGGGTGCTAGCTTCTACCGCCCCACCTCTTCACGCCGAAATTCAGCATCAAGAGGAAAGTGCACCCCCCCCCCTGTGGGATCACAATTCTGTTTTTTGGTTTACAGAAAGTTTACAGATTGGCAGTCGCATCTTCTGGGGCTCACAGCAAGGGGTGGGTAGGGACAGTGAACCTCAAATCGGTTGTCATGCATCAATGGAATCACAAAGAACCATTAGAAAGTCCAAGCACTCATTTCTGATTCGTTTTGCAAGTTTGGCAGGAAACCCGGTCGACGTCATGATTTCAGAAGTTCAGTTGGCCTCTGCCAGCCCCCCGCCCCCTCCCTAGATAACGTCTTGGTCTCCAAGGGTTCTCAGGGGGACACAAGCATATACCCCCCTATTAGCTGGGTACTGAACGCAATAGCGGTGCTCGTTTTGCGTCATCTTTCACTCCCGACCCCATAAGGAGTCCTACAGAGGTCCAGCTTGGAAGAATTTTGATGTTTTGGCACTATGGAGCATTTTGGGTGCCGAACAAGGGCTTTTTGGAGTTTTTGTCCATTGTTAGCAAATAAGAAGGGTAACCTGCCTAATTTGAGGTTGCTGAATTCATTGATGGGGTCTGCACCGACTCATTATGTCTCAAATTCAGTGCTGTCGATAGCTTGTGCCCAAGTTCTGCACCCCCCCCCCTCAAAAAGCGCTGAGAATCAGAACTTAGCCAAAAAATGGACTAAGGGAGCAATTTGACATGGACCCTGCCTATTTTGGGGTCGGCAAACGCGATGGCGAAATCCGTTGAGAGCCATCTTGTGGCCCATGCCACTGTTGCTCGTACCAGGTCTCCGATGTTGGAAAAATGTGCTATATTGTCATGTTCAGGGAATTTTTTGAGCTAAAAATAGGGTTTTTGGCAGATTGGACCAAAACGGACCCGAAATGTCTCCCTCTGCCCTAATTTGGCGCTGATCGACAGTTTTTGATTTTCCAGCGAATTTGTCAAATTTCAGTGCAAAAAATGACAATTTTCCATTTTTTCGCCCAAATTTGACCATTGAAGTGGCTAACCCCCCTAAGCTGAGGGTGTAGACTTCAGTGGAACTGTCTGTCTCCTATGATGGGCCTACTGTTCACTACTATTTGCAGTTTCTGTGTTCCAGAACTCGCCCAGGGCACTATTTTTCACCGATTTTGGGGCGTTTTTGCCGAAAAATGCCCAAAAATGCATCCGAGACCCCCCCCTTATTTGGGGGGGCCGGATTCAATGGTGATACTCTCTTCAGTCGATTCGGCAGTATTGTCAGTGCAGGCTTTGCCGGAGTTGAAACTCTTTCAAAAAAAATCTTTTTTCAAAAACAACTCTTTTTACCCCCCATATCTTGGGTATGCCCGACAAACTGGTTACGTCAGTTCCAGTCAATTCTGCAATCCTAGGCCCACATTGAGGCCCTTCAGTTGCAGTCCACATAGGTTTTGCACCATTTCACGTGAATTGATTACTGAGTGTCTATTTAAGAATTTTATTGTCAAACAAACCCAAGTGTTTGTTCTGGGAAGAAAGTGAAATAAAATCAAATCTCAATTGGAATCTCAATTCATTTGCAGTCACAGAAATTATTCACCTGATCAACTGTGGTGCAGACCAGATCGGCGTGCCCGGCATGCGTTCGCGCGCCCGTTTGGTCGCCCGCACTGTAGGCCTGTACACAGCCGGTGTTGGAATTCTGGGAATACAATTAGATTCGGGTTAAACAATTTCCATCGCAACATGTCGTGTATGCTTGGTGATTTATATGTTGTTGCATACATTTTGTTGTTTGTAGTATGCCAATTTATTCCGTTCAAGGAGCATTTTGACATTGGCTCATTGACTTCATTGATTCCAGCTATTCCTGTCCCTGTGCTTTGCTGCATTGTGTTTCTCCTTGCCCCAACCTTGTTTGGTTCTGTGTTAGGGCTAAAAAGGTAGACACCAAAAAACAATGCAAGAGTCAATAAAACAGAGACATTTGGACATTTGGTCATCGTGGAATCTGCACTAATCATGGTGACTGTAACCTACAAAAGCGTTTGACGGGTACTGTACCCCCTTCCCAAACCTTTGGTATGGTTCTATCCTAGTCCGTGAAATAGTCCACTATTGGTTTGATATTTGTATGTATTGGATAGCAATATATGGTTTGTACCCTCCAAATATCTGACCGAACATCACTAAGGGCAAATTCTAGGTCATGTTTGTGGTTGTATCTGACCCATGCATCCGTGATTTTGTGCATGAAACACTAGCAGGCTGCCATTCTGGCTTATCATACCCTTGCTATTTTGCTAGCCAGTGCATTTCCTTCTTCCTTCCCCTGGGCGCATCTCGTAATACTCCTTCCACCAACCAGTTGGGTGAGTCTACCGCATATTCCACATTTGTGTAATAATGCAGAGGGGGTGCATTTATATCCAATGGTCCTATGTATGGCTTCATGCGTAGTGTGTGAAAGGTTTTTTGTCCCCCCTTTTCTCTGATGACCCTCTAGCGTCCAGATCCAAATCTCTGTTGGACCTCATGCGGACCCTTCCATATTCTATCTAATTTGGTAGATTCACGATCAGCACCTTGGCAATTGACTCGTACCCAGGCTTTCTCCCCTTCTTTGAAAATCTGTCTCAGGTGTTGTTTCAAAAGTTTTGCCGCTTCTTTCCGATGTATGCTGGCTAGTTTATCCCTAACCATCGTACGGTCCTTGACTAACTGCTTGAAGAAGGTTGCCGCATCTGCCCTACTATTTTGAGATATGGTGGGTGGCACATCCCCGAGACCAACTGGCTCTCTGCAATACATGATTCTATGTGGGGAGTACCCTGACACTGGACCGGGTACATCATTCAGTGCCCATAGGGCGAGGGGGAGTAACCTCATCCAATCCCTGAGCACATTTTTTCAAGTATACGTCTGAAACTATCTACTACCAGGCGTACCACTTTTTTGGCTCTTCCATTGGCCTTTGGTTTGTATACCGGTGCGGTGTGTTCTTCAACACCACACAATTTGCAGTAGTGTTGAAACCATTCACTATCAATTAGCTTATCATGGTCACTGAACGTTTCTTTTGGGAGACCCAATTGCGTGAAAATATGTGTGACAAAGACGTCTGCTAGGTCCTCCTTTGTCATTTTACAGGTGCACGGAAGGGCCGTGACGTACCCCGACAACCTACAGACAACTACTAAGGCTTGGTCAAACGTCTCGTTCCGGATAGTAACTGGATCGGCCTTAAACGACACAAAGTCGACCGCTATAGAGGAAATGATATTGTCAGGAAAATTGGTATCCCTCCATGGTGTCTGGTTGAATGCCCCTTCTGTGTTTGACCGACTGACAGACTTGGCAGGCTTTAATGACCTCTGAACTACTGCCTTGATGTCACAATCCCGAATTGGCTTTTTAGCCATGACCCTATACTTCCTATTAAACATTTGTGTTGTATTGTCTATTCCCGGGTGTGCATATGTATGTATTGCTGTTATTACCTGCCTCATAATGTCCTTTGGCACACATATCCTACCTTGATGACGCACCTTTCCTTCATGCTGCGTATATTTTTCGAGCTTTAATTTACCCCGTATGTTCTTAAAATATTTATCTTTTTTGTCGTATTGATCCCAGTTTTCGTGCAAGACATGTATCTTGGGGGGTAGGGATATGTGTTCCATGTTATAAAGACTGAGGAGTTCCACCCCTGGTATGTGCCAACTCACCTCTTGGCATTGCCTAGAACGGTGATTGAGCCCATGATCCTTCATGCGGACGGATGGTAGCTCTGAGGGGGGGGAATTCTTTTTGAACAGCATTCATCGACCCTTCTAGCTCAAAAGACGCCCTACGAATGGGTGCGGCGAGAGCATTGAGGAGATATGTGTCGAAATCCTCATATTCCTCGAAATTGAAATCCTCCGGGGCTGCAGACATTTGTTTAACCCCCTTGGAAGTCCTGCAGGAGACTTGTAGCAGCTTCCACGCCTGTTCATGAAAGAAAAATGTAAAGCTTTGCCCTCTGCTGTCATGCCATCAAAAGCCCCAAAGGCCTCCGGGTATCTAGATTGAAGCAATTGTTGTCTCTCGGCACATTCCTGTTGATTTTGTACCGTCCACCCTTCTAGGTCCCTATCCTAACCATGATAATTGTTGTCTTGGGCAGCACCCGCTGGGTATGCCCATCTAGATAGGGTTTCAGCATCCTCATTGTTCACCCTGGGGTTGTATTCTATTACAATATTGAATCTACTGAGAAATTCATGCCACCAGCCCCTTCGCCCCAAGGGTCTAGATATAGTGCAAAAATCCTCATTGTACCATTGTACTATACTACTATGGTCTGTCTTGACCATTACCTCGGAAAGCCCTATCCAACTCTGAAACTTCATGATGCAACACACAAGGGCATAGGTCTCTTTTTCCCTTGGTGTCCACCCCATTTGGCCTAATTTTTTGCCTTTCTGTCTTGTCCCTTGGAGCTTGCGTGAAAAATATGCTACAGGCCTCCAGTCCCCTGGAGCCTGTTCCTGCTTTACAACGGCCCCGACTGCGAAGTCGCTGGCGTCGGTCTCAATGACCCAGGCGCCACTCGGGTTTGGCAAAAAGAGCTCAATTTCCCTAGTGCGTGCAGCTTGCAGTGCTGAAAAACATCTTTTCATTTCCTCCGTCCAATCAATGATTTTTTACTGTTGGCTTCAAAGGTATCCTTTTGCGTTTTGTGGGTTTTCCATTGCTGTCCAGCTTTCCTTTGTCCGCTGCATTGGGGTTTTCATACAAATACTTACCCCTGAGCGCCTCATTTAATAGTGCGGCGAATTCCGCATATTTGTGTATGTATATACTATACCAGTCGGCCAATCCCAAAAACCCTTTTAGTGCCTTGGGAGGTCTAATATCTTCCCATCACCAGTGTGCGATGGCCGAACACTTCGAGGGGTCCGGCAATTGTTTACCTTCCCTCAATATGTGGCCAACATATTTTATTTGCCGCATAAACCAAAAGCACTTGGAAGGCTTAACTGTTAACTCGCATTGGCAAGACTCTGGAAGCACTCACGAACCGCTTCCAAATGATACTGCTTACACTCGTGCAATTGTTCTGCATCACTAGGCATAGCTTCTTCATATGCATGACTTTCCAGCGAATCCCCCTTACCGGACTTCGGAGGAGGAGGAGGTTTGCGTGTGCCCGTTAAGACGTCGTCTATATATGGCCCTGATCTACTGCATCCATTCAAGAAGTGGGCCACCATACTTTGCAAAACCTGAGGTCCTACCTTTACGCCCATCGGAAGGACCTTCCAAAACTATACACCAAAAAGTGTTATGATACCGCGTACTTCTGGGTTTTCTTCTCTAGTCGCATTTGATGAAAGCCATCCTCAAAATTCACAAGCGTCCACATAGTCCCCATGTTTGTTATCATCTTCTTCACTTTTTTGCATTCCTATGGAATGGAAATATACCAACCGAAAACTATCTCCTTGCGGTACGTTCAACGGATCCCCATTCGGACCCTGAAATATTTTAGATCAAGACGGAATATCAATTCATTCCAGGGTTATCTCTTCCAAAGTCCACCACCAGGCTTTATCCTTCCTGACAAGAACAATCATTAACCCTAAATAACCCTCGAAGAGGAGTTTCCGTACCGTACGTTGGTAAAGATGAGGGGGGGGCGTGTACCCACAAACACTGATTATTCCATGGCTGGGAGAGGGATCCCTTGTAGGGCCCTTTTCCAGTGTGCTGAGAATAAAAAGCATTACCGAGTACAGATGACGCACGATTTTTTGCAAATGCCTGTACCTCAATCATTATGTCGTTCGACTGTGCCCAACTAAAGATGTCTTTATTAACTTCTAGACGTATTGTTAAGTTTCCCTTCTGATTTATGCTTTTGAAGTTTATTTTGCGTGTTTGCTTCTGCTGCTGCCTTTCGGGCAAGGTTTCTTTTCTTTTTGATATGTGATTGAGGGCATATGCACCGGGGCGGTCATTGAACTTTGTAGTTTGCAACCTATTTTCTAGAGACGTCAGACTAAATCCATCTGTACTCGAGGACAAAGCGCCCTTGCACAAATGATCATGCTCTGCTCTGGTGTAACCCCATCCAGCCATGAAATGGTCAGGGGGATACGGTGACGATTCCGACCTAACCTTCAAGAGGGATACAGATGACTTGCTACCCGTGTCCTCGTCGAAGGTCGTCTCTTCCGTACCACACTCAGATGACAAATCCTACCATGCCTGGTCTGACAAATCCGTACCTGCCCCAGGCTGTGGCGGCTGACTAGGCTCTCGCGACGGAAATGGTTTCTCATTCGGGCGAGTCACACCACTATATTCATGTAGCAGATGGTCCACCATCTCGCTATACATGGCAGGCACTCCAGTCCGGAGTCCTGGCGTACAGTCCCATTTTGCCAAAAAGCAGCGCATTTAGCATTGCCTGAGGATTTTGTTCCCCAGCTTTATCTTGCATATTTGGATGGCCCAGCCCATTGGCATAGCTACACACTGCTCTTGTAGAGGCCTAGTACAGCATGCAGCCTGCAATGTGGGCCATTATTTGATATTTTACTATTGAAAATCCAAATGTGGCGGTAAGGGGGAAGGGGAAGTTTGTATGAATGTCCCTCTACTACCAAATCCAGCAGAGCCTCGGGATGTATCGTCCATACTAGTAACTTCCCGCACCATGGGGAGCACACACTGTTCACAGATGAATTGTCCTAGTCTGTAGCCTGTAGTAACAGAGCATACTACCCCGGTGTGGTTAAACAAAACTACGCCGATGTCACCTCGGTAGTCTGCATCAGCCACTCCAGCACCCACAGACAACCCATGTCTTAATGCAAGTCCCCATCTAGGTGCCACAGGTATGTAGGTGCCAGGAGGTGCTACAGCGGAGAGGCCTGTGCTAATGACCACATGACTCCATGGGGCGATAGTGCGATCTTCAGCAGCTGTGACATACTCTGGCGTTCCTCGTTTTGGCATTGTGGACCGTTCAAACAATCTCAGAAAATTGATGATGGGTCCGCCTGTAGGTGTTGCTGAAACTTCATTCAACATGCCTTGTGTGTGGCTAAGAATGTCACACGTGATGCCTTGGCCATAGCTGTACAGGGTGTGTGTTAGTTCCTGTCTTGCTTCTGTTTCCGTCACCTGACTGTGACATATTTCGGCTCCACCCGGAGGCTTGAGCGGCAGTTCTCGTATCGTACAGTGCAAAGCTGTCCTGATCATAGCTGGCTTTATTTGCTCCGGGAAGGTCATTTCCTGCACTGTTTGCTTGAATTTCATAACCGTTGGCCTATGACATGACTTGTTTTTGTCCGTGCAAGCTACCCTATAATCCGGATGTCCTTCATACTTGCAAAGCACCGCTGGGGCTGACATTGGAAGTGTTTCGACGGCGGCAACTCCACCCATCTCTGGACATTCGGCAGAACCCTGTATAGGGCAACATGGCAAAGACATGCAACAAGAACACTTGTCTGTTCGATATTGAAAGCGATTCGACAAGGAACCTATTGTGATGAGTTCCAAAGGCAGAAGGAATGGGGGGTTTGGGAGTATAGCAAGTAAAGAAGGTCCCTACCAGGACCGGCCCCCGCTGTGCCCCTTCCGCCTGTAATCCCTGCTGATTTGCTCCTGATTAATGCTTGCATTTCTCAAAGTCCCGGGTCCAAAATCCAAAAATATAGAAAATCGAAAATACAATCCTCCTTCAACCCTGAACAGCAATCAGATCCCACAAATGCAGCAATAACCCGATTCACAATCCAATCCACGATGCGGGCTTCCGTTCAGCACACCGGTCTTCCCACGGTGGCGGGCATGTACAAGAATTGCACCAAGGAAGAAAGCCCTGAAATTGGCATATGAACACAAATGAAGCAAAGTTGGGGAAAGAGGTAAACATACACATTCACAGCCATAAACCCTTCATTCCCTGGACTCAAGACCTTCCCTTGACTCACCAACATATTGCCCTGAACCAGGTCAAATGAGATGGCTGAATGCCATGTGTCACAAGTCACTACACAAACCCCAAAAATGTGTTCACTCCCAAGCCTCTCAATCCTAGCCCAATATGGGAGGTGGCGTGTCATGGCCTCGAGTGGCACTCAGGAGCATGCCCTACCCTGACATAACCTTGGTTGGACTTGGAGTCCAATGGGCTTGGAGAACTGCCCCATGAAGATGACCTCACAACATGGCAGAATCAGCAAAACCCACCATAGTGCCCAATATTCAACTATATACTCAAAAATGCATACGGCAAATATCCAAATGCTCCATGCATATGTCAAACCGGAAAGTAATATACATGGGTGATATAGACCAACGGTCTATGCCCAAGAATATCCAATCATTGGCTCCGAAGCCCCTCCGGTTATGTACATGACATGCTTCACAAGTCAACTCATGAATTTGAGACCTAATTTCGTGAGGCCTCGTGTGCCAAGCCAAAGTGACCATGTGATCCGGCATATGGTGAGGTACAATACCGAAGCATATGCCAACATATAAGCAACATACCATAGTTCACGAATCTCTAGGCACTTTGCTGTTAGCCGACCAGTTGAGCACATAAAACACAAAAATGAGCATAAAATGAGGTCAAAAACATGAAAATATGTCTAAATACAAAGTTGTCATGATAGTATATCTCTATGCTCACCCATGATATCCGCTCATGGTTCAATACACAAATGATTGGAACCATTTACCAACTATTCCCCCACTTGGATCCCCAATCGGGTGCATGGAGATACCTTCGCCACCCATATCTACATGCCCCATGAACATGGGAGTGCACTCATGGATCTCTTTGCCAAACATACCATGAGCAATACATGCGCGGTAGACTTGGTCTAGCGCTTTGAATTCCACAATTGAGACATGGGCAAAACCCTTGTCACGTATGGCTCCCCATCTCTTCGGCCACACGAAGATATATAACATGGGCGTGAGCATATCAAGACATATACCATGCATATAAAACATACCCTCAAAAGTGGCTCCCACCATGATATGCCATGTCCCTCCATGGACATAACTTCACGTTAAATAATGCGTAGGAACCCAAGGAAAGTATCTATGCAGCCCAAAAACTCATGCGGTACACTCGAAAGTCGCATTAAAATATTCGGTTGCACGGTCCAACAGTTGTATATCACTTTATACCCTCTTGACCATTATCCCTTGCTACACCGGGCATGTGTGCGCACCAAAGGCGTTTGATGCTTCCCAAATTAACTTGAGACTAAGGCGCTTGCAACCCAACCTTTCTTATCCTCTTTCCTCACACTCGCGCGTAGATATGGCCCTTCA
Organism: Eutreptiella sp. 'Long Island Sound 2002'; assembly: GCA_964036045.1. Taxonomy (NCBI): domain Eukaryota; phylum Euglenozoa; class Euglenophyceae; order Eutreptiales; family Eutreptiaceae; genus Eutreptiella; species Eutreptiella sp. 'Long Island Sound 2002'. The sequence goes on along the minus strand of OZ038378.1, from coordinate 56,811,982 downwards.
AAGTGGTCCCACGATTCACTTTTGTTTCCCTTATATCTCCAAGTCAAATGGGTGGCAAGTATAAGGGAAACCTGATTCGGGCATAGGGAAAAGAGTATGACCACTCGAAGAAGACCAAATCAAGTGCGGCGATGTCGAAGTCGAAAATCCGATTTCGACATCGCGAAAAATTCAGAATAAAATTTCGAGTGCATATTTAGAAAATTGCGGAAGCAACGAACCCTTTACTGATGAAATCTGACCCTTCATCGGGGTTTCCGCCAAAATATCTGGAAATATCAGTTAACCAATCGGTTAACGCAAAATCGCGAGCCAACTGACAGTCGCCGATACATTGACCATCAGAACGAAAGGCGGAAAAATTACGGAAGCATTATGATAAGAAAACCCTGTTGATTCCTGATATTCTGATATATTAATCTCCGCTGGCGGCGCCTCGGTACTGAATATGGCCCCTCATAGCCGCAATGACCAAACCTATCACACTATCACATCAGGTTAGGTCAGGTGGATGGGAGAGTATGATATCAGCCAATGGCGGCTTGCCGGCACATAGATACCCACCCCAAGTGACCCCAAGATGGCCACGGGGGTCCGAACCGGCTTCATCCCCCTTCTCAGAGCGTTGTTACCGCTCGGAAGTCATTGAAGAGAGGACGGGAGGACCCCAATGGGCTTCAACCCCCCCCTCCATGTCCGAAGGACACATGGAGGCCCCACACACGTCGTAGGCGTCCCCCATGCCCCAAGGGGGGGGTGAGGACACTGATAATCGGTGCCTCACGCCATATCCGGTCTCCCCTTGATCTACAACATGGACGAAGGGGATCAAAGATAGAAAAACGTCGTCGAGCGATCTAAATACGTATACCACGATGAAATATATACGTGGAGATCGAGTGAAGGGAGTAGATGGCCAATCAAGGCCGAAAAATCCCCGGATGAACGCCCTCACCCGTCTCCTCAAACACAGAAACAAACAAAATGCCAAGGGGGATCCATTACGATGCTACAGCAGCAACCAAATGGACCAACACTTCCTTGACATCCAAAGAAATATTCTTTTTCTTCAGGTAGTCCATCCAGACCGTGGTGTACCTCGGCACAAAACTGCTCGGAGGCTCCCACGAGTCCCTGGATGCGGCGAATCCCTTCCAATGGACTTTATAAAGCCTACCCCCAGGCGTCCCCGGGTCCGGCTTGTCCGCCAGGATCTTCTCAGCGGTGAAGTTGTCGTCCTCACCCTCGTCGTCTGAGTCCACCTCGCCGGCCGTGAACTCAAAGGGGACGGGACGTCCGCTGGGGTCTGGTGCTTGGGGACGAAGCTGGGTATGGTCGCGGTCCAGGATCTTGTTATCCCCCACACTAACCGCATACACATCCTGCCCGACCTTCCGCACGATTACCCCCGGCACATACCAAGATGCCTGCCGATGCCTGGACAGGACATCCTTGTGGTGCCGCTCCACCCACACGGTGTCTTGGAGAGCATACTTCTGGACCTTTCCCTGCTTGAAGTACTTGGACCTCTTGTCATGCTCGTCCTGAAGTGCCTTGCACACCTTGGCCGCCGTGTCGTCCGCCTCAGCCATCATAGCGTTCGCATCCCGGGCCACTTTGCCATGGTTCAACCACGGGAGAGTGCGTGACACTCGATTCTGTAGGAACAGGATGCGATGGGGCGACAGTCCAGTGGGTCCCGGAAGGTCGTGATACGCTTGGAGCACTCTCCACAGCGAGTTATACCAGTTCCGGCCCGGTTCGTCAATGTGCAGCTGGCGGAACTTCTCGAACATCTGCCGCCCGGCCACCTCAGCACGGCCATTCGACCGGCTGTGGTACGCGACGGTCTTGGCGTGCCGAATCCCCATGTGCTTGCACATCGTCTTGAACCACGTCCCCACGAATTGACTGCCCCGATCGCTGCAGATGACAGCTGGGACATCGAAAATTGTCAGCCAATGCCTGATCATAGCATTAGCGACGGTCTTGGCCTGCAGCCCCACTCCATGCTTGTCCTTCTTGTCTTTCTTCTTGGACTTCTTGCCCGGGACTGCCACGATATACCCGCTGTGCCTGTCCACAGCCAGGATGACACAGTCGTAGGTCTCTCCGTCCACGGTGACCTCAGGCATGGCGAACACATCCATGGCCACGGACCGAACAGGGGCTTCCGGTATAGCCGTATACACCGGGTTGCCCGCTGTGGAGTGGTTGGGGCTCCTCGTGGCCCGACACACGGCACAGTCGCTGCAGTACCTATCCAGGATGGCGTAGTACCCCGGAGGGAACTTGAAACGCCACTCCAGGTCCTGCTGCATCTTGTCTCGGCCAGGGTGCATGAGCTGGGCGTTGTGCCAATGGTCAATGAGCTCCTCCACTCGGTTCTCGGGCACCAGCAGCTTGTCCTTCAGGAACAACTTGTCGCCATCCTCGGTCAAGCCCTCGGGCCATTCGTCGTCCGACGGGGCGCTCACGGCATTCCAGTACTTGCTCCAGTGCTCGGATGCCGCGTAGTAATCCGACCACTCCTCTGTGAGCACCGACCTGACTAGCACTACAGGGGCCACCATCCATTGCTCGAGGGTTTCCTCTCGAATAGCTTGGACGCGGGCGCCCCGGAACTTGGCCAGGTCCGTACGGTTTGCCATCACCACAAAGCACTTGACCCCCTCTTGTTCCATGGCCTTCTCCATCTCGATGATGCGCTTGGCCTCCTCGGTCTCCTCGGCGTCTCCATGGCTGGATATGTCCATCCAAGCCTTGCCCGCGGGGTAGGCCCATCGACTGAGGCAATCTGCCACAGTGTTGTCCTTCCCCAGGACGTATACGACGCTGAGGTCGAACTTGGCGAGCGTCTCGTGCCATCGGGCCCTCCTTGCCGCCGGTCCCGAGGGGGTGTCGACGTGCTCCTTGTGCCAGCTCTGCAAGGACTGATGGTCCATGCAAACCACTACCGGTTGCAATCCGATGTGGCCAGACCACTTCTTGAGCGCACAAACAATGGCGTACGTCTCCTTCGCCCTCGCGGTCCAGGTGCGGTGTTGGCCCTCGGCCAGGATCCGACTCCAAAACGCCACGGGTACGTGTGACCCGTCGTCCCGGATCTGCTCGAGGACTGCCCCTACAGCATAGTCCGAGGCGTCCGTCCGTAGCACGAATCCCTTGTCCGGGTCCACCAAGAATAGCCCCAACTGCCCCAGGAGTCGCTCCTTCAGGCGATTGAACGCATCTTCAGACTCAGGGGTCCAGGCAAGCCTCTTCTTGCTCCCCTTCCGGCCATCGAACTTGCCCACTTGCAGCATCTTGTGCAGCGGCCCCGACAGTTCTGCATACATCCGGACATAGCCCGAATAGTAGTTGCAGAACCCCATGAAGGACGGGAGTTCGCTGATGGTTTGGGGCTTCTCCCAGTGGTGCAGGGACGCCAGCTTCCCAGGCATGGGACGGCGTTGCCCGTGACCAACCACGTGACCCGCGAACTCCACTTCCTTCACGAAGAGTGAGGCTTTGGTGGGCTTGCACACCATGTTATGCTTGTCCAACTCGCTGAGCACTCGGCGCAGATCCTTCTCATGCGCATCGATGAGCTCGTCCTCAGTCATGTGCTCCGTGCCGGACCCGATGATGATGTCATCCACGAAGGGGTCGGCACAGTCCCGGACAGGACCGAGTAGGTCCTCCATCATGCGCTGGAAAGCGGCGTTGCCATTCTTGGCGCCCATAGGCACCACTTTCCATTGCATGGGCCCCAGCGGCGTCGACATCGCTGTGCAGGGCCTGAAGTCCGGGTGTAGCGGCATCTGGTGATAACCGTGTTTCAGGTCCAACACCGTGAAAATCCGCTTTTTCTGTTGTTTTTGGAGGATGGAGTCGATCAGGGGAAGCGAGTACGAGTCGTGCTCGGTCTGCTCGTTCAAACCCTTGTAATCAACCACCAACCTCCACTCGCCCTTCTCCTTCTTGGGCACGATGAAGGCTGGGCTGGCCCACTCACTGTCGGAGGGTTCGATTCATCCCCGCTCAATGAACTCGGCCAACAGCTTCTTCATGGCCTCGGCCCGATCGCCCTGAAGTTGGTACTCCCGGTGACGATAGATCTTGGGGTTCGGCTTCAGCTTGATCCTTGTTGTGCCAAACCTCCCACGATCTGTAGGGTTCTTGTTGGCAACGCCACTGAATAGCCGCGGATAGGCTTTGATCAGCCTCTCCTTCAGCTCGACGACCTTCGCGTTTTCCTGGGCCTCTTCAGCCGCTTGCTTCGTTATCGATACAACCGAACGCACTGCGGTATAGGCCTCTTCCGGGTCCCAATCTGACTTCTCCTCGTCCGATATGCCGTCTTCATCGTCGTGGGGTGCACTTCCCACCGATAATCTTCGAAAGTTTGCGGCCTCGGGCTGGTGACTGTCGCTATCGACACCCATTCTTGGAAAATCCCATGTTGGTGGGTCCGACCCAACCGGACCATCGTATTGGTCCGCGATGTGATCCATGACCCTCGCCACGAACTCATCCTTCTCGTACTTGCCGGTGACGAAAATCCTGTCATCCCACCAATGCGGAGATGTGACCATGGCCCGCCTCTTCTTGGCTGCCACACGGTCGTGCATCCCCATTCGCATGTAGTTGACGACGTCGTCGGTCTCGGAGTGGGACAGGATGTCAATGCCATCCACTGGCTGATCCGTCCCCTCCTTGGGCTCAAACATGACCTTCATGGGCACCGCCTCCACCCTACGGATGAGTGCTTCATCACCCGTGGGCTGGGCTTGCGCCCCATCCACCAGGAAAGCCTTGGTACCCCACGCTTGACCCAGGGGGGGGATTTATACACCCTTGGCGTCGATGAACAGCTCCTCCTCTGGCCCGAATGACATCTCGTTCAGGGTGATAGAGTCCAGCGTCGACTTGAGACCCTCCAGCGGACATGGGGTGGATCCTATGCCGGTTATGACCAGGATCCCCTTCGCCCTATCCGCGATGATCTTCTCCACCGTACGTCTGGTATTGTCCAGGGAGCCATGCCAATACATGGGTCCCCACTCCTTCAAACCCCAATGCCTGTGCCAGGCTGAGTCTCCTCGATGCCAATGCCTCCTACACTTCCGCAGAAGTGGGGCATCCCGGGAAGCGAAGACGTCCGTCTCGGGCGCTTCGGCTCCCAGCGTCTGGATCATCCTGTCGTACACCTGCGGCGCCATTCCATACTCCGTGAGCTGAACTCCGCGGTCTCCTCTGGACTTCGCACCCACAGCTTGCACCGCTCGGACGATCCGATCCTCTTCCTCAGCATTCCATTGGGATGATCCGCATGCATAGTCCGTGGACAGCCATGTGAGGCATTCATCATCCTCCCGGACCAGCGTTGCACGATGGAGAAGGGCTCCAATGGCGTTTACCACCATGAAGTCATACCCCATGATCCTATCCCAATCCGTAATGTCGGCCACATAGAAGTTCCCGGATAGAGTGCTTCTCTTCGCCTGATCAGGGCGGTTCAAGCGCTCATGCTCCCAGAATTCCATACTGATGGTGGCCTCATGGGTGCCGCCACCCATAATCTCTCCGTTGGCGACCTTCAGGCGGACCGGTCTCCGGCTGGGCTGCAGGAGTTCCTCCTTGAACAACCCTCTCCGGACCAGGCTCACCTGGGCACCCGTATCCACCAAGATATCCACCACCTTCTCCTCTCGTCCGCACCGTACACGCACTTTCAAGTGCAACTGCCGCTCGTCGCCATGAGGTGTATGGACGACTCTCACGGCATGCAACTCTAGCACGTCCGGGTGCATCAGGACTTCAAGGGTATGGTCACGGATGGTGTAGAACTTGGGTTGGTCCTGCCCGTCCACGGGGCTCTCCGTGGTCGCTCCTTCCTTCTTGCCATGTCCCGTACCCACATGAACTTCCCTTGGCAGGGCGCTTCAGGGGTTGGGAGTGGCGAAACTCAGTTGTTTTGGCTCTTCTGGAGCCTTCTTCAGCACCCGATGTGCCTTCACTTTCTCTGGGATTCCACTGATTTTCGGAGGAGAGACCTCCGAGGTCCCACTCCCGTGGGGGCTCCTCTAGACTTGGCTTCCCGCAGCCCCTTCCGGCTGCGATCTGCCAGGACTTTGTCCACCACGTTGCTGGGCTTTGAGTTCCTCCAACGTCCTCAACATGTCCTCAGCAAAATCCTCGATCGACCTCACTCGTCGGTCTTGGCAAGGTCCACCACCATAGCCTCTTCCTCCGCCTTTTCCTTGGCCTTTGCCTTGGCCTTTTCCCCCGTCTCCGCCCTTCGCCTTCCAATCAGAAATCCGCTGCTCCTTGGGCTTCTTCTCGGGGTGGGCGGCGAAGTAGGCCTTCTTGTCCGCCTCATACACCTTGCACTGACGGTGGTCATGTGCATGGTTGTTTCCCTTGCCATAACAGACCCAGCACCCGTCGTGCTGAGACCTGTACTCCCGGAACGAGAGCGGTGGGTTCCCGATCCTCCTTGGCGCTCTGCTCTTATTGGGTTGCACCTGGCTCCATCTGCACCGATCCTCCCCATGGTTCCTCACGTTGTGCGCCACAAACGCGAAGAGATGGGCCTCCTCGTGATCCTCGCGGGATCCGGTCCAGTGGTCTTGGCCACTTCCACTACCATCCTCCGCGGAGTTGGCCGTGTCCTCCTGGATCTCCCGATGATGGCGGTCTTCTCGGTGGCCTCGTTGTCCATGACCATGTCGATCCTGCACGTGGGCCTCGTTCTTTGCATTGAGCTTCAACTCCACCGTGATGTACTTCACGATCTCGTCAAGGCTCATGCGGGCCAAGATGACTTGCATCCTCAGCGGCTCCCCGCGCCTCCACTCCACGTTGTTGAGGCGCAGCAACCTTTGCCCCATGTAGTCTCCAAACATCTCCACGTACACGCCGTTCTTCAGTCCCAACATCCGGATGGGTTCGCCCAGGTTCCTCCTGAAGAACTCCATGATACCCGCGTGGGTATCCTCCGCCGCCATGATCCTCACCGCCACCCGCTTCTTGGCGCGCTTCTTCTCCTCGTCCTCCACTCTCCTCTTCCAGTTGCCGGGGAGGACGTCCTTCAGGAGGTGGCGGATCTCGCTGGCCTCGTTCCAGTCCTCCACCAGCTTGAGGCATCTGCGGTACTTCCGCAGATACCGGTTCCACTCCTGGACCCGCAACTCACCGCGGTCCAGCGGCAGCGGGATGGACCACAAGTCCTCCAGCTTCTGATTCGGAGCGTCCACCCGCTCCTCATCCTCCAACCACTGGAGGCAGGCCTGCTCCGTCCTGATCAGTCCTTCCCGGATCTGATCTCGCAGCTCCTCCTTCAGGTCCTGCGCCAGCCGGTGTGGGAATGTCCGGCATACCCACTTGTCCCGCGGCGCTCCCCGCATCTCCCCGACGACCTCCTCGGCAAAGTCCTCCCAATCCAGGATGAAGTCATCCAGGCTGGAGGGGTTGCCATCGTAGTAGGGGGTTTTGATTCCCCTGAGGTCGTCAATCCTGATGGCGTCTCCGACGTCTCCAGCCACCACTCCACCGAGACGGATACCACCTGTGGCCGGGGGGTGTGAGTACACTCCCCGTACATCCCTCTCCTCCATGGAGTGCGGTCCAGTTGGGCCTGAACCCATGGGGTTTGGAATGCGGGAAGGATTTGCTCCATCGGCCGTCCATATCCCCGTATTGCGGTCCTTTGCCCACAGGTTTCCGCCTGGATGACCTCGACCATGTCCGTCGGCGCTTCCCATGGTTCGCCCCTGCATGGTCTGGTTCTCGATCTTCTCTTCCGCATAAACTACCATATTCGTCGTGATCGGTACATCCTGGGCGGCATGGGACATCTGTACCGTCAGGCTCCTCGGGTCCGTGGTTACGTGCCCTTCCCGCATGGACCCAGCCGGTGCCGTGTGTTCCCCGAACATTGTGGATTCGCTGAACATGGGAACAAACGGCAGCGCACCCGGGTCAACACGCGGAGGCGCGTATGGTGCCTCTGCAGGGCCGCCCATGGGTTTCTCCCCGGCGCTCCTGAGGGTCTTAACCCGCTCCACCAGCTCTACCGCGGCCGGCTTTGCCGGGAGCTCCGGACCCGAGGCGAGGGGCTGTAGCTCCTCTAGCCTTTTCAGGCGTCCCGACATGTCCTCCACCAGGTGGAGGAGGCTGTCCACCACTCGCTGCTGCTTCTCCAGGGCCAGCTCCAGATTCTCCCGGTACCGGTCCCGTTCCGCTCGCAGCTCCTCCATGTCTTTCTCCGCGGCCGACTGGTCGTCCAGGATCCCCGCGACGTCCTCCTCTAGACCATCCTTGGCGTTGTCCATGCGGTCAAGACGATGCACGATGACGTCCATCCCCATCTTCGGGTACTTGCCCATGAGGAGGGACACGTGCTCGCAGTGGCACGCAGCGTGCTTTCCACCGGATTCAGCACATCCCGCGGTTCCCGGCACCTCAGACTCATCGCCCATGGGCGTATCGCCTATGGCGTCCGTCTCTGGTCCCGTGTGCCGGGGCACAGGTGCCGTCCGGGCCCTGGCTGGCCTCTCCAAGCCCTCGGCGTCGTGCTTCAGGGCGGGCTCTCGGGCCGTATGCGCCCTGGCGGTCGCGCGGACATCTCTGGCTTCGAAGGTGGCTCGTAGGCTGTCCGATAGCCCTCGGAGTGCCCCTCGGATTCCCACAGCCTGACCAGGCTGGGGTCCGTGTCCATAGCCCCGGCGTCCCTTGCCGCGGACTTGGGTGACCCGCGCTTCCAGTAGCGCTGGGCCCGTCCTCCACTGCTGCCTGAATGGCAGGCCTCATCAGAGTCCTCCGCGGCGGAGCGGAGGTTGCATGCCTTTCGGCAGCGACGCTCACACATGGAGACCAGGTCCTCCATGTCACGTCCTCCTCTTCCCGAATGTCGTACTTCTCTTCGGGCTTCAACTTCCGGAGTTCGCCATGCTCTTGAACGTCTAGGTTCTTCTATGGCTCCAATCTCCGGCGTGGTTCCACCGAGTCCACAAAACGCACCCGGGGCGTACTTGGGCAGGGCTCATAAGGGCCCAAGTCCCCGGGTCGGCGGTAGGTAGGGGCAGCAGGTGCGCCTCTGCTACCATAAAGAAGGTCCCTACCAGGACCGGCCCCCGCTGTGCCCCTTCCGCCTGTGATCCCTGCTGATTTGCTCCTGATCAATGCTTGCATTTCTCAAAGTCCCGGGTCCAAAATCCAAAAATATAGAAAATCGGAAATACAATACTCCTTCAACCCTGAACAGCAATCAGATCACACAAATGCAGCAATAACCCGATTCACAATCCAATCCACGATGCGGGCTTCCGTTCAGCACACCGGTCTTCCCACGGTGGCGGGCATGTACAAGAATTGCACCAAGGAAGAAAGCCCTGAAATTGGCATATGAACACAAATGAAGCAAAGTTGGGGAAAGAGGTAAACATACACATTCACAGCCACAAACCCCTCATTCCCTGGACTCAAGACCTTCCCTTGACTCACCAACATATTGCCCTGAACCAGGTCAAATGAGATGGCTGAATGCCATGTGTCACAAGTCACTACACAAACCCCAAAAATGTGTTCACTCCGAAGCCTCTAAATCCTAGCCCAATATGGGAGGTGGCCCTACCCTGACGTAACCTTGGTTGGACTTGGAGTCGAATGGGCTTGGAGAACTGCCCCATGAAGATGACCTCACAACATGGCAAAATCAGGCAAAACCCACCATAGTGCCCAATATTCAACTATATACTCAAAAATGCATACGGCAAATATCCAAATGCTCCATGCATATGTCAAACCGGAAAGTAATATACATGGGTGATATAGACCAACGGTCTATGCCCAAGAATATCCCATCATTGGCTCCGAAGCCCCTCGGGTTATGTACATGACATGCTTCACAAGTCAACTCATGAATTTGAGACCTAATTTTGTGAGGCCTCGTGTGCCACGCCAAAGTGACTATGTGATCCGGCATATGGTGAGGTACAATACTGAAGCATATGCCAACATATAAGCAACATACCATGGTTCACAAATCTCTAGGCACTTTGCTGTTAGCCGACCAGTTGAGCACATAAAACACAAAAATGAGCATAAAATGAGGTCAAAAACATGAAAATATGTCTAAATACAAAGTTGTCATGATAGTATATCTCTATGCTCACCCATGATATCCGCCCATGGTTCAATACACAATAGATTTGAACCATTTACGAACTATTCGCCCACTTGGATCCCCAATCGGGTGCATGGAGATACCTTCGCCACCCATATCTACATGCCCCATGAACATGGGAGTGCACTCATGGATCTCTTTGCCAAAAATACCATGAGCAATACATACGCGGTAGACTTGGTCTAGCGCTTTGAATTCCACAATTGAGACATGGGCAAGACCCTTGTCACGTATGGCTCCCCATCTCTTCGGCCACATGAAGATATATAACATGGGCGTGAGCATATCAAGACATATACCATGCATATAAAACATACCCTCAAAAGTGGCTCCCACCATGATATGCCATGTTCCTCCATGGACATAACTTCACGTTGAAAATGCGTAGGAACCCAAGGAAAGTATCTATGCAACCCCAACACTCATGCGGTACACTCGAAAGTCGCATTAAAATATTCGGTTGCACGGTCCAAGAGTTATATATCACTTTATACCCTCTTGACCATTATCCCTTGCTACACCAGTGATGTGTGCGCACCAAAGGCGTTTGATGCTTCCCAAATTAACTTGAGACTAAGGCGCTTGCAACCCAACCTTTCTTATTCTCTTTCCTCACACTCGCGCGTAGATATGGCCCTTCAAAGTGGTCCCACGATTCACTTTCGTTTCCCTTATATCTCCAAGTCAAATGGGTGGCAAGTATAAGGGAAACCTGATTCGGGCATAGGGAAAAGAGTATGACCACTCGAATAAGACCAAATCAAGTGCGGCGATGTCGAAGTCGAAAATCCGATTTCGACATCGCGAAAAATTCAGAATAAAATTTCGAGTGCATATTTAGAAAATTGTGGAAGCAACGAACCCTTTACTGATGAAATCTGACCCTTCATCGGGGTTTCCGCCAAAATATCTGGAAATATCAGTTAACCAATCGGTTAACGCAAAATCGCGAGCCAACTGACAGTCGGCGATACATTGACCATCAGAACGAAAGGCGGAAAAATTACGGAAACATTATGATAAGAAAACCCTGTTGATTCCTGATATTCTGATATATTAATCTCCGCTGGCGGCGCCTCGGTACTGAATATGGCCCCTCATAGCCGGAATGGCCAAACCTATCACACTATCACATCAGGTTAGGTCAGGTGGATGGGAGAGTATGATATCAGCCAATGGCGGCTTGCCGGCACATAGATACACACCCCAAGTGACCCGTGGATGGCCACAGGGGTCCGAACCGGCTTCACAAGTCGATATCGTTGAAGAAAATGAAATCCCAATATTATGTCTTTACCTATTGAAAGAATACAAATAAAGACTCGACAACATAGTATCAATCGTGTGCCGCGTGCAGTCCAACAGGGTGTCTCCACATCCACCAAACCCCCTGTTTTACCTTTAATTATATGTTTCCGATCCGCCCTCGTAATCTTGAGTGGCTTAGGGCGGGGTACTACCATGTGGGGGGGAAACACTGCAGACCTGCCACACCTTCCATTTCTGCACCGGTGTCGGCAAGTGGATCCATTTCGAGAGGTGCAGCCTTTGGATCATCAACAAAAAACAATCGTACAGGTGACATGAGACTCTTGGGAGGATCTTTCGTACACCGCACATGAGAAGTGGGGGGGGTGCATTTGTTCAGAAAGCCCCTCATCAAAAGACAAAACCTTCCGGGGCACACTTTCCCACTCAGTATGTGTTTCGGTAGCCCATTTCCCCACCACTGCTGCTTTCGGGGAGATTCGGCGGGCTGCCTTCGAGGCGCGGGGGTGGGACTTTGGCCTTTCAAGCGGTGTTGTAGAGTGCACCACCTGGTGAGACTCACAACCCCTGGCGACCCTCTATTCGTCCTTCTCCTCCGCTGTCAGCTCATTCGCTCGACGTGGTCGGGGCGACTCAGACCTCCTAGGACTAGAGCTGGTGCTTTTATCCTGGTGTTGCTCCTTATCCCATCCTGGTGGTGCTTTGGATATTTGAACCAGAAATCAGAGGAGTTGTGGGTGCTTAGTTTACAATGCTCACACCTCTTGGAACCTCAATTATGATCCTTATAATGATCCCTTTCCTTTCTCTTTCTATCCTTAATCAGGCTCCGACCACGGGGTTGGTCTCCTCGTCATGGAGTGCGGCTCCGATCTGTATCCGCTGTTCCTGGGTCCTTGCTCAGACTCCCATCTCGGGTCCGGCTTCCCATCTTGTCCCGATCTCGACTGTTTGCCCGATTAGGGTGCTTGGGGTCTTTATTGGTTGACCGGTTTCGACTATTGCTCCGCTCCCTATTTTCAACCCAACGACTTCCGTTTGTAGTTCGTGGGCGATCATTATGCCGGGTAGGACTCTTGGACCTCTCTCTTTCACGACTATGGCTCCAAGATCGGTGCTCACCGGATCCATAGCGGAAGCTCTCGCTATCTCTACGCGGACGGGGTGTTTCATTAGTCACGCTGTGTCATGGCTCCTTGCTGTTATCCCTACGGGGAGTTGTTCTCCCTCGATATGGTGAAGTTCGTCGCTCCCTATTAAAAGGGCCATCATACATTGCCTTTACGCGGGCTTCACGTGTTCAGTCTTGAGCCTCTTGTCGGTCCACATCCTCCAATGTGAGAAGATGCGGCATTACGACACAATAAAGGTCAAGATACACGTACCTCTTTCCATGCTCAGCATGGCGGGTATTGAGGCGGGACATCACCTCGTCAAATCCCTTGGTACGCCCCTTCTTCTTATGAGCCCGCAAAGGCTGAATCAATTGCTGATGTGCCCTGAATTAGGGGACACCTCCGGTAACTTTCTGACCTGCGGCACACCATAATGTAAAAAAATCAGCACCGTTCTGACGGGTTAGCGCATCTGCAAATTGCATGATCATCCATTCATCTCCGGGCTCCTCAGGATCGGTATGACGCCCTCCATCCCGAGAAATACGCCAGAACAACTCTAAAAATGTAATCTTTCGGCCTCGTTTCAACTTAAGCCATTTGGCCTGTTCTTCTTGTGGTTGGGCCGCAATCCCATTTTCCAATTGGGCTTGCTCACTTTCATGCTGCGCATGATTGTCATACCATTTCAAAACACTAAGCTCATAATCACACCAAGGATTTCCTTTTTTGTACTTTGGAAACCTTGCATGTGTGCGCATCATTTCCAACGTTTTGAGGTCATAGTGGGGTTGTCCTTCTTTCGACCAAAGGTTCCCTGGATCCTCGGTTTCAGGTCTTTGCTCATGAATCAACTGAAGGCAATCCTCTGCTGGACGGACATCCTTGAAAGCCCATCCTTCCTCTATCACTGATGGAAAGAGCTTCGTGTTTTGTTTATCCTCAGGCGGATACAATGCTTGGGTGGGGTTAAAATAATACTCCGAATCATAAGACCACGCCAACTGTTTCCACTCTGCCTCTTGTACTGGTGTCACTGTGGTGTTACCTACGAATGTATCCGGCTGTGGTGGTGGCGGCGGCAGTGCCTGTACCAGTACGGCATTTGAAGATTGAGCGTGGACCGCAGTTGCAATTGTTGGCTGTATGGGTGACGGAGACATTTGTTGCACTGGCAATGTCTTTGGCAATTTGAGGGGGACGCCACCTAACCTAACTGTGGTGCCTATGCCCAACAATCGTTTTGCTGCCTCCGGTAATTCCTTGGCACTTAAGTGTGAAGAGGGCTAGGGTTCTGGCAGGTTGATGTGTCCTGCTTTGCTGGAGTAAAAGGAAAATGCTGGCACATTTCCCGTGGAAGCAGGTTTTTGTGTTGCTTCGGTCCGGTTGTCGGCTGTTTCTGCCATTTCATTATACAAACGGGTGATGTTTCGGGCTGCCTCAAGAGCCTCGGCAATTTCCTTTTTGGTCGAATTTTCCCCGTTTATGGGCTCTGGTCGGCAGCTGTAAATCCTATGCCTCGTGCCTCACTTTCTCAAGTGGAATCTTGTTCTTTCTCTTTGTCAGCTGTTTCCTCTTTATGGGTGAGGGGTTCATGGGCGAAGGATACAACCTTTTCAACCATTGCCCCTACCTGATCCCGATGTCTCCGCGTGTCAAACACGTTGGAGGAGCTTTGAGCATTGTACGTTTTAGCTTTCTCAACGTCATCGTTCATTCTCAATGCTGTCTACTTCACCACGTTACTCTCATCAGGGGCGATCGCTGCATCCTGGGACGCAGCCTTTGCCGCCATACTGGCTTCCCCCGCACTCACTTGTGCTGACTGGGTGGCCTTTGTCAATTCGGCTTCATACCTGGCCCTAACGGTCTTGATTTCAGCCAAGCGGTCATTCACAGGAGCAGGTGGAGGGGGAGGAGGTGGTGGCGAAAAAATTGATGTTTCAATCTGTGACCAGATTCCGAGGACTTCCGTTATGTCAAGCTTTGCTTCTGTAGCCAGTGCCCGCGCTTCCGCCACTTGTGGTACCACCTCGGCTCCTTTTTTTTTGAGAGCCGAGTGTATGGCTCTTCTGATTTTTCATGATGCACTGATTTTCAATGACCTCCAATGTTCCCTCTGCAAGTATTGTCTTGGCTTCTCCCACTTGTTGGAGAACCTGATTTGCCTCATCTTGCAGGTTTCCTTGGAACGTTGCGACTACTGTGTGCATCTGTTCATTGATGTCCTTGTTCACTGCTTGCAGTGTGACACATGATTGCATACCCCTTCCCAGCTTGTCAACCGTTTCCTCTATTATTGAAATCTTGGAAGGCAGTGAATCTCGTCTGGCATGACTTGATATTGATCATATGACACATATCAAGCAATACTCTCCACCATTTTGACACGAAACTGTTGGTGTTCCACATGCAGCACGCATTTACTGACTTTCCCTTCCGTTCCAACCAGTTTTGCCTCTAACCGTTCCACTCTTGCTACCGACGATGTTGTGACCATGGTGGATCTCATTTCTTCATGACGCTGGGTGTATTCACCATGTGTCGCAAACTCATTCACCGCACGATCTTTCAATTGTTGATGACGAGCGCCCAATTGTTGTATATTTGCCACCATTTCATTAACCCGTCGTGTTAACTCATCATGCGGTTTGGACAAAGAGGCAGGAGTGGAGGGCAAGGAGGACAATGGGTACACAGGAGGCACAGCAAGATCCCGATGTTCCAATGGTGAAATCCTACGTTGTAGCTCTTGAATGTCCAACGTGTTTTTAGAAAGTTGTTGAGCTATTTGTCGCTCATGTTGTATGGAACCTTTCTCCAACTCTATGTTTGACTCCAATCTTTCAAGATCACCTGTGCAAACCTTGTGTTCGATGGCCTGCAACCTGGTGTCCATGTCTTGTTGCTCCTTTTGAACTAGTTTTATTTGTGTGGAACCTTGGAACTTTTCAATTTGTTCTAGCCTTTGAGACACTTTTGCATATCGGCTAGAAAGTTGGGTATTTTGTAATGGATCTTTTGGGGCAACGAAGAGTCCTCAAGCATGGGGGTTGGTGTTGCAAACAACATTTTATCCTCATCCATCTTGACATCCATTTCTTGTCGGAGTCCTTTGATGGACTCCCTTACTCGTCGGTCAGCCTCGTTAGACATGGCCTCATGCTCCGTCCGTAGCGTCTGCATTTTCCATTGTATTTCAACGGCCGTGCCCTTGGTTGTTGTGTTGTTCTCGATTTCCTCAAGTCGTCCCTGAATCCGACCTATTTGCTTGGCATATTTATCTACGATGGTATCCGGCACTTGTTGTACCCTTTCTTCTAGATCTTGTAGATCCTTTAAAGAGGCATATCCCTTATCCTTGAAAGGCACGGGCAAAGGCATGGGCAAGGAAAGCATTTTGACCATTTGGCAAGACTGTCGTCGCCATTTTTTTTTGTATGTACTCGGATCCACGCGTTGGTCAATGCATTCCGTGGAGGAATCATTGCTCGTTTCTGAGCCCACGGTGCTCAATTGTTCAAACAATTTTACCTTCTCGGCCAATTCGTTGCCCGACTTTTGTTTGTGATATTGTGATTTTACTTTTTGATAGTGGTGATGCTCATTCAACTGACTATAGTCGTTTACGGTGTGTTTCATCAATTAATGTGCCATTTTGTTCTAACTCCATGTTGCAAAAGGCTAATCGTATGCCGATTTTGTATTTCATTTATTGACTCCTGCTTGGTTGTTTTGTGTCTACCTTTTTGGCCCTAACACGGAACCAAACAAGGTTGGGGCGGGGAGAAACACAATGCAGCAAAGCACAGGGACAGGAATTGCTGGAATGAATGAAGTCAATGAGCCAATGTCAAAATGCTCCTTGAACGGAATAAAGGCGGCATACTACAAACAACGCAATGTATGCAACAACAGAAAAATCACCAAATATACACGACATGTTGCGACGGAATTTGTTATGCCGAGTCTCATTATATTTGGACAATTCCAACACCGGCTGTGTGCAGGCCTACAGTGCGCGCGAGCAAACGGGCGCGCGAACGCATGCTGGGCACGCCCATTTTGTCTGCAGCACAGTTGATCAGGTGAAAATTTCTGTTACTGCAAATGAATTGAGATTGCAATTGAGATGTCCATTTCATTACACCCTGTAGCAAGACACGCATGCTACAATCGTTACCAGTGTTGGTGACAAATCAAGACATGGTAACGACCTGGTAACCTGTGGTTTGGGCCTGGCTTACTTGTTTTGGAAGAGCACATTGCCCCTTTTTCGAATTCAAACTAGCCGCGAGGATCTGGACTCGGCTTTGGTAGTCTTCAGCAGCTGTTGACCAACAGTATGACACCCTCCTCTACAGCACCATTGTGCCCCATCAGGTGCGTTGAGGATGGAGTGGATCTTGCTGTAACTGGCCATACCTCTGTATACTGCAATCCCACAAGTACACCAAGAGGATGACTGATTATGACCCAGACCGACAAATCCTTTGTCCGGGTCTACATCATATCTACAAAATGAGATAATAACACAATGCTTTTTTATAATACAACTTTGTAAAACATACAAGCAATCTCGTAACAAATCTTAAATACTACGCACGCGTGCACGACCTATAATCTACAGAGTCCCTTTCGGCATGTGCTGCAATTCAATCCCATTACACTCTCCTCCTAAAACCTGACATACACCTATGGAAGAATTTGATAATCCACGAAATGATGGGATGAGTTGCTGTGCCATATATAAAACTGATGGGCGCCGCATAACCCTGAAATTGGATCAATTACACCATGGGGTTAAATCTTGGTTTCACAGGGGGATGTATTTACAACATGAGACGGTGCAGAAGTATGGAAACCTGGAATCTGTCCTACCCCAGGGCCTGAAATCGTGAACTGAGGCCCCTCTATCCACTTCGGGTATATAAAAAACTGACACATCTGAATGGGGGGTGCTGCCCTCTAAAAAACCCAAGCTGACTTTTGGGAACAATCCCTGAGATAGCTGTTATATTCTTATCAGAAAATGCTGACTAAAACTTCTTAGCCTAAAACTCAGGGGGGCAGTTTTGACAAACTGACATTCAAATACAAAACCTCGTCGACTTACTGCCCATGCCTAAAGTCGGCTAGTCTGCACCAGTAAATTGGAAAGCCCCTGCTGGGAAGGTTCGACAACAAAAAAAACAGGCATCTCAGAACTCAGCACAATTACAAACAGGTACAAGCAGCACATCATGGGGCACAAGAAATGCAAGAAATGCAAATCTGCTGAGCCCACAGGGTTCAACAAACCGTTAGAACAAAAATACAGCTGCAGGCCATCAGAGCAGCACTTCATGTGCTTTAATTCTTTCTGAGATGTCCCTATTCACTTTTGAGCGCACTCCTTCCACTGAAGTTCAGCTCTGCAATCCTGGATAGCAGAGCAACAATAGAAGTAAGTCTGAGCAAGGCAGAACGAAGCGGGGTGGTGGTGCAGAACTGTGATAAAAAAACAGACCTGACGTGATGTGGGCCTCTGAAACTTCTGCTTTGACTTTTTGTGACTTCTGATGTGTCCCCTCGTGAACACCGCTGGCACGTCTGACCTGTAAAAATAACAAAACGGAGTAAGGGTCAGAATGAGAGAATCAGGGCAATCCAAACATCCGTTACTGAGCAAGCTCCACAGCTCCCCCACATAGTGGCATGGGAAAAAGGAGTTGGAGCAAAATAAAAGATAATGCTACCCGACATTCACCTACAGTGGCAGGCCATTGCTCATAGAAAGATGGGTGATGCCCAGCCATGGCATCAATCCTGCGGCCTGCCAACCTGCACCTGAGTGGAGGTGTCAGCCTTGATCCAGCTGGGTGAGCAATCCACCAGACCAAAGAGACATACAGGTTACAAGCCAACACACGTCACCCTAAAAGCCTGCTTACCCACACACTCAAGGAATCATCCCGATTACCTATCTTGTGGTGGGCGGGTTTTCCACTGCGCCTTAACAGGATGTGCCAGCTTTAAACTGGCACCATCGTGGCGCCATTTATTCTCTCTGATAATTGCGATAACTGCGGCAGCGCAAGGCCTCCACGTTGTTGTTCAGAATCGCGTACTCCTGCAAACGCAGCGCTGCAAAACTTTCGCGTTCTTCATAGCTCATCGTCTCCTCATAGGTTTGAGGTTTGAGGTTTGATTTTGCGGGTACTAGACGCCTTTCGGCCCCGGGGGGCCACCTGGTCGGGCCAGGTGATATCCTCCCCACTGGGTCCTAGTGGGGGGCCCTCCAAGACACACCTCCTGCCTGGTAGCGGAGTCCCCCGGGTTCACAGGGCTCGGAGCCCCGTCCCTCCCTGGCTTCCCCTTTTTGCCACTCCCCGGTCAGTGCATCGATTCGCAGCCGTGGCTGCGGGCGCTTACCCACTGCGTCGCCCCCGTAGTGCGTGGTCGCCCGGGACACCGGCGCTGCCAGGTCCGTGCTACTGGCTTGTCGCCAGTGGGACCCCCTTGGGCTGGCGCGGTGGCTGCCTAGCCTTGGGGTTTGG
Source organism: Eutreptiella sp. 'Long Island Sound 2002' (assembly GCA_964036045.1). Lineage (NCBI taxonomy): Eukaryota > Euglenozoa > Euglenophyceae > Eutreptiales > Eutreptiaceae > Eutreptiella > Eutreptiella sp. 'Long Island Sound 2002'. The sequence continues at coordinate 56,792,888 of OZ038378.1, read as the reverse complement.
GCGTGGCGCAGTGCGCCACTACTGCCTTGGCAGGTGCAGTGCCCCCCCCCGTGTGTGTGCGGCGCTCGCGGCCAGTTCGGGGGGCCGGGGCTGGTGCCTGGTGTCGTGTCTCCCCCGTTTACCCCTTTCCGCCCCGCGTGTCCCGCGCTGTGTGTGGCGGGCCGTCCCGTCCGGGTGTCCCCTACCCTCGCCCGCTGGTACGCTATTCCACGCGGTCTGTGCGTTCCGCGAGCTCGGTCCTGTTGCCCTTCTGGTATTCACCGCGTGCCCTTTGTGTATGTGTGCCCTCGCGCTCCCGCGGCATCCGCGCCCCCCCCCCCTCCCCCGGTTGACGGGGCGCGCGCACCTCGCGCGGTCCCGGCGCTGGGCGCTGGTAGGGCCGTTCCACGCGGTCCGTGCCCCGGTCCCTTGCTCTGTTTGGCGTTTGGGGGCGGGCGGCCCGGTCCCGTTTCCCTCCTACCTGGCTTGGGGTTGTGGACCCTCGTGGGGTGGGTCTGCGTGTCCAGGGCGGTCCCCTGCCGGGGGGTGGGGTGGGAGGGGGGGGGGCGGCCCGTGCGCCGTGCCCCCCGTTTGTGCGGCCAGGGGGGGCCAGCCAGGCAGGGGGTCGCTCGGCTTTGTTCCGTCCCTCTGCCTTCCCTGGGCAGGCAACAAAGCGGGTGTCACTGGCGTCGTTCTCATGGAGGGCGTGGCCCCCATACCGCTCCAGTTCGTGCTCGCTTGCCGTCTCCGGGCGCTGTCTGTGTGGCGCCCTGGCGCGTTGGCGCTGGTTCGCTTGTTCTCCGCAATTCCTGTGGGAGCAGGCGGCTGGGGCAGGGGGGCGGGCCTTGCTCCGGCCCCCCTCTCGGGCGCCGCGGTCCCGTCGGGGGGAGGGGGGACATCCTCTCTGCCTCGGGGGGGTGGGGGCCGGCGCCCCCGCGGCTTGCGGGCCGGTAGGGGGGGTGGCGGGGTGGGGGGGTCGCGCCGCGGCCTCCCTGCTGTCCCTCTGGGGGGCGGCCTGCGGTTCCGTACCCTGCCCCCCTCTCGTCGCCGGCGCATTCCCCCCCCGGCGTGCGCGTTTGGTCGGGGTCGCGGGGCCGCCCCGTGCACCGGATGCAGCCTGCCTGGCGGGGGGGGGGGGAGGGGCGGCCCCTGAACCGCTCCCCCGTGGGCTCCGACAGACCCGACCCCTCCCCCCGCCCTCCCCGAGTGGGCAACATTGCGGGTGTCACTGGCGATGCTCTGATCATGGGGGGCGCAGCCCCCATACTGTTCCGGTTCGTTGTCGCGTGCCGCCCCCGGGCCCGGTCCGTGCGTTGCTCCGGCGCGCTGGTGCGGGCTTGGCCGTCGGCCGCAACCCCCGTGTGAGCAGGCGTCGGGGGGCGGCGGGGCGCGCGGCGTACGGGTCCTGCTGCATCCCCGCCCTGGTGTCGCGGTCCCTTCTTGGGGAGGGGGGACGTCCCCTCGGCTCCAGTGGGGCGGAGGGCCGGCGCTCTGGTCGCTCGCAGGTCGGGGGGGGAGCGGGGGGGGGGGGAGGTGAAGCCGCTCCGCTGCTCCCCGCCCCCCTGCCCGGTTAGGTGTCCTGTGGCCCCTGCCCCTGTCATCCTTTGTCTCCAGCGCGCCCCCGTGGGGCATACTCCTGCTGTGGGGGTTGCCGGGCGGCCGTGAGCGTCGGGCGCCGCCCGGTCGGCTGCCAGTGGGTCAGTGCGGCGGGGGGGGGGGGGGGGAGGGGGGGGAGTGATCTCCTCGCTCTGGTCCGCGCCCCCGTCTTCCCCAGGCCGGCCTCCTAGTGGGTCTCTCTGTTTGCGCCTTCCTGGGTGCGCCGTTCCGTTGTCGGTCGATAGCTGGTAACGCGGGGGCCTGCGGGCGGTCCATCGGGGGCGCTTTGCGTGCGGCCGCGCTTGCCGCGGCCGCGGTGTTCCGCCCTCTGGGTGCCGCGGCCCCCCCGGGTATGCGGGGCCGCTGTCTCTCCGGCCGGCCTCTCTCAGCTCTTTGGCCGGGGGGGGGGGTGGAGAGGGGGGGGGGGGGCTGGTCCCCTGACGCCGCCCCCCGACGGCCGCGGGGGGGGCGGCCTGGCGGTTCTGGCTCTGGGGGGCCAGCCGTCGGCTGAGGGGGCGCACTCTTCCCCCGCCACCCTCTACCCTGTGAGAGCCGGACCCTCGCGCAGGTCCTTGCTTGGGTCCCCTGCTCCCCCGGCCGTCGCCGCGCGGCGCCTGCTGGTTGGGGGGGGGGGGGGGGCCAGTGGGTGCTGGGGGCGGCTGTGTGGGTCAGCGGTCAGCGGTAAGTGGGCTGCGGGGCAGTGGGCACTTCCTCGCGCTCGTTGCCCCCGCCCTCCCTCCCACGGGAGGTGGCACGCGTCCCCCCGTCGCGCTGTACCCTGGGGGGGCGCGGGTCGGGGGTCCCGGCTCCGCCCAGGGGGGGCCCCGCGGCACCGTCCCCCCCCCCACTCTCCCGCGCCCGCCGTCTGAGCCGTCACCTACGTCGCCGCTTGTGTGGGGGTTGGGGCTGCGGCAGTGGCGGGTTTCGCCGGCAGTAGCGCCAGTGGGTGAGGGCGTTGCGCAAGGCCCCGGGGGAGCCAGTTGTTGGCGTCCGCATCCGTGATGCGGAGCACCGCCCCCCCCTCCAGGAAGGCCGGCCACGTCGGCTCCCTGTCGGGCCACGGCGCCCCGATCACCGCCCGGAGGACCCTCTTGTGGTCTTCCGGGGCCGCCCACCCCCCGAGGGGTTTCTGCCGGTCCCCCTCGTCCCTCCGGAGGAGCACGGCATCGAAGGGCCGGTTCCTCATCCCCCTGCTGGTCACCGAGCAGGCCCAGCTCAACCACGCGTACACCTCCACCACCAGGGGGAGGGCCTCATCCCACAGAGGGTCCAGCACCGTGCCGCAGTCCCGGTCCCAGGGCCCGGTCCCCCCTGCCCCTTGCGCCGGCTCCCCCTGCGGCCCCTGTGCCTGCGGCGCCGGCGCCGCGCCCCGCCCCCACCCCGCCGAGGCCATCCCCGCCGGCTCCGCCCTCGGCGCGAGGGGGGCTGGCTGGTGCTGGGGTCGTGGGGGTACGGGAGGGATGAGTTCTTCGGCGTCGGGGTCGATGTTGTAGAGGTGGGCGTGGTGGTGGTGGTGGTGTTGGTTGTGGTGCGCCGGCATTTGATGGATGCCTGGGGGGATGCACCGCACCGGCTGCACGTCCGGCTGCGGGGGCGCCCCGCCCCCCGTCCCCCTCCCTTCGCTCCGCCCTCCCCCCAGGGCACCCATGCCCCATCCTGTCTGTCCCCGGGGGCCCACGGCGCCCTTGCCCTTGCCCTTGGGTCCCTTCCCGGCCCGCACGCCTCTGTTCCCCTGTCCGTGCCGTGGGTCCCGCCCCCTGTCACCCGCGCCCTGGCCTGCACTGCCGGCGCTCGTGTCCCTCCCGTGCCCGTGCCCATGACCTTGGCTGCGCCCGAGCTCGCCCACCGCTCCTCGCTCCGCTCCATGCGCTCCGTGGCTGCCTGCCTTGGCGCCCTGCTCGCACCCCTGCCTGACCTTCCTGTGCCCTGGCCCCATCCCAGCTCCCTGCCCCGCATCTCGCCGTCCGCTGCCCTCGCTCTGTCCCCCTCCGCTGCTGCTGCCCTCGGCGCCTCGCCCGCCTTTGCACCCTTGCTCCTTGCCGCTTGTGCCCTGGCCCGCCCCCTGCGTGTATCCCTGGGCACTCCCCCTGTCGCCTCCTGTCCCCCGCTCCGCGCTCCCGTGGCTGGCACCCTGCCCTGCCTGCGCGCCGGCCCTCCCCTCCTGGATCACGCGCCGGGCGTCCCGCTGCCTCTGCAGCTGCGGCAGCGTGACGCCCGGCGGCGAATGCTCGGGCGCCGGGGGGCGGACGTGCCGCGTCCGCCCCGGGGGGAAGGGCTTGGGGGGGAAACGCTTGGGGGGGCTGGTGTGGGTGTGGGTGGGGTTGGTGTGGGCGCAGTACTTCGCGCCCTCCCTGCCCACTGCTGCTGCTGCGGCGGCCCCTGGCGAGGCGCCAGGGGCCCGCGCGGGGTCCGTCCTCCGCGTCTGCGGCGTGCCGGGGGCCGCGGCGTGGCCTGCCGAGGCGGTGGCGCGGCTTGCCGGGGCCGTGGTCTTAACCCCTCGTGCACCCTCCCCGCCCCCCTCTGCAGCCGCGGCAGCCCCCGGTGAAGCGCCCGGGTCCTGCGCCGGGGCCGACCCCCCTGCTGGCGGCGCGCCAGGGGCCGCGGTCGGGGCCGCGGCGCGGCTTGCTGGGGCTGCGGTCTCAGCCCCCCGTGCGCCTCGGGCCCCCCCCCGGGGCGCGGCGGCAGGGCTCGCTGCTTGGGCGGCGGGGGCGGTCCCCACGGCCGGCTCAGGCCCCTGGGTGGACAGCCCGGTGTCGGCGGAGGCCGCCTGGGGCTGCCCAGCCGGCGGCCCGACCGGCACCGCCGCCTCCGCCAGCCTCCGCTCCTCGTGCCCCTCGGGGGTCTCCCCCGCACATCCCGGGGAGACGGGGGAGCGGGAGCGGGACCGGCGGTGGTGGCGGTCGTCCTGCTGGGGGGAGCCATCGGAGTCCGACATCACTGTTATCCTGGTCACTGGTATCATCGTCTCTTCATAGCAAACTCAAGCGCCTGTCAGGCTCGCGCAGCGCTGCAGCGCCTCCGCTGGCGCGCAAAGAAACTCCTGATGACGTAGAACACCAGCGCTCTTCGAAAAGAAAATCTTGCTGTTGCTCCAACATTCCCAAACTTAGACGAGATTCTTGTTCCCAAAGACGGCGAACCTGATCCCACTCTCCTTTCAACTCGTTTCAAACCTCCCTCATGGGAAGAGAAGCCTAGAGCTAGTAGTGGCTTTACTACCAATACAATGGCACAACACTCAGCAGCCCCCCAACTAAGCTGAAACTCAGGGGGTTAGGTGAAAATCAGAAGTGAATTATAAAAAAAAATGCGAGAATCCCAAATGCGTGATGCAATGATGCTAATCATGGGCTATGGAGGAGGATTTTGCAGATGTCCCCACAAACCCAGCCCAGATTTCCCGGAAATGTCTGATAAGGCTGTGCGATCATAGTTTTGCAGCCAAAGAAGAAGGCTGAACTCCAAACTCCACAAAACAGTGGATTTAGCTTTCGGCACCCCAGAGTGGGTTTCGATTCGCAGGACTGACCTGCTCTGTGGGCCAAAAACAGAGGCAGGAAAACTGCTACCAGGCACCTGTAACCCTGGGCCAGGGGCACCAAACTGAAGTCCCTGGATCTATAATTTTGGATTGCATCGGGGTGGGGCTGTCGGTGGCAGCAGGGCTCTGCCAGCCAGAGATGGCCTTGATGAGGGCCAACACTGTACAAACAGTTGGAAAAGACCTGAGATGGGCAGCGTAAAAAGAGATGACAGTGGGGACGCCAAGTGGCAAACCTGTACCTCAGAAATGGCCACTGCCAAGGGAAGGACAGACAAGTGCGGTCCGTGCCAGAAGGACTGTGCTGATTGGACAGACAGTGCTGCGGATCAAAGATGGAGTGCTGTGCTGACAGTGTGACTGACTGACAGCAAAACTGGAACTCACATGGGCAGGGTCAGCTGACTTTCCCCCAGCTCCAAACGATGGCTTTTTCTATCTTTCTCGCTCTCTCTCTCTCTCTCTCTCTCCCTCTCTCTCTCTCTCTCTTTCTGTCTCTCACCTTTTGGCAACCGAGCACGGCCAGTGCCCAGAACTCGGTGCTCTGCATAAGGGAAAGTGGTTTTCAGCAGACTGTTCCCGAAAAACAGAACAGTTGAAGGGTTAAAGTGACGTACCAGAGTTTAGGAACTAAGTTAGTTTCTACCCACAAGTCTAGGAGGGTTCCCATAACCCACTAGCCTGGGAGGGTTCCCACTAAACATCTGGCTAGGCTAGAGCGCTGACTACCCACAAGCCGGGAGGCTTCCTGTCATACCCAGAAGCTGGGAGGGTTCCTTTGCAGCACCCTAGTCTACTAGACAAAACTGTCCAAAGAATCTCCTAGATGACGCTTGGACTTGGGGTTTAAGTCCGAGTGCCTCCTGCACGTCTGCACCCAACCCAACTCTCACAGGGTGCACTGCCATCTACAGTGCTGCACCCTCAGTGGTGCTTTTCCCTGGAGCCTATTAGTTGCTTTTGCTCCTCCCCACCTCCGTATTTGTAGGGAAGTTTTTTAACACACCCCCGGGGATTGGCTACCTAGGCTGGAACCGCGGTGGGGGTGACCACAGCAATAACCTGTTTGCTCCCTGGGAGGACTCCAAACAGGAGCCTCAGCACTTGGCATAAGGCTATCCCAGTTAAATCCCCAGCCTCAGCCGTAGACTGAAGGCCTCTCTTATTTTCCCTCAGGGTCATTGTGACCATAGTTGCTCTAGTGCAACTTATGGTGTTTGTTGGTGTGAGGAGGGTTTTCCAGCCCCGCCTCAACCCGAAAGAAAAAGTGGTTAGCCGCCACTGCTTTACAGTGCACCGAAACAACCCAGTGGGCGGGCAGTCGGGGGAGGGGGAGCGCCTGACCTCAGACGCCCCTCGCAACAACAGCCCGCAGCCAGGTAGGGGGGAACCGGGACCGGACCGCCCCCCCCCAAGCACGCCAGACGGAGCAATGGACCGGGGCAGGACACGCGGAGGGGCACGGACCACGTGGAACGGCCCTACCAGCGCCCAGTGCCGGGACCGCGCGAGGGCGCACGCCACACCACCCAGGGGGGAGGGGGAGCAGAGCCCGCGGGAGCGCGAGCGCACACACACGCAAAGGGCACGCGGGGAATACCAGAAGGGCAACCGGACCGAGCTCGCGGAACGCACAGACCGCGTGGAATGGCGTACCAGCGAGCGAGGGTAAGGGACACCCGGACAGGACGGCCCGCCACACGCAGCGCGGGACACGCGGGGCGGAATGGGGGAAACGGGGGAGACACAACACCAGGTACCGGCTCGAGCCCCCCGAACCAGCCGCGAGCGCCGCGCACACACGGACGGGGCACTGCACCCTCCAAGGCAGTAGTGGCGCACTGTGTCACGCCCCAACCCCTAGGCTAGGCAGCCTCCGCGCCAGCCCAAGGGGGTCCCACTGGCGACAAGCCAGTAGCACGGACCTGGCAGCGCCGGTGTCCCGGGCGACCACGCATTAAGGGGGCCGAGCGGTGGGTAAGCGCCCGCAGCCACGGCTGCGAATTGATGCACTGACCGGGGAGTGGGGAAACCGGGAAGCCAGGGAGGGACGGGGCTCCGAGCCCTGTGCATCAGGGGGACTCCGCCACCAGGCAGGAGGTGCGTCTTGGAGGGGCTCCCACTAGGACCCGGTGGGGAGGATATCACCTGGCCCGACCAGGTGGCCCCCCGGGGACGAAAGGCGTCTAGTACCCGCAAAATCAAACCTCAAACCTAAAACCTCAACCCAAAAGAAAAGGTGGTTAGCCGCCACTGCTTTACAGTGCACCGAAACAACCACAGCGAGCACAAACAAACACCAGCCAGCGCAGATAAGCGCACGATGCGTGCCTCGATGGGTTGGGGGTTACCCAACAAACCACCTGAAAGCAATGACAACAAATGACCCGATCTTTGACAAAAAACTTATGTCAAGCTCCAAAAAGAGCACAATTGGAACCGACGCGACACGACACGAGCCAAAACGAGTCGTCGGACGTCGACACAACCATATAGGAACCCAGATTAGACCACCGAAGATTCCCACGCACCCTCCCTGCAGCCATCCTCACACCCAAAACCCGACTTGACAAAAAAAGGCCCTAGGGCCCTAGATGACTGGTAAAAGAGGTTTTCTAAGCTTCGAACTGAGCAAAACTCAACGAACGAAACGACGAACGCGATGCAACTCGTCAAGACTCGACGAAACTTGACGACGACGCCCAACAAACAAAATGAAACTGCACTGATCCTACACTAATCCTAGGCGGCACTATATACCTTACCTTCACCTTCCAACCAAAAAAAAGACAGGGATGCACACGCCAGCGTCCACGGCGGGGGCTTGGATGTCTCCCTGGGGAGAAACACAGCCGTGGGAGTCCAATACAAAGCCCAGGAGGCGCGCTCGGCCTCGCTGGGCACCGGATCTAACCCCTTCATCTGCTTTGGGGCAAAAGCCTCCAATAACTCAAAAGAAGGCCCTTCAGCACCACCAATAAAATGCAAGGCCTAAGAAGGCCACATGACTGCAACTAAAGTTAAACTAGCCCCTTTTTCTGCTGCGGGGTAGCTGCAAAGGCCACTCGTGAGCCATGGATGCCATGATGCATGAGAAGCCCTCTCAAGGGCCATGGGACGCTATGCAGCAGTCACGCAAACAAGTATGAAACACACACAACAATATTATGTCTCCTTACGATTGTACCCTCACCACTCACGATGACCTGCTAGGAAAGCAGCCCACACGAACGAGGGGCGATGAACTCAACTCTTGCCCCCACAGTACCCGCGAAGTACCGGAAGGCAGTGGGCTGGGCAGCCAAACGTGAAATGTCTCAGCCATAGTCACCAGGGTACTGACCAGTCAGGTGGTCCAGGATGGAGGCCGTGGAGAAAGCGATGAAAGGGCCCCAAGGCCGGTTGTGGGGCCAAACTCAGCAAGGACGGTGAAGTCGATCACAATGCAGTCCCAACGACCGCAATTGTCTGCGAGGGGGCGAAGAAGAGGTTGAAATCCCAGAATACGCAAATAAATCCCCCAGTTGAAGGTAGGGGCACCAGTAGCCCCAAAATCCAAATAAAGCCATAATGGCCATAGCCCTGGCCAGCCTGCTGCAGAGTAGCGCAGCAGCAAGACGGTAATCAGAAAAAAGATTGCTATAGCCTCTGCACCATGAAACAGGCACAGGCACAGGGGCAATCATTATGAGATCATTGTGGAATCTAAATGTGCATGCAATGAAAAAATGAACTTGCACAAACAGTGACAAATATGCAACAATTAATGCATTTATGTATCCGCGATGCGAACGCGCGCGCTTGTCTGGTTACATCGTCCTCCAACATGGTCCCAGATGATCCTATCCGAATCTTAGGCGTCGATTTTGTAAGCGGCCATACCTCCGTATACTCCAATCTCACAAGTATGCCAAGAGGATGACTAAATGACCCAGATCGACAAATCCTTTCTCCAGGTGTACATCATATCTACAAATGAGATCATAACACACAATGCTTTTGTATAATACAGCTTTGTGAAACATACCAGCAATCTCGTAACAAATCTTGAATACTACGCACACACTCGCGACCTATAATCTACAGAGTCCGTGTCTGCATGCGCTGCAACTCCATCGCATTACAGTTGCGCCATGAGGTGCTATGCATGCAAGTTCTGGTAAAAGTGGCAGCGCTTCGGTTTCAGCTCAAGTACAATAAAGCTAAACGCATGACCCTGATCTCGATCGTAAGGAACTGTGATTCAGGGAAAGAAATTGTTCGCATCTATGTTAGATTAGGATATTTGGCTTAATCAGACCGGAAAACGTGGAACATCCGTCCCACAATCGAGTTCAGGGACCAATGCAGCATAAACCTCCATTACAAATTAGGCTCAAGTGAATATTTTCCAATGAAACGCCACCCTTTGGCCCATTTCTAGCTTCTAGCGATCCACTCCGCAGCAATGCGTTGGTGTGCACCTGGTCGCACACTTTGTGGTGAATGTCGGCATCAGAGAACTGGGGCGAGCATCGGTGAAAAGGGCCTTCTGTGACAACCATGTTGTCAATTTATTGACTGTCGCCATTACATGCGACAGCTGTGGCAATGGCTGTCCCGTACATTTCAGCCCTCAAAGACTGCTGTGGGCCCACCAACGTGCCAAGGTTGGTAAAGACGCCCCATTTGCCCTTTCGGTGCCTCCACCACCGGACCTACTGAGACGGCCACCACTATATGCCGTGCGGTACTGTAGCACCTCCAACTGTCGGGACGGTTAAGGAGATAAGACGTCTTGACGAGATTGCGAAGATCAGCTGAGCAGATTTGCCAGATATGAGCCCCGCACAGAGCATGTGGCGCCGCAACTACCCGCCACCACTGTGGAACTGCTCATTCGTGCACTTAGAATCAGTAGAATGGTCGTTTTTATGAGATCTGCAGCAGTTAAATGATTTTCGTTACCTTTGGTAGTCGCTGTTCGCAATATTTCAGGTAATGCTGGAACCATGGACCGCAACAGTGTTTCTTTACTTTATGGAGTAAGATTAGATTGCACATGCCTTGCACATGCACATGCCTTTCTTTTTCCTCTACTGGTGTGTTTTGGTACACTCTATAGGATATGATCGAATTAGGAAGAAGGAAACAATTCAATCAAATGGATAGTACATATGTCACCTTGCATAATTGCTATTATCCAGTGCTGTAGCAGGGGGAAAACATGCCTTTGTTCTTCGCCCAACGGTGTTCATATGATCGGATCTGAAAGAAAGAAAGGCATTTCACCAAATGGAGAGTAAGTACGTCCCCTCGCATGAATGCTATTGCAGAGGGCTGCCACGACTCACGGACATGCCTTTGTTCCCCCTCCAACAGCATGTTTCTGTGAATTTTCTGCAATATGGTCCGATTGAATAGAAAGACAGAGATTCCGGAAATGGGGAGCATGCATGTCCGCTTGTATCAATGCTATTACAAAGTGCTGTAAACAGTAAAGGACATGCCTTTGCTCCTCGTGCATGAAACCCATACATTTCCATTTTTCTTCACGGCCTTTTTTGTTTAAAATATATTTTGAATAGAAGGATCGTATGCCTCCTGTTTTTCTTGCACGTCACCCAAGAAATGTGTCCATTTCTCATTCGCCTCCTTCTCGTGTAGTTTGTCAACAACATCCAAGAACACCATTCATTTCCATTTCCGCTTCCATGTCCTCCTCCTTTGATGAACTCAAATTTGGGTGCTCAAAAATACCCACTCAAAGCTTCGTCAAGTAATTTTTGCTCATTTGCCATACTTTTGTGTTCACAAATTATGGCTACAAATACCACCCGCCTTGCTTTTACAGCACTTCTCCTTACAAATGTATGCAATTGTTTCCATTCACCTCCCCCTCCTCTAGCTTCTCAACAAAATCCAAAGAAAATATCGATTTCTACTTTTGCATCCACCTCCTCCTGCTTCGATGAACTTAACCTTTGGTGCTCAAAGCTATCCACCCAAATCTTCGTCAACAGTTTCTCCCTCACTTGCCATACCCGTCCTGTTTTCTTTCAGGACTTTTCCTTCCAAATGGGTGCAATTTTCTTCATTCAGCCCCCCCTCATCTAGCCCCTCAGAGATATCCAACAAAATCATCGATTTCCATTTTTGCATCCACCTCCTCCTGCCTTGATGCACTTAACTTTTGGTGCTCAAAGCTATCCACCCAAATCTTCGTCCACTGTTTTTCCCTTCTTTGCCATGCTTTCGAGTTCACAAAGTATGGCAACAAATACCACCCGCCTTCCTTTTTCTGTACTTCTCATTCGAAACGTGTGCAATTTTGTTCATTCACCCCTGGCTTCCCTAGCTTCTCAACAACATCCAGAAAAATCATCGATTTCTATTATTGCATCCACCTCCTCGTCCTTTGATTGACTTAACTTTTCGTGCTCAAAACTATCCACCCAAATCTTCGTCAACTTTTTTCCCCCATTTGCCATACTTTCCGGTTCACAAAGTATGGCTACAAACAACACCCGCCTTGCGTTTTCATGACTTCTCCTTCCAAATGTATGCAATTTTGTTCCTTCACCTCCCCCTCATCTAGCTTCTCAACAACCTCCAAGAAAATCCTCAGTTTCTATTTTTGCATCCATCTCCTCCTCCTTTGATGAACTTACCTTTTGGGGCTCAAAACTATCCACCCAAATTTTCATCAACTGTTTTTCCCTCATTTGCCATGCTTTGGAGTTCACAAAGTATGGCTACAAATACCACCCGCCTTCCTTTTTCTGTACTTCTCATTCGAAAGTGTGCAATTTTGTTCATCCACCCCTGCCTGCCCTAGCTTCTCAACAACATCCAAGAAAATCATCGATTTTTATTATTGCATCCACCTCCTCGTCCTTTGATTGACTTAACTTTTGGTGCTCAAAACTATCCACCCAAATCTTTGTCAACTGCTTTTCTCTCATTTGCCATACTTTTGAGTTCACAAAGTATGGCTACAAACAACAACCGCCTTGCGTTTTCATGACTTCTCCTTCCAAATGTATGCAATTTTGTTCATTCACCTCCCCCTCGTCTAGCTTCTCAACAACCTCCAAGAAAATCATCCGTTTCTTTTTTTGGCATCCATCTCGTCCTCCTTTGATGAACTTAACTTTTGGTGCTCAAAACTATCCACCCAAATCTTCGCCAACTGTTTTTCCCTCATTTGCCATGCTTTGGAGTTCCCAAAGTATGGCTACAAGTACCACCCGCCTTCCTATTTCTGTACTTGTCATTCCAAATGGGTGCTATTTTGGTCAATCACCCCGCCCTGGCATAGCTTCTGAAGGACATTCAAGAAAGTCATATATTTCCATTTTTGCCTTCATTTCCTCCTCCTTTAATGAACTTGACGTTTGGTGCTCAAAGGTATCCACAAACTCTTTGTCAAGTGTTGTTCCCTCATTCGCCAAGTTTTTGAGTTCACAACCTGACCATCCTGTTTGATTTTTCCTAAGTGCCAATGATGCAAACATCATGAATCTCAAATAATAGCTTAAAATGCTTTCCTTACGTGCATGCCCTCCCACCTCACCTCTCACATTTTTTGTACGGGACATGCTGTTGGCTGGTAGCAGCCCAACGTGGCCACTCCTTCGATTTTTTTGAATTGCCAACGAACTCAGTACCATCAATTCTTGAACAAGACCACGGCTTTTTCTTCAAAGATTAGCCTGAACCGCTCTGCACTTGCCGATGTGCATGCCCTCCCAGCTTCCGTCCGACACCACATTGCTTCGGACATTTCTTTTGGAGCACATATTGTTGGCTGGTATCAGCACAATGCGACCATTCCCTTTGACGTTTTCTAACTGTCAATGACGTTCACACCATTCATCCACGAACAAGACCATGCTTTTCCCTTCAAAGATTAGCCCGGTATACCTTGCACTTGCCTATGTGGATGCCCTCTCACCTTTTTCTACTACCTTGCCGCTGTAGCACATGCTGTTGGCTGGTAGCGGCACACTGTGCCGATCCCCTTTGATTTTTTTATTATTGCTCAGGATCCAAACATCATCAATCGGACCCGGAGCAAGACACCATCCTCAGCCTCCACGCCCACCACAGCTGAAGAAGGGGCCAACAAGTAACCCTCCACCGGCCACAGAGCGAACCTAACCACTGGTCCCCAGAGCAGACACCGAAATGGAACATCGTCCTCCAGAAAGCCCCGAGGGCTTCTATATCCTCACGCACAGCTGATTACCCGACGCCGCACCCACTGCACAGACACTGCCGCTGACCCAGCCCCAGAAGGACGACGCGGGCCCACCCCCCTCGGAAGAATGCCATTGGGACCCCCCCAACGCCACCACCGAACGTATGCCGCACTGAGTCACGAAGTGTCACCTCCCCCACAACTACCATGCCACCCACGACTCGCATTCGGCATTGCCCAAAGGCACCTTCACCTCGAGGAAGTTCCTCCTCGGCGCCGCGACACTCACGTACCTGTGGCTCCAGGACGCAGAGACAAACGCGCAGCCCCCCGGCGCGCACCTCCTCCTCACCCTGAAAGCAGAAGCCGCCATTGAAAACGTCCACACAGCAGAGGGAGAGGACTACGTGACGGCAAACACGGACACCGCAGGGTGGTTACACGCCCAAGAACAAGCCACAACCCCCACCGTGGTAACAGGAACGCACCCCTGGCAGATGATCATCGTACACCTACCCACAGGGACAAACAAGGGAGACGCCCAACAAGGGTGGGCGGACAGGTGGGCACACGTGTGCACCAGCCCTGCACGACAGACTACACAAGGCCTCCCTCACCAGCCACACCTTCGAGCCAGCCCCCACCACGGCCGAGTCCCACACCGGAGCAGCCCCTCCACCAGGGTCTGAACCTACACGTGCACCCTCTACTGCTGGGCCGCGGAAGCCGTCAAGACCACCATCTCCAGCCACCAGGGCCTCATACACGTCCCCTACGATAACAGGCAAAAAGGCTACACCCTGTGGTGGCACCAGCCCCCACCAAAAGGGGGCCTCCAACCACCAGCTGACCAACCTGGCTTCGGCCCGGACCTCACTGCGATCGCCCACGCGGGGCCGCCATTGCCCAGCAAGTTGGGGCACCACGCCAATGGGCACCGTCCGTCATCAGAGAAACGGCAGAACGCCACAATGCACCATTCGCACACTTCAGGGGACGCCCCATTCATCCACCCCTACCGGACCTCGACCTCCCTGCCCGCGATGTGTGGGCCGTCCCCAGCCTCGTGCCCCACGCGACCGCGCCCAAAGCAAGCCAAACAGCTCCCCAGCAAAGCACTCCACTATGACATACCAACACCAAACGTCATCGGCACCCACAACACGGGCTGCAACCACTACTACGTCCACGCCACGCATGAGCGCTCCCCCATCACCATATACACCTAAACCACCTATCCTGGCCTCCAAGCACCATGGCACCACCCACGACCGGCATAGAGGCATCCACTACGCGTCACCGCGACCCCAGGCAAAAGGCCTGCCCACCAAGCGCCCCCTGCCACCGACAGCACCGCGCTCAACGCAAGCCCCCGAAGAGCCGCGGCACAACACCAAAACAAGCTACTCCCACGCATTAGCGCTGGACCCGGCGCCGTCACGGAGGCCACCCACAAAGGCACCCTGAACCTGCTGGCCTGCAAGCTACGTCCCAAGATGGCACTGTAGGACACGCCCTAGATATACCATGGCGACAGCCGCACAGCACGGCTGGCGGACCTCCGTGCCATCATCCCGCGCCACGTACAGTGCGCGGTGGGACCCTTCACCTTATACGCGGTACCACACCCCATCACGGCCAAGTGCACCCACTGCAACCCCCGATGCGCGCACCCGTGCGCAGGCGCTCTGCAGCAGCCCCTGCCCAACCCTACGTACAGGGGCGGCATATACCACGGCACTATGGCTAGGGACCCACACCCCTACCTCCTGCCCGCGGTGGACCAAGACCACGCCATACCACTCCAACTCGTCGCAAACCTGGCGGTGGGACCGTCCCCCTTCCAGACAGGCCTCCCCCACGCCCCTGCCGACAGACGCCCGCCAGATGAGCCGACACATGCCACGCCTGGACCCGAACGCGCCATCGCACTCCTCACCCTAAAGGCGGAAGCCACCATCCCCCGAGACCTGGAGGGGGACACCACCTTGTGGTGCAAAGGCTGACGGAACACGTCCCGGTCGCGGCCATGTACGCCACGGCGGCCGCCTCCCGGCTCTGGGAGGACCGCTCCTCTACACCTCTAGCCCAGGGGGGCGCAAGACGCCCCCAGCCCGGGACCTACCGCCCAGGACATCAACCAAGTCCTCCACATGCAAGCGCCCCCGAAAACCCATCTTGTGGTCCGCCCCATCGAGCTCGTCGGCTGGGACGCAATGGACGCTCCCCCGGCCACCACCGAAGTACACGTCCTCAAACACCGGGATATCTCGTGGAAAGTGGCGTTGGGCGACCACGGCAAAGTCACACGGGCGGCAGCGCTTGCCACCGACGACGAGGTACCGCCCCCCCCATGCGGCGGGGACTGCCTGAGGCCCACCACCCGCGTCCCCCACACCCCATAGGCGGCCTGGGAAGCGCTGCACTACGCCATGTACCCGGCAAAGGGGGCACCAGGGGGCCCCCTCCCCTCGGAGAGCACACCCGCGTGGACGCGCCACGCCAGTTGCTACGCGGCCCACATGCGCCGCCGCATGGCAGGCACCGGGCACCGGCTCCTCACCTGGCCCA
Source organism: Eutreptiella sp. 'Long Island Sound 2002' (assembly GCA_964036045.1). Lineage (NCBI taxonomy): Eukaryota > Euglenozoa > Euglenophyceae > Eutreptiales > Eutreptiaceae > Eutreptiella > Eutreptiella sp. 'Long Island Sound 2002'. Next base: position 56,777,019 of record OZ038378.1, on the reverse strand, counting down.
CAGACCCGCCCGACGCCCTGCATGCGGCCGAGGACATGCTTTCCATCATGACCAAGCAAGTATTGCATCTGGAGGACGCCGTCTGCACGCCCAAGCCTGACGTCCCAGCCGCCCGTCAACAGCCCCTGTTCGCGCCAGGCCACACACCTGTGCATTAGTCCCGAGGCGCGCCTTCCCAACGAGCACGGCCAAATGCTCGGCGCCGCCAGGGTGCGAAGAATCGCAAGGCCCCGACACAGGCCAAACCCGCACCCAAGCCAAAGCCCAAGCCAATAGGGTGGACCGAGGAGGAAGCCGCAGCCCTGTACCCCGAGTACGCCATAGGTGCCGGAATACAGCTGCTCTTCGAATACGCCACGGCCGCGGGCCCCTCCACGTGGATATGGGCCGCGGGTGAGGTCACCCATCGGTAGCGCGTCACGGGGGCCCACAGGGATTCAAGATCCACAGCAAGTGGGACCCAGCCACCCCCAACGACAAGAAGGTGGGGCAAACCATCTAACTCTGGCGAGACCAAAACGGTCGTGAGATGGTCCCCATACAACTATGCACCCCTGACACCGAGCACCTCACCGGCACCAAGTACACGGGCGAGGTCCACCACACATGGCCCCTGTCAGAGCCCCAGAAGCGGAGCCGCAAGGCGGCCTGCAGCTCAGGGTGTCATCAACCTCCTCGACGCCTGACGGGGCCCGGGCCGGAAGCGGCCCGCCACCAGAACCACCGATCCCCAGCAGCCAGCGCCTACGAAAGCCCACGCCCGCATCAACATCCTCACGAGGCCCGCGGTCACCTATGACCCCACCATGGCCGCCAGACTGCAAGCTATGCCCAGGCCGCACCCCCAAGGCGAAGACCTCCTTGCGTTCCTGGAACAAGCCCTCCGCAGGGCGGGCCAGCCCGAACCAGCACCGATCCTGGACCCGGATGAGAACAAATACCACTCCCACTGGCAACGAGAGGTGCCCCTCTACCACAAGACATCGGTCACGGTGCATGCCCACCCCGACCTCGGAGTGGACAGTCGCCTCAGGGCGCACGAGTGCGTGCGGCCCGGATGCAGCTATACGTTCCACTCGCACAGGTCCCGTTTGGGGAGGAAACCAAGGATTTCCTGGACGCCCTGGGCCTGGCATACTGCCGTCTCTTTCTCCTAGCACGAACCATCATCATAGGCAATCTAAACGCCGCCCCGACCAACGACGACCGCACCAGCCCACCCACAGCCACCAACATTGCCGTCAGAGACGCCATGCACCAACTGGGCCTCACCAAACTGACAGCAGGACTCACCCGCACACCCTCCCACTACTCCCACCAGGCCGGAACCCACTCCCCCCGCATCGACACGTGCCACGGGGACCCAACCACGGTACACATCCGGGAGGCAACCTACGGGGACCTCCCGCACGCGGGCACGGGCCACCCACCCCTCTACATTGACGTCATCGTCCCCAACCTACCCCCGAGGGCAGCAACTATGCCTGACAACACCCTCCCACCCACGCTGCGGTTCCCGGCCGAGGACGACGCCGGCGCCTGGCACAGGACCCTACACGCTATCCTGCGCCCTGAGGCACCAACACTCACCACCGCCATGCGCCGGGCGGAACAAGCATGCGGCATGGAGCGCGACACCAGCCACACGGGAGCACCACCGGATCTCACACTCCATCAGCTCGTCCATGACATTTGGAACACAAAAGAGGAACTCGCCACCCTGCGGCGCCCAAGCACACCGGAGGCACAGAAGCAAGACGCCCGCCTCCGCGCGTCCCTCACCACCCGCCGCCACCAGCTTCAGGAATGGCACGCGCACCGCATAGCAGCCGCAGCCCAGGAACACCAAAGGTACGGCAGAAATGACACGCCGTACAAGTCCCTGCGGTACGTCAGCCGCATCCTTTAGGACACGGGAAGCCGCACCATCCATGCGGTGTGCACCCCCGATGGGGGCCTCATCAACGACCCCGAGACCGTCCTCCAGGCCGTCCTGCATAGCTTCCAGGCACAACACGGGGACGCCCTACCCGAGGTGGACCCCCATACCAGAAGCACCATATGCGAGCATGTGCCCAAGGTCTTCAACCAGGAACAGCGGCGCACCATCGAACACGACCCCTTCAGCATCCCTGAACTTCAACGCGCCCTGGACCGCCTAAAAAAGCGGTTCGTGACCGGCCTCAACGGACTACCGGCTGAAGCGTACCAACGCCTCACCCTGCCCGTCAAGCGCCACCTGGCAGCCCGCCTGTGGGACATCGTCAGGGGCACCATACCCATTCCCCCCGAGTGGGCCAACCTGATTCACGCCCTCTACAAGAAGGGGGACTGGTCGCAGCCGGGAAACTGGCGGCCCATAGTATGCGCCACCACCGAAGTCAAGCTGGTGTGAACGCTCATCGTTGGCCGCATCGCGCCAGCGGTCTTCGCCCACACACCCGCCAGCATGTGGCGGGCCATGGCAGGCAGGTCCCCCCACGAGGCCATATTCCTCCAGGACACCGCGCGGGACATGAACCCCTGCGAGACGATTGTCGCCTCCCTCGATGGCCAAGGCGCGCTCCCCCACGTCCCGCACCGGCTCTTCACAGAGGTACGGGATGTCATGCGCCTCCCATTTCTGTCTTTCCTGACCGGCTACATCCAGACCCGGCTCTACGCCGTCATCACAGCCGCAGGCCTTACCCCCTGGACCGGCACAGACAGCAAGGCCCCCCAGGGTGGCGCCGAGGGCCCCTTCTTCTACCTCCTAGTCACCCTCCCGCTGGCATTCGAGCTGGCACGGGTATACCCGGGAGACGCCCCGTACCCGCTACGGTCCCCCCTCATCAACTTTCCGGAGGACAACCTCCTGACTACGGCCACCCGCCACCGCGACCCTGCGAAAGCAGGGCTACCAACGACCACGGAACAGGCATCCGCCATTCTCCAGCTCACCACAACCTACCTGGTCGCCCACCAACTCCTGCTGCACCCCCGCAAATCGCTCTGGCTAGCCTACGTCCGGACCCCCGCACCCCGTATCCGGACAGGCGAACCCCTACACCTGGAGGACACCACAATCCACCTGGGAGTCATACAGACCACAGGGCATCACCACATCGCACTTCCCAACAAGCTGGAAGGGCGCCTCGCCCAACTACCCCAACTTGCCAGGGGGGACCTCCTGTCTACGCAGGGCCTGGCATGCTTCATGGAAGCGGTGCTCAACGCAGCCATCAGATACCAAGCGCTGCACCTCCCGCACCCCGAAGACGCCCTACGCCACCTTCGACAGCAAGTAACAAAGGCATGGGCACAACATGGAGCCTGGCCCACGTCCTTCCCCAAGGAGGCCATGATGGCTCACTGGCGCTACTACGGGGACAATACCGCCGCCCTAGTCGACACGGCCTATGCCAAACACGCAGCGCACCTCCTACACAGAGTAACACACAACATCCAACCCCAGGTCCGCGAAGCGGCAGCCATACGCATTAAAGGAGCGCAAACGCCCCGCAACGCCTGCCCTCGGTGGATACTGGCACCGCACGGTGTCTTCACCTCCGTGGGCACCAGCATTTGGGCCCAGCTACAACCCCTTCCACGCAACACACAAACGCCATCCTGACCAACCACCATTGGGATCAGCAGAGGCCACTCGTGGCCACGCACCCCGACGTCCACCGACACCCGGCAGGCGAGGTGGAAACCCTACACCTCGGGGGGCCACCATCACCATAGTGTACATCACTCCCACGCAGATGAGAGTCATGGCCCACTGCGGAGCCCACCTCGCCCCCTTCCTCTCCGACCCGCAATGGCCAGCGCGCCGCATCTTCCAAGCATACCTCCGCACATGTGCTACAAAGGCAGGGCACACGATTGCGGGACCCAAGGATATCGACACGGCATACAAGATCTTCCAACACCAGCTCCCTCGACCATGCCTGAACGAGCACGAGGCCCCCAACGATGGCGGCACGAAGCAGCAGGAGCCCAGCGCGTCAGCTGAAGGCTGGACACCACCCACCATCATGCTGCTAGGGCCGAACGGGCACAAACACACTACCCGCACTGTGCAGCGGCATAAAACCCCCTGGTCCGTCCCCAAACACAACGCCCGGGAGACAGATTTGCCACCAGTCAGACACGGTGACCAAGGCATACCAGGCACGTGCTGGTACTGCGGCCAAGCAGCCCTCAATACTCCATGGCCCCTACTACACGTCATCTCCACCCACTATCACACCGCCACCGCCGCCGCCACCGCTGACCAGCAGGCATGGCTCTTCCCCTGGTTTCACACAGTACCCCCAGGCCACCCCGCGCATTTGGCCTGGACTCGAAAGCCCACGGCAGCATGGACATCCACCAGTGAGCGGGCAGACCCAGAGACCGTTGCCATAGAGTACGACCGCTGCAACCCACACCGCGTGGGACCTCATGAAGCACCCATGTGCCCCCTGCAACAAAAATGGCCCACCCTCCGCGGCGACAAAGAAGAAAAGGAACGACGGCAGACCATCACATGCCAGAACTTTCACCCCAATACCGGATAACTCTTCCACCTGATGTACACGTACATCACCCAGGGGCGCCCCGACAGGGGCCTCCTCCGCCTCACCCCACGGGCCCAGGCCATCACTACCCAGGGAAGAGGCGTCTATGCGACGCCGCTACTGCAACCCACGCAAACCACAACAAGAACCGCCCAAGGGAAACCAGTCTAGATTTATCAACCCACAGCAATTGCCCGCCTACCCATACCCAGCGACACCGTCATCATCTACTGCACTGACGCATCCGGCACCCTGCAACACACCCCCAGAGTCGGTTGTGCCTCCGTGCGCATCACCCAGCGAGTGGATGGCCACCACGCGGAGCATCAGACCTTGGCCACCACTTTCGGGGTGTCCTCTAATGGCGAACTGCGCACCCTGGTGGTCGCCGTCACCGGGACACAACCACCCACAAACATCGAGGCCCGGAACATCAGGGTAGTCGTGGACACCACAGTCCACATCCACCTCACCAAGCGCCTCACGGACCTGCCCCTCCACAGGGCGCTCAAATGAGGCCTCACCAGTCAGGAGTTGGGGCTGTGGATGGCCTTCAGAGGCATGCATCCCCAGGACACCCTGCACATCGTCAAACGAGAGTCCAACCGCTACATGTACGGCAGTTGACGCGCGGACACGCATGGCAAACACCAGAACACTAACCACACTCCAGGCCACTAACACGTGCGACTAGACACCCCACTCGACAGCCACCTCCAGCATCAACCCCCGATACCCTCGGCCACACAGCCACCCCACTGGATACCTGAGGACACGCCGTACACGGGCCGAGACAAACAGTACCACTACCCCACGGCCATCGAACAGCTGGCCACCACACTGGGCCACCCAGCGAACACCGAACTCCTGCGACGCCTCGACAGCTCCGTCCCCTCTACTACTCAGCCCTACGCCCGGATAGCCTCCCAGCACACCTAAAGAAACCCCGACTCCAGCTCGCCCTCGAGCAGCTTCCCCTCCTCACCAGATACTACCGATGGTACGCAGGCCGCTCAATCCACGCCCCCGCATGGTACACCAAATGCATCTGTGGCCACGCAGAAGAAGAAACCTCGATCCATTTTAAGACCTGCCCGCTGTACCGAGGACTTGAAACCCTCACCGACTGGAATCCAACCCACACCATCGCACAACACGCCGGATGGCCGACACAGTCCCTGACAACCCGAAAACTCGCCACCAACCTCAAATAGACGGAGGTACTTGAGGCGGTCCGCAGGCAGCTCGTCCCCACTGCCGTCTACACCCTGCTACGCACCCACGCGGACGACCCCCAGGCCACGGCAGCGCACATGCAACGGACGGCCGTTGCCAAGACAACAGAACAACTCACATACCGCACCCACAAACACCTGCAGCATGCAGCGACCCTGCCCCCTGCGGGCCAGGACCACCTCGTCAAACTCCTGTTCTACCAACCGTGAGACCCAGCCCAGCGACATACAACCCAACACGGGACCCCTCCCCTATCCCGCACACCATCCACAAAGCACGACACCGACACTGCACGCACGAGCACCACAGGCACCGCACAGACACCTGCCAGCATGCGCGCGCCACAAGCCCCCATACCCCCACACCACCGTCCGTCCACAGGTACCACCAACCGCCAGCCACCGCGTGCTCCCTCTGTGCGCGCCAACGGCTACCACAGACAGCGCTGCCCTGAACCTCAGACCACTGGGTCTGCCTAGGAGCCGCACACCGCCTCACCCATTGCCCCCACTGCGGGGACTTCGACTCCCCCCAGCGCACGCGGCCCGCAGCCACAGCCGCGCCCCCCCGCCGCCAGCCACCCCAGCTTCTTCAGGCCACTCACTGACGCCCTCCGGGACTGCCTGGGACTACCTGGGAGGGCACTATGTGGCAGACTCAGCGGACCATGCATGGACCATAGCCATGGCCACAGGCGGCGCACCCCTGCCCCCCCACAGCCCACCCTTACGCCACAGCGGGGGCGGTTTGAACGTGGCGGCCCGCCACATTGTTACCTCCACCAACGTCGCGTCCAGCTCCCAGACCCACGGCTCCCGGCCTCTCGAGCAGCAGACCCGGCGCCGTAAGCGTGGGCGGAGACAGCACGAGAGGAGGTAGCAGACTATCTCCGACAGACTTGCCGCCGGTTCGACACTGCTCTCGTGCGGCAGAAAGGAACGCCCTACCCACTCAGCGCACTCCTCTACCCGGCACACCCCCCCACCCAACACAGCTCCGGCCCCCGGAGAGCTGGGCTTCCTTTCGGGACGCCCACCTGGCGGCCCCCAGCGAAACCATCGCCGCACAGATGGACCCCGCAGACCAGGGCGCCTACATCAGGGGCCTCGAGGCATGCCTCAGAGAGGCGCATCGCTGGCACACCCGCTCCCCGTCACCCCCGCGGGGACAGGGGAGATCACCCGCCCCTGACACCCACCAGGCCACCAAGACCAAGAAGGGCCCGCAAAAACAAGGGTCGCCGCCCTGGCCGGGACCCAGGCCCAGCCAGGTTGCACCAGCCCACTCCCAGACCCCCCAGGGCACACCAAAAGCACCACCCTCACCAGCGCCCACCACCGCCGCCGTACCGCAGCCCCTTAAGCCGGGAGCACGGCCAAGGACCGCTGCCCACACAAATCCACGCCATACAAGGACCACGGTTCACGCAGGGCCAGGGAACGTGGCGCCACCAGCACCATCACCACGCCCCCGTCCCCCCCTTCCACCCCTACCCTCTGATGCCCCAATACTATAGCGACCCCCACCAGCTCCATCACCACAACGCCCCAGCGCAGCCAGCCCCCGCAGGCCACCCACCCCATGCAGCGCACTACACCGCACCACACCATCACTTGTACCACGGGCACACCTAGCACCACCACCAGCCCTTGCCACCCCACCCGCCAGTGTCGTGGTACCACACACGGCCAACACACCCTCACCACCACCACGACACGGTCCACCACCACCTACCACCCCCCCCTGCACCGGCTCGCGACATTCGGGCAACCTTACGCCCCGGTAGACCGGCAGGGGGCCAGGCACGCGCACCAACAGCACCAGGGCCTACAAGGAGCACCCCACCGCAATCAGCAGCTCTCCCAACCGCAGCCCATGCCAGCAAGCACCATCCACCAGCAGCCGGCCGCTGCCTACGGACCAGAGCTCCACCCGGATGCCCAGGCAGCCACCCCCCATCTCGACACTGCGACCAGCCAGGGACCGCAAGAACCGCACGACACGCACACGCAACACGCACACGACCCGGCGGGACGCCCGAACTCCGGTCCAGCACAGCACCCACCCCCGCCCGCCTCGCCACCAGCAGTCCCACCCCCACATGATCCCCCCCCCCCCCCGGGACCAGGCCACTGACGCACCACGCAGAGACGCCCACCGATCCCTGCCACCCCCAGCCCCTGCCGACACACACCACTGCGAGTCCCCCCTCCCGCGGCCAGCAAGGTAAACCCCATCACCAACCCCACAGGGGACAGCGAAAACCACCCCCGCCCCACCAACACCACCCCCCTCACCACACCCCGCACCACAAGCCGCCGCGCCGGCCGAGCCCGACGCCCTACACAACCCCGCAGCGATACAGCAGCATCTCCAGGACCTCGGAGACCAGGAGGTGTTACGCCTCCACAACTCGGGCACCACCCAGCGCATCCGGGCAGCCACCCTTGTCCAGGCGGCAACCCTGGGGGAGGCGTCCGAGACTTCCACTTCGACGCCTTCCTCCACGTCGCCCGACACGACTGCCCCCCGCTCACCACCCGAGACGGCGAGAGCCCGCCTCCGACAGGGAACCGAGTCTGGGTACCCCCCATCGACTGAGGGCAACAATTGGTCGGACCCCCCGTGCCGGGGCGGGTGGACACCAATGGCCGCACCAGCTACCAGGAGCCCAACATGGCCCACTCCCCACCCAGCGCCACCGCTGTTGACGCCAAGGCGTGGGAAAGGGAGACATGGGTCGACGCAACTTCAGGGACCACGTCCCGGGCGATGTCCCCAGCCCCGACAACCGGCAGCCAGCCCCCTCCACATACATGACCCTCATGTACAATATACACTACACCCTCTCCACCACCAACTACCACGCACCAACCGGCACCTGGGTGGTACACGGCATTGACTCCCTCCTCCCCGCCTACTACGCCCCCTCGCCGCACAACCTGGGCCCCGACATTACTCCAGAGAGGACGAGCCTGACGACGCCCACATCTCGGGCATGTGTGAGCGCAGGTCCCTGGACACCCACCCCCCCGCGCCCCACCACCCTGCAACTCTGCCCGTACATGGTGGCAGCCTGCCTCATGGCCCTGCTGTGGCCGGGCCCAGACACCCCCAGCCAAAGCTACCTTTACCTCACGGAAGAGGACATGCCCGGCATCCAGCGATGCTTCTTCAGCACCCTCGACTACCTCCAGCAAACACACCCACACGTCCTGGAGCTGAAGTGGACCCCCCCGGGATAACCCACTTACCCGCGCAGCCGAGACAACGCCACTACGCCACCACGTACCACACATGACACCACCCACAGCACCAGCACGGGCACGGACGCGCCACACCATGGAGAGTGCGGGCACACACCTGATGCCCCAGCCCGCACCCTCGTCCTCATTAATCACAGCACCCCGCATCCGGCGCCCGCCCCCGCCGGCCGGGACCCCCCGCCGTTCCCCACATCTGTGTCCTCCGCCTTCGACTCCATAACCTCCACCACCACAACCCCCTCTTCCGCCGCCATGAACAGCCCTCCTCCAGCAGACAACCACCCAAGCCGCGGGGAAAACCTCCCACATGGGCCCGAAAAGCCGTCCGCACCGCAAGCGCCCCCGCTACCGCCAAGGCACATGCCCCGGCGAAGCCCACGCCCGCCACCCAGCCAAAGCCCAAGACAGCCTCAAAGCAGCCACGCAAGCCCGTCGACGCACCACGGCCTCAGCCCGCTGCCAAACCCAAGCCCAAGCCCAAGCCCGGCGCCACGGCGACAGCGCGAGCCCAATCCCCCCAGGACGTCCTCTACGACCTCCAGCGCCAGCCATCCCAGACTCAGCAGCAGCAGCGCCCTGCACGGCGCCCCCCCACCGTCATCGACGCCGCCGCCACCACCTTCATGGCGGAGCGCGCCGCGGCCGAGGCTCGACGCACCTTATCCCGCCATCCCTCAAAGCCCGCATCCCAGGCCCACAGACCGCCCCCGACCAGACCAAGGCAGCGCCAGGGCCCACCAGCAGCGTCCCTGCCCCCCTACCAGCCCCCGATATCAGCCCACATCCAGCAGATGCCCCGCTACCGCCGCCACCACGGATCCCAACCCAACCCCAACGCGGAGACCGTGCGCGCGTACTCACGGGACCACGTACGCCTACGCTCCGCTCCCTACGCACCCCAACCGGCACAGGACTACGAGGACTCCCCCAGGCCCACCATGGCCACCAGTCCCCATGACCCCACCACACACACCCACGCCCACACCTCCGCCCATGGCCACGGCCCCGCCCAGGGACAGTGCCAGCAGCGCTGGACCCACACGCAGCTCTGGGAGCTGCGAAAGTGGGCCCGGGCAGAGTCCTCCCTCGAGGACCTGGTCCATCGGCCCCGCAAGGGGTCGGTGGAGAACTGCTGACTCCAGCCGGCGGGGAGGTGGATGCCACAGGCCGCATGGGAAGCCATGCTGGCTGATGCGCTCCATTCCCAGGGAATCCATCCCTGCAACCTCCTTGCACCCCAGGACCCCCCGTATGTCCTCAGACGCCTGCGGGACACCGTCCAGAAGACGCGAAGAGAAGGAAGGCTACTGTGGGACACCACTGCAAGCCCAACCCCACGCACACACACACCCTCGCCACCCCGCAAGCGTCAACGCAAAGACACTGGCAGCACCAACAGCACCCCAGGAGCGCCGCGCGCCACAAAGCATGACGCGCCTGACCCCCCGGCCAGCCGCGCCACCACCGAACCGCAAGGGGGGATACTCCCTGGGTCACGCCCAGGCCGCACGCCGACGGCGCTCCCTGCCACCCAAACAGCCCGCGCGCCCGCCCCAGCCGAGCCGACGACAGCGAGCCCGCCCGCCGGCTGAGCCGCCCAGGGGTCGACTCAGCCCGACAACCTGCCCAAAATCACCCCCTACAGTGGCTCATCGCTACCCGCTACCCAGCCAGCCATCGCCGCAGGATGTGACACCGAAGCCCGTCCAGAAAAAGCCAAGCGAACCGGAAGCCAATGGACGCCAACGCGCGCGCCAACGGGCACTGCTACGCCAAGCGGCGCCGAACCCAAACCCGCAGCCGTCAAAACCGCCTAACCAGCCACAGCCGCCAAGCCCCAGCCGAAGCCTAATCACGAGTCGAGGAACCCGACCCACACCCCGTAACCTCTGACCCTTGACCCCTAACCCAGCCCGCCGAGGGTGCACAGCAGCCGCAGCCCACACCCATAGCCCACACAGCCGCCTAACCAGCCAGCACCGAAACGCAAGGAGACAACTAACAAGACCCACCCTGACGCGCACCCATGTACATCAAGACGCGCGAGCCGCACCCCTGGGGCGCGGCCGCCGACACAGCACCAACAACACACACCGGAGAATGCAACACTACTGCACCGCTGCGTCAGTTGCCCATGCCTGTGCCTGCAGTGTGCACGCGCCCCCTTTTCGATTTTAAAAAACAAAAGGGGGGAAAAGGACAAACGAAAAACAACAACAAAAAAAAACCAAATACAGAGAAAAAAAAATCAGAAAATTTTGGGGTCCGGGGAGGGGGGGCACAACCACCAACAGCACACGCAAACCGCACACAGCACGCGCACCAGTGAACAGGCGCCAAGTGGCCCAGGACACCGCACACGCACATGCACCGAGGACAGCAAAGGGACAGGACGCAACGGTCTACAACCCCAGGGTCCGACGCACTGGGCAGACCCAGCCGACGCACCGGGCCAATGGCAGAAGCGGTACTCCAAAGCCACTGGTCTGAGCCCGTCCAGGCTGCATCGGGCACCATGACAAACCTCACCCAGAGCCATGGAAGCAACTGATGACAGGCGTGCCGGCACACATCCCCCGAGGAGGTCGCCTGCCAAGCAGCGGGGCTCCGCAAATCGAGCCACAGGGGAGAGTTGGTCGTACCGTAAACTCGCGGGAGCAATACCCGCTGTTGTGAGAGATACTCCATATGGCTGGGCAGCCCCCAGAGCTGCCGCCCACAGGAGGGGGCATGTGACCCTACCGCGGACACATGTGGGGACACCCTCCCACCCGGGACTCCTGGACCGGGTGGCCGCGACAATGCCTTCCCAAGCACCTGCGGGAGCGGCTCAAGAGGAACCTGACCTAGGGCAGTGGAAGGGACAGGACATTAGCTTGGTAAGACCTTCTTCCTGCATTGTCAAAGGAAGCATCCCGAGCTCCCAAAGATACCTACCTGCCTATCTACCTTCTCCCAAGAAATGTTTCCATTTTTCATTCACCTCCTTCTCGTGTAGTTTGTCAACAACATCCAAGAAAACCATCCATTTCCATTTTTGCTTCCATGTCCTCCTCCTTTGATGAACTCAAATTTGGGTGCTCAAAAATATCCACTCAAACCTTCGTCAAGTGATTTTCCCTCATTTGCGATACTTTTGTGTTCACAAATTATGGCTACAAATATAACCCGCCTTGCGTTTACAGCACTTCTCCTTCCAAATGTATGCAATTGTGATCATTCACCTCCCCCTCCTCTAGCTTCTCAACTCAATCCAAAGAAATCATCGATTTCTACACTTGCATCCACCTCCTCCTGCTTTTATGAACTTAACTTTTGGTGCTCAAAACTATCCACCCAAATCTGTGTCAACTGTTTTTCCCTCACTTGCCATACTTTCGAGTTCACAAAGTATGGCTACAAACAACACCCGCCTTGCTTTTTCAGGACGTTTCCTTCCAAATGTATGCAATTTTGTTCATTCACCTCCCCCTCGTCTAGCTTCTCAACAACATCCAAGAAAAAAATCAATTTCTTTTTTTGCATCCGTCTCCTCCTCCTTTGATGAACTTAACTTTTGGTGCCGAAAGCTATCCACCCAAATTTTCATCAACTGTTTTCCCCTTGTTCGCCATGCTTTTGAGTTCACAAAGTATGGCTACAAATGGCACCCGCCTTCCTTTTTCTGTACTTCTCATTCCAAATGCGTGCAGTTTTGGTCATTCACCCCTCCCTGCCCTAGCTTCTCAACAACATCCAAGAAAATCATCCATTTCTATTTTTGCATCCACCTCCTCGTCCTTTGATGAACTTAGCTGTTGGTGCTTAAAACTATCCACCCAAATCTTCGTCAACTGTTTTTCCCTCATTGGCCATACTTTTGAATTCACAACCTATGGCTACAAACAACACCCGCCTTGCTTTTTCAGGACGTTTCCTTCCAAATGTATGCAATTTTGTTCATTCACCTCTCCCTCGTCTAGCTTGTCAACAACATCAAAGAAAATCAGGGATATCTATTTTTGCATCCATCTCCTCCTCCTTTGATGAACTAAACTTTTGGTGCCCAAAACTATCCACCCAAATTTTCATCAACTGTTTTTCCCTTGTTTGCCATGCTTCTGAGTTCACAAAGTATGGCTACAAATGCCACCCGCCTTCCTTTTTCTGTACCTCTCATTCCAAATGTGTGCAATTTCGTTCATTCACCGCTCCCTGCCCTAGATTCTCAACAACATCCAAGAAAATCATTCATTTCTATTTTTGCATCCACCTCCTCCTCCTTTGATGAACTTAACTTTTGGTGCTCAGAACTATCCACCCAAATTTTCGTCAACTGTTTTCCCCTTGTTTGCCATGCTTTTGAGTCCACAAAGTATGGCTACAAATACCACCCCCCTTCCTATTTCTGTACTTCACATTTCAAATGTGTGCACTTTTGGTCATTCGTCCCGCCCTGGCCTAGCTTCTCAAAGACATCAAAGAAAGTCATCTATTTCCATTTTTGCCTCCATTTTTTCCTCCTTTGGTGAACTTAACATTTGGTGCTCAAAAGTATCCACAAAATCTTTGTCAAGTGTTTTTCCCTCATTTGCCATATTTTTGAGTTCACAGGCTGACCATCCTGTTTGATTTTTTCTAAGTGCCAATGTTCCAAACATTGTTGTGGTTTGACTTGGGAACTGTCTTGTTTCTCGAAGAAACCCAAAATACGACAAACGGCTTCTGCGCAGGATCTTTAGGCGGAGCACCAATTCAGACACACTTCACAAATTCGAAGACAAAAACCCTGTTCAAAGACATCGAAGTATCATACAGCACTTCGTTCACAGCAACTGGCATCTCGATGCTTCAGATGTATTCACAGACTGCAGTGCGATTGCAACTGCGATTGCGACTCGCGCGCTCGCTGCGCGCTGCTGCTCGAAACCATAGCACTACCCCCCCCTGAGACCTCGAAGAGGTCTCACACGCTTGGACGGGGGTCACACCGTCCGAACTGAAGAGACAGGGCCGAGGGGGAAAAGACGTTCTCTGGACCTCGACATGTGCTGCCTTCCTGAAGCATAATACTGGTCGAAACGCACAGACTGGGATCCAGTGTATGGTATACCTTTCCTCAGCGCCTCACTCACATGCCGTGTTCGACTTTGCCACGGCCGCGTCTTGGCGGAAGCTGCAGAAGACAACTTCGCCAGGCACATGCACGGGTGCTGCCCACAGCAAGGGTGTGGGCTCGTCGGGATGCCATAACATTGGGCACAGCTATCGAAGCTGAGTACCCAGCAAACAAACAACCAACAGGACAACACATCTGTCGGATTGACAGGGCATATCAAGGCAGTCGACACCATTAATGGCGTCCCGACTGTTGAATCAGCCATTACCTGGCAGTCAGACTGTGGAATCATCCATTACTTGGCATTCCGAGTGTCGTATCAGCAGTCCGTGGCCCACTCGAATGTGGACGAGCCATGCACCTGAAGACGACATGCTTCGTGTACTTCCTTCAGCGTCTCCACGCTAGCCATGAACTTGAAGGTGTCAGGGCCCGTATAGTGTCGACGAACATCGCTCTGGAGGGCACGTTTCGGTATCAGGATACCAGATCGATGGGTGAGCAATCGAAGGTTGGGATCGCCAGGCTGGTCGTCGACGGGGCACTTGTACTGGAATACGAAGACATGCTCACGGGCAAGAGCTTGAACTGTCCCGGTCCCAATGTTTGCGACTTGGTCATGAAGAAATCCCAAAGGTTCGACAGCTGCCAGCTGGCAGCGTTCCAAAATCCATTCGATTGGTGGTCTTGAAGGACAACGCGTCATTACGACCGGTGGTCCATGGATATGTTTGCTTCGAACAGCTACCAGCGGCCATGCTGTGCTAAAACTGACCAGTGCGCGTATCAACTCGCCACCACGGCGTGTCAGCAATCATAACTCTCCGAGCAACGATGATGGCGCTGACGTCGTCGACCCCAGGAGCGAGGGTGTATCGGTCAATGATTTCGAGACTGCTGGTCCGAGAGTTTGCTTGGAGTCAACCGAGGTGTTGATGCACATACTTGCCATTGGCGAGAGCGCCCTGCAGAGCAAATCGAACCGCTTGTGCAGTCACACGGCCCGAAGCCGTGTCGACAATGACCGCCTCGAGGACTTGGTCACGGCAGCTGACCTTGCGTCGATGGGCAGCTTTGAAGTCATCATGGATCAGGGTGAGGTACTTGATCATCGGTACATCGAAGTGATGCTGATACACGTTGGAATCCGCCGACGAGAACCGGTGGTCCACAGGGTCCGGATGGAACGGGTCGCTGGCGGTTGAACCGCTGGGCTTGAGCTCTTCCCGTTCATCAACGAAAACATCCCTTCAGAACGGGACCTCTCGGCGCCAATATCGTCCATTCTCGTATCCGCCTTCGAAAGGGGACATGAGATATTTCGAAGTACCCAGACGTCGAGCCAAATCGGCGGCGTCATCGAAAGGAAAAAGGTTGATGTAGTCTTCATTGGTCGAATGAAGACGGACAACTCGTCGAATTTCCTTATCGAAGTCGTAGTACCTGACTTTTCCAGGGCCAGTCTGGTAAATCGTCGCCAGCTGGACTACATCGATGGGGGCACCTGGTGCGACGGCATTGTAGGCGTACTGTCCAATCGACTCCCCTAGTCGATAGTATTCCTCGAGCTGGACCATGAGGTCTCCTGTTCGAACTGGGGCGCACCCGTACCTCTTGTACCCGAGTCCAGTGGTACCTCGTAGGCCTCACAATTGGTGTCGTCCAAGGAGCAAGTCGACCTTATACACGAGAAAGGGGGCTCGATCTTCGAATAACCAGTCTCTCATTTGGCAAACCTTCTGGAGGTCTCGAATGAGCCCAAGGATCGAAACAGCGGAGGGTGCTGACCGGGGCATCTTCTCCAATGTCCAGAAACTTCGGTACCTGCAGAGAAGGTCGATTCCATCGGCGACTTGCACCTGGTCGTCGATCCCACAAATCTCTCGATGCATGCGGTTCAGGCGTGCATTTTGATTGGGCAGGTCAGTCTCGACGACATTGTTCCTGAATCCCCAGTTGAGTTCTTCGTTGCGTTTTCGCCATTCGACAAGGGCATTTCGAAAGTTCTGACAGGCCACTTCGATCTTCTTGTACCACTCGTAGCTTGGTGCGCTGCCAGGGGTTCTGTTTTTGTCGAAGGACATGTCAGGCGCACTTCGCATCGTGTCGTAGGGGAACGGCGCTGTTTTACGCCAGCTGTCTATGTCGACAACGCCGCGCATTCCCTGAATGGCGGCGTTCGTCCTCGACACAACCGTCGCCTGGCGTGGGATTAGGAATTGATGACCTCGTCGTTGACCGGCCATGGCACTTGACGCCATGACAAGCACCTTTGGGTCGACTTTGGTATACTCTGTCGCAAGTGGATTGTCTTCGTGCGTCCCAAGTCCATAGGGTGGCTTAATTCCGAACATGCCCAGGTGTCGGAGTTCGTCGACAGTCTCGACACCATGTTCGTATTGTTCCCTATAATGTGGCTGCCACAGCGGTTCTGGTCGAGGAACAGCATCGGAGCTGGGCAGTGGAGGCGACCAACTCTGTGTGGCGTACGAATCGTCCTCGTTGTCATCGATGTAGGAATCGGGTAGATCTTCGTAGGCGTCAACGTCATCGTCTTCTTCGAAGTAGGAATCGGACTGGTAGCTTGCGTTTCGGGGGCGTTGGAGCCATGATTGGTCGACCCATGATTCGTCGTTGGGTGCGTTCGGCTCTCCTCTCCAGGCCGGCTCGTTCTTGGAGGTGTTCGGCCTTCCCTTCCACGAATCAACCCATGATGATTGATTCCATCCACACGCTGAACGGAGCAAGGGAATCAGTCGTCGTAACCCGTGTAAACAGCGAGATCCTCATCAGGATCGCACCACTCTGGGTGTGAAGGAACCCATTGCTCCGAAGAATCGGAGTGTGTATGAGGCCGTTCGAGGCTTGAGCACTGCCCTTGATAGTATTCGGCGTCGTTCTGGGGAGGGTGCCTGTACAACTTGCAAAATTTTGGGTCAATGTTGGTCGGGGGTCCCCCCTCCCGGGTCGATTCCAGGATAGGCCAATTGGCCATGGCTTGCTCGAGCATCTCCAAGCCTGTTCTGGCTCCTGACATTACGATTCGACCACTCGGTGCCACTCCGGCAAGTGTCCCGCGGGAGGACACACCTCCTGTGCCTCCTTTCGATGAGAGGCATCCTTTGCCTTTCAAACTCCCGGCGTACGCCAACTGGCTGTAGTTTGGCGCTAAGGACGGGTCCAGTGATCAACTTGGTCAGACTTGCGCTGACGCGACAGATGGACAGCGGCGGGCTGAGGTCGCCCTCACTCGGGCTTCGGCACCATCGCCATCATCGTCAGCAGCGTCTTTGATCTCGTCAACATCGATGACATTCGATGGTGATGCTCGACAGGGCGGAGGTCGAGAGAAAGTTCGGGATGTCAGGGGAGTAGGACCGTAGGCTGAGGCTCCAGTGGTCGACCTCGAACCCCACATGAGTTTTCCAAAATTCAGGCTGCAGAGAGATGAGGTTACTCAGGGTGGAGTAGAAGGAACTCGAGGTACACTGGATCCTCCTCTAGAGCTTTACGCGACTCCCAAGACCACGTGTCGTCATCCCATTCGCAGCGGTACAGGAATGTGCGGCGCTTTTTAGATCCCACTCGACGTCTAGCCAGAATCTTAACATGTCGAGGGGAGTCTCCAGTCTTGACAGCCGGCATCGGAAACTCCCACACTGGCTGTCCCTCTGGATGGATGTAGGGCTTTATGCTGTCTCGATTCAAAACTCGCAACCGATCGAAGGGGGCGGGGATGTCCAGTTTAACATTCTTGCCCTTGTTGAGTACCTCGGGAACTTTGTAAGGGCCGCACCAAAAAATATGGAGTTTCCCTTTGTGTCGATATTCAGGCACTAACACCCAGAATCGCTCTCCCACTTCAGGCACTCAAATGTGTCGGTCCATTCGCAGGACCACATGCATCTGGCGTCAACGTTCCTCAGCAAGCATTGCACGCACAGAATCGAAGGTACGTTCAGCTCGATGCATGTAATCATTCACGGTCGAAGGTTCATGTGCATGAGAAGTCATTCGGGGAAAATCCAATGGAAAATGGGGTGTATGTCCCTCCTCAATCTCGAACGGAGATAGTCGAAGACTGTTGGACTTCAGGTTGTTAAGCTGAATCCCGGCGAACAGGAGGTGGACATCCCACTGGTTGTTACCAAAGGTAGGTAGGGTAGGTATCTTCGGGAGCTCGGGACGCCTCCTTTGACAGCGCAGGAAGAAGGTCTTACCAAGGGGACGTCCTGTCCCTCTCACTGCCCTATGCCAGGTGCCTCTTGAGCCGCTCCCGCATGTGCTTGGGAAGGCATTGTCGCGGCCACCCGGTCCATGTGTCCCAGGTGGGAGGGTGTCCCCACATGTGTCCATTGGTAGGGCCACATGCCCCCTCCTTTTGGCGGCAGCTCTGGGGGCTGCCCAGCCGTGTGGAGTATCTCTCACCACAAGGGGTATTGCTCCCGCTAGTCTACGGTACGACCGCCTCACCCTTGTGGCTTGAGTTGCGGGGCCACTCTGCTTGGCAGGTGACCCCCTCCTGGACTGTGTACCGGCTCGCCTGTCACTGGTTGCTTCCATGGCTCCAGGTGACGTTTGCCATGGTCCCCGATGCAGCCTGGCCAGGCTCAAACCAGTGGCCTTGGAGTACCGCTGCCACTGGCCCAATTGGTCGGCTAGGTCGCCCCAGTGCGTCCGACCCATGGGGTGTTGGTTCTTTCCTGTCCCTCGGCCGCCCTACGTGTGTGCAGTGTCCTGGGCCAATTGGCTCCTGTTCACCGGTGTGCCCGCCCTGGCTTGTTGTGTTGCGTCTGCGGTGTCCTGGGCCCCTTGGCTCGTGTTCACCAGTGTTCTCGCTCGGTGTGTTGCGTTGCGTGTGCGGCGTCCTGGGCCACTTGGCTCCCGTTCACTGTTGCGCCTGCTGGGTGCGTTGTGTTGCGTGTGCGGTGTCCTGGGCCACTTGGCTCCTGTTCACCGGTGCGCCCGAGCGGTGTGTTGCTTTGTGTGTGCGGTGTCCCGGGCCACCTGGCTCCTGTTCACCGGTGTGCCCGCTCGGTGTGTTGTGTTGGGTGTGCGGTGTCGTGGACCACTTGGCTGCCGTTCACCGGTATGCCCGCGTGGTTTGTTGTGTTGTATGTGCGGTGTCCTGGGCCACTTGGCTCCTGTCCACCGGTGTGCCCGCTCGGTTTGTTGTGTTGGGCGTGCGGTGTCCTGGGCCATCTGGCTCCTGTTCACCGGTGTGCGCGCTCAGTGCATTGTTTTGCGTGTGCCCTGTCCTGGGCCACTTGGCTCCTGTTCACCTGTGCGCCTGCTCGGTGTGTTGCTTCGCGTGTGCAGCGTCCTGGGCCACTTGGCTCCTGTTCAACGGTGTGCCCACTCAGTGTGTTGTTTTGGGTGTGCGGTGTCCTGGGCAGCTTGGCTCCTGTTCACCGGTGTGCGCGCTCGGTGTGTTGTGTTGCCTGTGCGGTGTCCTCGGCCACTTGGCTCCTGTTCGTCGGTGCGCCCGCTCCGTCCTTTGCTTTGCTGGTGCGGTGTCCTGGGCCACTTAGCTCCTGTTCAGCGGTGTGCCCGCTCGGTGTGTTGCTGTGCGTGTGCCGTGTCCTGGGCCACCTGGCTCCTGTTCACTGTTGTGCCCGCTCGGTCTGTTGTGTTGCGTGTACGGTGTCCTGGGCCACTTGGCTCCTGTCCACTGGTGCGCCCGCTCCGTCCGTTGCTTTGCTTGTGCGGTGTCCTGCGCCACTTGGCTCCTGTTCACCGGTGTGCCCGCTCGGTGTGTTGTTTTGCGTGTGCGGTGTCCCGGGCCACCTGGCTCCTGTTCACCGGTGTGCCCGCTCGGTGTGTTGTTTTGCGTGTGCTGTGTCCTGGGCCACTTGGCTCCTGTTCAGCGGTGTGCCTGCTCGGTGTGTTGTGCTGCGTGTGCGGTGTCCTGGGCCACTTGGCTCCCGTTCACCGGTGTGCCCGCTCGGTGTGTGGCTTTGCGCGCGCGGTGTCCTGGGCCTCTTGGCTCCTGTTCACCCGTGCGCCCCCTCGATGAGTCGTGTTGCGTGTGCCGTGTCCATGGCCTCTTGGCTCCTGCTCACCGGTGTGCCCGCTTGGTGGGTTGTGTTGCGTGTACGGTGTCCTGGGCCGCTTGGCTCTTTTTCGCCATCGTGCTCGCTCTGTGTGCTGTGCTCTGGGTTGCGCGTGTGGTGTTGCGTGGGCGGGGCGTCGCTGCGGGGCGCTCACTCGTCCATCCGGACGGCGGCTGTTCGTAGCCGCCAGGGGTTGGGTACCCTCTGGGCGCGCACTCGTCCATCTGGACGGCGGCCGGACGGCAGCCTTCCCGTCCACGAATCAACCCATGATGATTGATTCCATCCGGACGCTGAACAGAGCAAGGGAATCAGTCGTCGTAACCCGTGTAAAAAGCGAGATCCTCATCAGGATCGCACCACTCTGGGTGTGAATGAAGCCATTGCTCCAAAAAATCGGAGTGTGTATGTGGCCCTTCGAGGCTTGAGCACTGCCCTTGATAGTATTCGGCGTCGTTCTGGGGAGGGTGCCCGTACAACTTGCAAAATTTTGGGTCAATGTTGGTTGGGGGTCCCCTCTCCCGGGTTGATTCCAGGATAGGCCAATTGGCCATGGCTTGCTCGAGCATCTCCAAGCCTGTTGTGGCTCCTGACATTACGATTGGACCACTCGGTGCCACTCCGGCAAGTGTCCCGCAGAAGAACACATCTCCTGTGCCTCCTTTCGATGAGAGGCCTCCTTTGCCTTTCGAACTCCCGGCGTACGCCAACTGGCTGTAGTTTGGCGCTAAGGACGGATCCAGTGATCAACTTGGTCGGGCTGGCGCTGACGCGACTGATGGACAGCGGCGGGCTGAGGTCGCCCTCACTCGGGCCTCGGCACCATCGCCATCATCGTCAGCAGCGTCTTTGATCTCGTCAACATCGATGACATTCGATGGTGATGCTCAACAGGGCGGAGGTCGAGAGGAAGTTCGGGATGTCAGGGGACCAGGATCGTAGGCTGAGGCTCCAGTGGTCGACCTCGAACCCCACATGAGTTTTCGAAAATTCAGGCTGCAGAGAGATGAGGTTACTCAGGGTGGAGTAGAAGGAACTCAAGGTACACTGGATCCTCCTCTAGAGCTTTACGCGACTCCCAAGACCACGTGTCGTCATCCCATTCACAGCGGTACAGGAATGTGTGGCGCTTTTTAGATCCCACTCGACGTCTAGCCAGAATCTTAACAAGTCGAGGGGAGTCTCCAGTCTTGACAGGCTGCATCGGAAGCTCCCACACGGGCTGTCCCTCTGGATGGATGTAGGGCTTTATGCTGTCTCGATTCAAAACTCGCAACCCATCGAAGGGGGCAGCGATGTCCAGTTTAACATTCTTGCCCTTGTTGAGTACCTCGAGAACTTCGTAAGGGCCGCACCAAAAAATATCGAGTTTCCCTTTGTGTCGATATTCAGGCACTAACACCCACCATCGCTCTCCCACTTCAGGCACTCGAAAGTGTCGGTCCATTTGCAGGACCACATGCATCTGGCGTCGACGTTCCTCGGCAAGCATTGCACGCACAGAATCGAAGGTACGTTCAGCTCGATGCATGTAATCATTCACGGTCGAAGGTTCATGTGCATGAGAAGTCATTCGGGGAAAATCCAATGGAAAATGGGGTGTACGTCCCTCATCAATCATGAACGGAGATAGTCCAAGACTGTTGGACGTCAGGTTGTTAAACTGAATCCCGCCGAACAGGAGGTGGACATCCCACTCGTTGTTACCAAAGATTCCATTTCTGCGCAAGCGTTGAAGGAGCGATTAGTTGCTGCGCTCCGCCAGGCCGTTGCCTCGAGGGCGGTTGGCTACTGTTTGATGCATCTCGATCTTGAATTGCTGTGCCAACTCTTTCCACGCCTGGGACTTGAACAGCTTGTCTCGATCGGAAACAATTTGTCAGGGGTGTCCTTTGAGTGGAATCACTTCACCCAGGAACACATAGACAAGGTGGTAGGCTGTCATGTTTTTGCGGCAAGGGATAAACATTCCACGTTTTGAGAATCGATTGACGACAGTCATGATATCGTCATGGCCTCTAGTGGTCGACGGCAATCCTGAGACCCAATCGAGGGACACACTATGAGAAAGATGTCCTTGATTAATGCCCTAGATATTTTGATGAAATCCTGCAGGTTTTGAAGTTGAAAACCCAAACCAAAGCAGCAAGTAGAGCAAGAACAGGATGTGGATCGAATCAATGATTGGTTTTGGAATCCAGTGTAACACAGAAGGGCTGCAGATAGACAATGCAGGTATAAACACAAAGATTCAATCACAAATGGATAATACAAAAGATTTTATATGAAAACTGGACTGACTCTGGCCTCCAAGATAGCATTAGGCACTTCATGTGCACCTTTTTGGGTGAAATGGTGCTGGTTAGGAATGTGGGGCATAGATGTCAGGCCAACACAGAAAATGACTTGGCCAAGCAACTGAATTCAGAAACAGTTAAAAAGTAGAACCACAATAAGTGGTAGAAACAATTGAGTATAGGGGTCTTGGGGTGGGACACCACTAGGCTTAACCTCCAAGGCCTCAGGCAGGTATTGCTTATTTAATGTCGGTATAACCTCCATGAAGGAAGTTACCTCCGCTCAGTTGAGTGGTAGGGGTGAACTTCACGGGGGGGCTAGGGTTACAACCCTAGTTACTTTGAGAAAGTGTACTTTAGGCTTCAAAAGAGTGATAAAAATACTTAAGTTAGTCTTAGCATCAACAAAACGGTTTTCAGGGGGCTTGGCCTGGATCAAGCCCTCCAAGAAAGACATGGCAGTGACTTTCTCTTACTCCCCCCTGGAGTACTAGTTAGCTAAGCTAGTAGGACCAAGGAAAGAGGCTCAAATATTCCCAAAATTACCTCAGAAAATGCAATAAGCTTACCAAGAACATCCTCATCAGTTCATAGAAACCTATCACACTGT
This sequence comes from Eutreptiella sp. 'Long Island Sound 2002', assembly GCA_964036045.1. NCBI lineage: Eukaryota > Euglenozoa > Euglenophyceae > Eutreptiales > Eutreptiaceae > Eutreptiella > Eutreptiella sp. 'Long Island Sound 2002'. The sequence goes on along the minus strand of OZ038378.1, from coordinate 56,753,915 downwards.
AGGTACCCTCGAAAAACAGTGTAATGTACCGTGTATGATGTCCCTTCGATGGGGCATTCCTCAAACGTCGCCGGCGTGCGACAAAAACGTTTGGTTAAAATTTGAGGGAAATGGGTTTTGAACCCAGGACTCCCTCCCTAGAGCACATGTGCTTGCCGCCCAGAGTACAGTCGACCGCTCTAATGCGGACGGCGATCGCTGTATAAACAGCGTTTCAGTAAACGTCCTGACCAGGGACCAGGGCGGAGCAATACTCCCAATGGAGGACACAAATCTCCAGGAGCTGAAAAAAAAAGAAAAGGTAACCAACAGGGAGTGATTCCTGCGGCTCAGCGAAAGGGGTAGCGATTTCACAAGTCAAATCGCCCAAAATTGACGAAATCACGCGAGAAATCGTCATTTTGACACCCAACTCAAAGTCGCAGACAAGCGCAAAGGAAGCAGACTTCAAAAACAAGGTTGCGCAAGCGTAAACGGCTTTTGAAAAAGAAGGTATGAGCGGTAGTTTTTAAAGTTCTAAAGGAAATTTTTGCACAGTTGCATCAAAACTTTTATAAACTTTAGAGAAAGGTATTCAAGCTCAACCCACACCACAGAGCAGGTGGACAACCCACCTCTCAGGTATGCCAGTGTCATCTCACACGCATGCGTTGCGTTCGTGTTGGCTGCTTTGTTAAAATGTTAGGGTTGTCAACGCTGTGTTCGTTGGGGGTTCGGGCGCTCATCTCCTTTGCTCTGCACCGGTCAAAACAGGAATGAAAGGTATGCGATGCAAATTGAGCGCGCAGCGCGCACGTAGGGTTAGAATATGCGCTGTGCTTGCGATGCATGTGCCTAATTGAGGCATTCACACGCTGTGACGCCTTCCCTGTACCCCAATTCATCCTTGTTCCCTCTTCACAGGTAAGAAAAGAAAGTGTTTGCTCGTGTGTAGCCGTAGCGTTAAGGTAGGGTTGTTTATAACGCGTAGGCTTGTTTCAAACTCGCAATAGGGTTGTTTTGCGTTCGCTTCACTTCGGCATTCACACGATGCATGGTGAGTAAGGTAAGTAAGCCCAGGAGGAGCTCACCTCCTGGTTGAGTCATTGTGGTTATGGTGCCGCCTCCTTTCCCTGCATGCGTGCACATGATGCATTAAAGGGTAGGCCACGCGAAATGCGCACGGTAAACCTTGTTTAGGTTACCCAGGGGCTCCTCGGTACGTTCTTTAAGAGAACCTGAGGAGTCTCTTAAGGCTTGCCTGCTTGACAGGGGTTTTTTGAGGACAGTGTATTATAGGTCACACTGAGAAGCGTATAATACGTGGAGTGTGGCTTGGTTCCTCAGCCGCAAACACCCCTTCATTGGCCTCTGTTGTACAGGTGGGAGAGGTTCAGGGTGATTGATGCACGCAGCAGCTGCCTGCGGCGGCTATCCCATTTTTCTGCCCCAGCTACACAGGGGCGCTGATCACACAATCAATTGACTGCGCCTCAGCCAGGAGTGGCGTGGGCAGGTCGACTCCATCGACATCTGCGCTGTGCACGCAACAAGAGCACCCCTTCCCTCCAAGCCCTAGCAGGGTAACGTGTTGTGACGTCCCTGTTAGGCCACAGTTGCTTAGCAGCGCTGTGTTCTCTTGTCTTCTTCATAGGAGGGTCATTAGGACCCGAGACTTCATTGACGGCAACACCAAGTAGCGTGTGTAGGGGTTAGAGTCAGCAGGCCTGGCAGGCGTTGAGTGCAGGTGATGAGTGCTCACCCTGCCTTCCAAGGCCGGTGCTGGCGTTAGTGAGTGTAGTGTAGTGGTGTCTCCTGTCCCGCGTGCTTTTCCTCGTGGGCAGGGGAGTGCGTTAGCTTTTGGCCCTTAGCAAAAATGGGCGTTTTGTATGCCCTTAGCACACTTGGCCACCCCTCCCCTCTAGTAGGTAGGGCTCTTGCCGTCTTCCCCCAAGGATAGGGGCCAGCACAGAAATTTGGCGCCATAGGAGTGGTAATAGTACCTGATTAGGACCTTCGGTCCGACGTCAGCGAAGCCCCGTCTCCGGGAGCCACGCCGGGGAGAGAAGTGAGACACACACAGACATACGTAGCACACATAGGGGTATGGTAAACCCTGTAAGGAAGGGTAGAACCCCATGGGTCTGGACCAGTCAGGGGTCCTAACTGTGGGCTCGCTTGACCCCAAAAAGGGAAGACACACCTTGCCTCATAACACCTTGTTTGTCATTCCCCCCTGGTGTAGTAAGCAACCGTTCTTCGTTGGCTCCCCAAGGTCATTACATCAGGGCAGTCCCCATCCAACACATGGTCAATAAGGTATACACTCGCTTGGTGGCTGCAATCCTGATAAGCGGCCACCTGGCCCACGCTGGAAACCATAGGCATGGGTCTGCAGGGCACAGACAGGGTCAGTGCAGTGCTCAGTAAGCAGTAGTCTGTGAAAAACCAATGGCCTTCGGCCAGGGAGTGGTTGTCACGGGGGGCTAACGGTCCTGTCCTGCGATGCAATGCGGGGCAACTGTGACAACTGCTCTTACACCCATACACAGGCACGTCTGCAGAAGAGTGCTCACTGCACCTGTCAGTAGACTGACACAGGGAAATTAGTTTCGCTTTTTACGCTGGGACATAGTCTCAGCACGGGTTAGGAGCTGCCCCTCGTTGTTCTCAACGAGGTAGGTGCGGAAGATGGGGTTGATACTCCCGTCTGGTTGTATGAAGGCTGACATAGGTTCCCAGGTCGCCTCAGATAACCCATAGCCATGCGACAGGGTCAGGAACTTCCAACCCTGTTTATACTCGTGCCGAGCAATACCTGCAGCCACGTAGTAACCATCGACTGCCATCTCATTGGCAGTCATCTCTTCAAGTTCGTCTGCCTCCTCTGGACTGGCAGCGTTCTCTAGGTCTATACGCTCGACCTCACTGTCGCTGAGGCGCCACTCATCCCAGGACAAATCGTCAGGGGAGTGATAGTGCCTCAACTGTTTAGGTGCACACAGCAGTTCACCACCTAGACGTGAACTGCACCTGACATAGATCCTGGATCCATCTATCCTGATGATACAATAGGGTCCAAAAAAAGGGTCCTCCAGGCAGTTACGTGGCCAGGAGGGTAGGCGTGAATGGTGTACCAGAACAAGGTCACCGACCTTGAAGCTGGCAGGTCGCCGTAGGCGGTTCCGTCGGCTCAGTTCACGGTCACGAATGTGTCTCAGGTTAGTCCCAGCCTGGTTAGCCAGAGACTGCTTGTGTTCCAGCCAATCTCCCACAGGGCCCTTGAAGAACTCAGGAAAGGGGCTTTTGAAGAACCAAGCACGTCGTCCTCCATGGAACAGTTCGTGGGGGGTGAAACCCGTAGAGGAGCTCCGCTGTGAGTTCATGGTCAGCACTGCCCAGGGCACTAGGCGTACCCAGTCCTTGGTACACTCCTGTTTCATCAGGATTCTTAAGTTTTGCTCCACCACACGGTTCTGTCTCTCACAGAGAGGGTTAGACGTGTGGGTATACGGCACACCTGTGGTTACCTCCACGTTGAGGGCATTTAGCACTCGTTTGTACCACCCAGTGTCACTGCAGATGCGTACATCCTCATCAGAGTGCACCTGCTTAGGTGCTCCATAGGGTTCGAACCATTGTTCGACCAACATTTTCACAGTCTGCTCACCTGTGATTCTCTTATTGCAAGGGAACACACGGGTGAAGCGAGATAGGCCACAGGTTACCACTAGGCAACTATCATAGCCGCCGAAGCGTGGTAGGCCATGGATGAAATCCACGTAGAGAAGTGAGTTAGCACAAAAGAGTATGGGTAAGCTGGAGATCAGGCCCCTATCCCTACTGTCGCTCTGCTTGCTGGCATGACAGCCACAAGCATCCACAATTGTCTGCATACGCGACCTCAGTTCAGTCAGGGTTAGACTAGAGTAGAAACACTCACGGAAGAAGTCCACTGAGCGATTAGCGCCAGTGTGACCACAACTGAGATGGGACCACTGTAGGCACCCATCCAGTCGTGCCTCGGGCACCGGAATTCGGTCCTCGTAGAAGAGGTACTGATTGTTTTTATACCACTGTTGCCCGTCAATGACACGGGGTTTGAGACCAGTGCTGAGGGTTTGAAGAATTTCTTTGTACTCTGACTGATAGTCGGTTAAACTCCAACCCTCCAGGATTCCAGCAGTGCGCATGGACAGGTCAAGCTGGACATCCATACGCTGGAAGGCCTCTCTGGCGAGCGCCTCAGAGCTCTCACCTATAAGCGCATTGAAGTTGTTGCGCGACATATAGTCAGACAGTTCATTCTTTATCCCGGGGATATGATGCACTGTCAGCCTGAACTGGCTCAGGTAAGTCCACCACCGCTTGAGCCTAGCTTTCTCTGGTGGTGGGCCCTTCTGAAAAGCCTTCACAGGCTCCTCGTCACACCGCCAGACAATAGGGTTAGATCCCAGGAGTCGGGATTGTGACGAAAGCACCAACATACCGGCCAGGAGTTCCTGGTCGTAGGTGCTGTAATTGGAACGCGCTTGGTTCCATTTCCAATCCCAGTGTGCCAGTGGCACCAGTCGCCACTCACTGGTAGGATAGTCATGTTTCAACGAACCCTCACGGTCCAGTCCACTGGTACGATAATGGCAGTCGGTTAGTTCAGCGGGGTTAAGCACCTGCCATTGGTAGATCGTACCACCCCCCCCTACATCACTGGCATCAGTGATCAGGACTATCTCGCCCTCAGGGCGGGGTACTCCCAGGCAGTTGGAGGAGGCAATCTTCTTCTTCAACTCCTGGAAACACTCTTCCTTTATGGCGGTCCACCTCCAGGGAGTAGTTTTCTTGATTAGGTCAGTGAGGGGGGCAGAGGAGTAAGTAAAATTGTGGATGTGACGCCGATAGAAATTACAGGCGCCCACAAAACTCCTCACATCGTGTAGAGGCTTCTTAGGGTCATCGCGAATCTGCATGTCCTGTAGGGGCTGCATCTTAGACACGGCTGGTTTCGACCAACCATACCCCACGTCGAAACCCGAATATTCCATCTCCTCTTTCATAAACTCACATTTTTGGAGTTTGATTCGGAGATGGGTTTCTTGACAGACAATGAAAAATTCACGGAGGAGAAGGACATGGTCCTCTTTGGTATTAGTACCCAAAACTCACGTCGTCGATGTGAGCCTCCATTTCTGCACCCCGAGAAATCAACTCCTGTACTAGAGGCCTGCGCCTCAGTATGTACAAAATTTTGTTCATCAGCTCCGGGAAGAGCGGTGGGGCATTCGCCACCCCGAAAGGCATAAGCTTCCACTTAAAGACAGGGCCCTTAGGGGTTAGAAAAGCCAGCAGCTCCTGAGCTGCGGCGGTGAGGTCCACCTGCCAGAAACCAGAGCGTTTGTCCATTTTGGTGTTGTACCTGCATTTGGCAATACGCTCTAGGGTATTTTCCACGTTAGGAATACTCCCTGGGTGGTTCTGGGCTTTTTTGTTGACCTCACCATAGTCTACAACCAGTCGTAGGGCAGTCGACCCTGGTTTGGCAACCAGGAAACAGGGACTGCAGTGATGGGGGTAGTCCCCCTGCTTATATTCTACATCGAGGCCAGCATCAATACATTCCTGGATCTGGCGCTCGATTTCTTCAACCTGTTCCTGTGGAGCGGGATAGGGACGACGCGTCACTCGCGTCTTTTCAAATTCAGGTTTCAGTTTCAGGTCCATCTGGACCAATTTTTTACAAGAGAGGGGAGGCGGCAAGGCGCCAAACACCTCCTCATAGGTCATCAGCAGTTTCTTCAGCCTGGGGTCAAGGTTAAGACTCTGGAGTTTCTGAAGGAAATCCTCCTCAGCATGGAGGTTGCTCTTTCCATGTTCTTTCTTTTTCTGCCGATCAGCAGTTTCGGCAGGCACAGCACCATCGTCCCACTGAGGGGGATATTGCTGCCCATAGTGCAGAGAATATACTAGCGGTATCTGAGGATCAGGCAGCGCATAGGAATCATCGTCCTCCTCAGACCAGATGGAGGATTTCCAGGTCTGTCTGAGGTATTGCAGCCGCTCTTGGCGCTCAATACCTTCGGCAATCAGGTACAACAGCCGCCGGAGTTCCTGAGTGTCATGCTCAGACAATGGCACGTTATTAGCAGCAGGCCGCGCCAGAGCATCAGCACTCCGGGCCACGGGTTCACCTGTGTGCATAAGCTGCATGTGTAGCACTGGCTTCCCAACAGGGGAAGCGGGTTCAGGGGTTGACTCTAGATCTACCTCCTCTAGCAACAGCTGGACGAGGAAGGCACTGTGTTTTAGGTCAACACAGCTGGGATCAACAGGAGGGATAGTGCTGGCGATCTCAGACAGCTGGTCGTCAGCATCCTCCTTGACGGCTGCAGGTTCCAGATAATCATCGGGAGACTCACACCCTGTAAGTATGGCAGATAGGTGCTCAGGAGATCGATTTTTGAGATCAGAAAGGGTCAGGCCACGATTTTCGGCCATGACCTCTTTCAGTAGCACCTGGTCAAGGTCACACAGGGGTACAGGATTGAGAGATCCATCGACGATAGACAGGAAACTGGCCCACTCAGGGGCCTGCATGGCTGTGTCTGAGTCCTCAGGCACAAAGATGGGGCTGTCAGGGAGTTGCACTCTTCTCACGGTCATTCGATCTAGCATACGGCGCAAGTAAGCATGTTCACCAGAGCAGCCCCAGTCAGGGGTGCACATGACAAACCTTCCTCCCTCATAAGCGATTTTGGTTAGAACCTTCGCGAGCAGGGAGAAGGGAGGGTTAGCATACGCTAGGCCCATTGCTTTCCAGAAGAAACGGAAAGCATTGTTCAATTGTTTGGAGCAGTACGACTGCATGATGTGCTGTTGTGCGCTCGCAAACAATTCCACCTGGATCTCATCCAGGTTTACCTGAAGGGCCGCCAGTCAATTTTCAAGAACATGATGGGCCAATTGGTAGTTTTCAGTACGATAGTTAGTCTTGGATGCATAGCGCAGCCCAGACTCTTTTCGTCCTGACAGCTCCAAAGGTACGGAGAACAGCCCACTGCCAAAGTCGCAGTGCAAAGAATAAGGGGCGCTGGAGAGACAGCATTTTTACCTCGGGGTTTCTTCGTAGGAAGTCTGTACCAATGACGATGTCAAAGGCGTCAGTGTCCAGCACTCTGCAGTGTTGGGTCACGGTTTCGTCGCCCAGGCATATGGTCACATCAACCCACCCCAAGGAATGGATGGTACGCCCAATTCCTACTCTTATGGCCACAGTCTTAGTTTTCTTGAAAGTCCTTAGAAGGCGCCGGGCCACTATGGAAAGTGTTGCACCGGTGTCAAGCACCGCTCGAAAAACTTGATCCCCGATTTTCACGAGGATCCAGAAAACCAAGTGCTCCTCTTCGGAGCCGCCCCCCTACTCGTCATCAGGGAACTTGACATCCACCCCAGCAGCTATGAGGGACCTGGCCATCCAGGCCAAGCGCCTCTTCTTGGAGTTATTCCCCTCAGGGGTAGCGTTATCCCCCTGGGGGCGCTTCTTGGGATCACCTGCGGCAGGAGGGGGTGTAGCAGCAGGAGAGGGTGTAGCAACGGGCGCTGATGAGCGCCTCTGGGGGTTGGGGGGTCCATTTTAGCCAGCCCCCTTGCCACCTCCTTTACCACCTTTATCCCCATTCTGAGGGTTTTTGGTGGGTGTTTGGGTCTTCTGGCGTTCGGCCTCCTGACGCTTGAGTTTATCACTCTCACGTTTCTTTATGTGACATTCGTCTTCGTAGTGACGACGTTTGCCACAATAGCCACAGGTGATGGTACACCTGAAATGATCCTGATGGGTCACAGGTTTCCCATCCTTGGTATGCTGCTGTCGTTTCATGTGCAGCATACAGCTACTGCGGTGATCGCAGTCAGAGGCATGACAAGGCCCCCCCTTGTCATTGACAGGTTTGCAGTAGAAAAGAGGGGGTGTACCTGCATCAGGTTTAACCTCATTCATGGCACGTGCGTTACCCCTCCCTTTACCACCTCCCTGGTTGGTGTGGGTGGGATTTTTAGGCCCGTTCCCTTCGCCACGTCCGGGGGTAGGGGTACCGGCTCGACCCAAATGCTTCTTGAGGAATTTCTCCATGTGGGAGTCATTCTCTCTCTCAAGAGCTTGCTCAATCAGGAGGTCCACCAGTTCATCGTACGAGTGGGTCCGACTCTTCCTCTCAGAGGTAGAGCGGCAATCATCCCACGTACGTTGGGGGATCCTACTCATGAGCCACAGGTGGGGCTCAGTGGCTCCGTAGGAGCCCACGTTCATCCGCGAAAACAGATACTCCAAGTCGCACACATATTCAGAGATTCGCGCAGCGGAAGGAAACTCAGGGACCATAGGTAGCTCCTCTATCTGTGTGCGCACACTGAGGTCAGTCTCATAGACTGGGAACGTTTTGTCCAACCTCTGGAGTACCTCTGCCGATGTGGAACAATTTTTCACAATCTGTTTCACCTGTTTTTGCAAAAATTTCTTTTTGTATGAGCGTTTCAGCAGTGAGCATTTGGTTGCCACATCCACATGGGATTGGCCAGTCAGCAAAAGAATCTCAGCAAATTCTTCTGCCCATTGGGGCAGATTTCTGGGGTCGAACTCTGGCAGTTCCAGCTGGATGTTTGCCTGGGCAATAGGTCTGCCTGTCTTCCCACCCCCCAGAGTTAGGCCAGAAGGCGATACGCCAGCAAGAGGTGCCAGGGCTGACAGCCCTCTTTTCTCAGTCTCTGTCACAGGCAGGTCCTGAGGTTCAGCCATGGGCACTGTCCTGGCACGGGGGTGAAAGGGGCTGGGGCAGGTGACCTTAGGCAACAGCCTTGAAACCCTTGATCTCTTAAGATCTTCGGCCCGGGTACTCAGGGACAACTCTGGCTTGGGTAAGGGTTCTGCAATACCCAGTTTGCCCTGAACGGCCTCCGATAGGGCCGTCACATCTGGATCTTCTGATCAAGACAGAAGTTTGGCCAGCAGTTCGGCCGTATGATCCAGGGCACCGTAGGTTGGGCTTGGATGATGTTGTTCCTCAACTCAAGTCGGGCCCACTTCGGGAGCCCTTGGGGTTGAGCAACATGCTCTTGGATACTCGGGTCTCGTTCGTCTTGGCAGGGATGCTGTCTCGGCTCTGTCGGACGGCAGGCCATAGTGCCTGTAGGACCCTAGGTCTGTACGTGGTCTGGATCCGTGTACTGCCAATGGCTCCTCCCCATCTTCTCCACGAATGGATTTGTAGTACTCCTCATGGAGGATGTATTCATCCATTTTCTTCCTCAGTTCCTCGTATTCGTCAGGGCCTCCAATCGCTGTTGAGGATGAAGCCAGACAGGCGGATTGTGAGACTGAGGCTGCTACACGCCTGTGGAGATGATGCAGGCTGTCTCCACCGTGGGCTGCTAAGGCCTCGGTGGTAAGGGTTGTATTTTCTTCCGCCCTTCTGCGATCTGGATCTCCTTGGGACCCAGATGCGCCACTGAGATGTGGAGGTCGGTAAGGTGGTTCACTCATAGGGTGGGCTATGCTGCCCCTTTGTACTTGGACAGTTCTTATGGGCCAGGTCCTGACGCTTGGCGTGGACATGATGAACTTGTTGTTTGGCTTTGTGTGCTGCACTTCTTCTCAGGGTCGGTTCAAAAGGTCACAAGGGACTGTCTCTGCTTCATGTGCACTCTTTTGGGTGAAATGGTGCTGGTTAGAAATGTGGGGCATAGATGTCAGGCCAACACAGAAAATGACCTGGCCAAGCAACTGAATTCAGAAACAGTTAAAACGTAGAACCTCAATAGGTGGTAGAAACAATTGAATATAGGGGTCTTGGGGTGGGAGACCACTAGGCTTAACCTCCAAGGCCTAAAGCATGAAATGCCTATTTTGTTTCGGTATATCCTCCATGAAGGAAGTTACCTCCGCTCAGTTGAGTGGTAGGGGTGAACCTCATGGGGGGGCTAGGGTTACAACCCTAGTTACTTTGAGAAAGTGTACTTTAGGCTCAAAAAGAGTGATAAAAATACTTAAGTTAGTCTTAGCATCAACAAAAGGGTTTTAAGGGGGGCTTGGCCTGGATCAAGCCCTCCAAGAAAGACATGGCAGTGACTTTTTCTTACTCTATGCCACTTGGTATCGGGCACCGGCAAGGGCCTGGGCTGTGGGCGAGTCAACACGCCGTGACTCAGCCGCTTGACACACATCGCAGCTCAAAATGTAATGTTCGACGTAGTGTCGAAGATGCGAACAAACGTAATCGCGTTTGATCAGCGCCATGGTTGGAAGTACTCCCGAGTGGCCGGTAAACTCCGACTCGTGATACATGGCCACAATCGAGGTAACGAGCGTTTGAGGGACAAGCACACGCTTGCCCATTGTCGACAAATGGAAGAACTTGCCATCGTCCAAGGACAACTTGGCGTCTTGAAGTTGGTGTCGTGCCGTAGGGCTTCGAACTGCGATTTCGTAGATGTGTCTCGTACGTGGGTCTTCTCGATACACCTATGATTTTAGCAGCTGTTTTTTCCCAAAATTCAAAATCATGCATTTTCAGAACCGCGATATCAATCTGTACACAGTAGTACTGTTGTTTTTGTGTTTTCCCAAAATTTTAACAAAATTATGCTGTCGCTGAAGCTGGAGCCGCAGATAAAATGTCAACAACTGCCGCGTACGCGAGTTTCAGATTCCCGAGCGCCGTGTGCAATAGAAAAAAGCCAAAAAGCCCACTTTTTCTCGCAGTTGGAGGCAAAGCAAAGGCATGAGCGTGTCCACGAGATCAATACGTTGCTGCTGACCTGAAAACAAGAAAGACTTCTGCCTTACACCCTAGCACAAAGCAAAAATTCAGGATCAAACTTGCTGATGAAAGTCCACCATTGATTGTAGGTCCATGGCATAAAAGGCTAACCAAATGAGGCCATCATATGCACATGTCTCCTGAGTATTAGGTACATGGAAAAGATATGATTCTGTGGTTTCTGGGCCTTTTACTATCACCGAAGTTCAGTTCTGACCTTTATCTCTTGAACTGCCCACTCAGTAATACTGGCCACCATGCATGCAGCCATTCATGTGCCTCATCATGACGCATCATGTCATTTCTGCATCACGATCTGATTCTGTACAATTGGACCCCTGTGAATCTGCCTGTAAAGATCATCTTCAGTCATTCGTCAGATTTACTGATCATCGTCACTGCTCATGCTGTGCAATGTTGGATTTGTAGCATCATGCTGTGCACTCTGGGATCTGGGTGCATCATGTGCATTAAAGTAGGAAATTCACTGCATGGTCGACCAGAGTTCAGCTTAATAACTGAATGCTCATATAAATAGGCGTGTTCGCAAAACGAAACAGCCTCAGTGGGTCCATCTAACTCCCCCCCTGCAGCGCTGCAAGTCCTTTGCGTGCGGCGCAAAAAAATAACCCTTAGATGGGCTCAAAACATGCATGCGCAGTATCCTTACACCCATTTCTTGCTTGTAGTCAGACGTTAGGTGTTCTGAAAAAGCGCAGGTGAGTTGTGCATGTCGTTTGGGGCCGTGCTCAGTCAAGCTGCTTGCACGTGCCGTCCGTCATCGCCATGATCTGTTCGTTGCGTAGGCGTTGAGGCGTCTGACACGTCCTTGGGCAGCTTTGCGTAGCGAGTACCTTGAATTCCACGCGTTGATCCCAGTGTCGTTATCGCTGCAGGCAGTCAGGTTGATCTCCTTGTCGTCAGTCTGCAGCTGGCTGTAGTAGTGGGACTTGGTACTCATCAGTCTCTCTCCCGTTGCTCCGTCACTCTCGAAGTAAAGGTACTGGTACGGGCAGGGTGCTGAGGTGGACCTTCGTTGGCATCGCACAGACCGCTTCGTGGTTGGCGTGTCTGTTCAACAAAATCACTGCCATCCTGCGATCCTGCTTCGATCCACTCGGCAGGGTGTAGTCACGGCACTGCCGTGATGGCCGTTGTACTGCTCCGGAAGTTCAGCGTGCACGTGTTGGTTTGTTCATTAGTGGGAAGGGAATGAAATGATTGATTCGCACAAGGAGTGAAAGATGTCACAAGGAGTAAAGGATGTCATTGTACACCATTCCCACTCGGCGTTCACCATTCGCTTAGTACCTGGGTGCGTAGGCGTCTACCCCTGGTCACAGTTGCCTTGCGCCCCTGCTGCCCAGAACGTCGCTGGCGGTGTTCGCTGTTTTCAGCGTGGGTTTCATATTCCCCCCCCCCCGTCTCTTACACTCTTTTCTTCCCCCCTTCTCTGTATTGCTCTCTCTGTCCCTTCTGGCCTTTCTGTTGGTTTGGGTCTTCGAGTTCGCGCGCGACAGTTGGTTAGAGGGACGCAAACTCCTGTTCTGGCACTTAAAACGATACCTTACTGCTGACTGTTACACGTCGCTGCAGTGCCTTGTGTGGTTTAACAGCTTATTTACCATGGTCCCTAGCAAGCCGGCCGGAGAAGCCGTGCTCAAGCCTAAGCCCAAGCCTAAACGCAAACCAGTCAAACCCTACCCCAAGTTACCCTCTGCACCCATTGCCCCCAGTGGCACCTTGTCTGTGCCCATACCCTTTCTGCACGTGCTGTTGCCACTGCCGGCACCTGCACCACCGGCGGTACCACCGCCTCCCCAATTGGCCCGAGCGCCGCTCCCTGCAGCCTTGGCGCCGCCGCCAATGCCATTCCCTTCGACTTCTTCTTCTTCTTCTTCTTCTCCTGCTTCAGCATCTCCCGACCCATTTGCCCCTGATCCGCCTTCTCCGCTCTCGTTCTCCGGCGGTCTGCCTCCTCGCATTCCTCCTCCCATCACCAACACCCGCATTCCCTTCCCCCGCTCCCACCTGCCCGTGCAGTCCCTCTTCGGGCCTGGAGGCCAGCTGGAGCCCGTCCACCGCTGGGCGGTAATCCCCAGCTCTGATGGGCTTCGGCTGCGCTCGGCAGATGCTCAGCTGGACAGCATCCAGCTGAGCGAGCAGCGTTTGCTGCCAGGAGCCGTGGACCCAGGACTGGTGCCTGCTTTGGTGCCTGCAGCCGCTGATCCGGCTGTGCCTATGGCTGTCGATCCGGCTGTGCCTGCAGCTATCATTCAGGCTGCGGTTGGTGAGGAATCTTCCGAAACGGTGTTCAAGTCAGAAGCGGTCGGAGCCGTCAGTGAATGTGCTTGAGCCATTGCCCGTGGCATCCAAAGAGTCGGTGGACTTGTGTGAAGCGTCGCTCGTGGCATCCAAAGAGTCGGGAGACTTGGGTGAGGCGTCGCCCGTGGCATCCAAAGAGTCGGAGGACTCGGGTGAAGCGTTGCACGTGGCATCCGCAGAGTCGGTGGTCTTGGGTGAAGAGTCTCCAGGTTCTTACTTGCTGTTCGTATGCTGCTCCTTCTTACTCTTGATTTCCGCTAGTTTGAGCACCTTCTGCAGTTTGTTGGCATTGCATTAACCAGAAATACTGAACTCACGTTCCCTTGGTCCAAGAAAAACGCTGTGTAGGGTTCCCACGTTGCCTCTGCCATAGAGTAACCCTCCCACTTGACCAACAATGTCCAGCCATGCCTGTGCTTCGAACGCAGTATAGCTTCCACCTTGTAAAAACCCTTTGCCTTCATCTCCTTCGTGTTCATGTCCGGCCGCTGTCCTTCTCCTTCAGAATCCTCTGCGCTCCCGAGCTCTGACGTCATGTCCTCATCCTGATCATTGTTGAGCTCATCCTGTTCAGCCGCCACTTCGTCATCGAAACCCTCCAAATCCAGGTCGTACTCGTCCATCAGGGTGTACCTGTTGAGGAAAGGGAAGCCGACTTCAATTTCTCCTCCAAACCCTCGGACTTGCGCGTACTTTAACCGAACTAGGCCCCACATCTGTGACCATAAAAGGGCCATAGTAGGGTAGATCTAGGTCATTCCTTTTCCAGCGCGGTAACCTCTTGTGGTGCACGAGTACCATGCGTCCGATTTGGTATTTGACGGGTTTGCGCCCACGGTTGCTGCATGTTTTCTCAGGTTCTCTGATCCTCTGAAGCAGTTCCTTGGCCTTGTTCTTCAACGCAGCTTGTTTCTCCATCCACTCTTTCACCTTAGGATTTGCGTCCTGCGGCGTCGGGAACTCCATGTGGAAACCAGGACGACCGATGAGGAGCTGTTGCGGTGAGAAACCAATACGCGTGGACACCTGGTTGTTCATCAGGTATATTGCGTACGGTAGCACTTTCAACCAGTTCCTCCCCTTTTCCTGCGCCATGAGGATCCGCATCACTGTTTGGAAGGAGCGCATTTGCCTCTCGCAGAGCGCATTCTTGGTGCGCAGATAGGGCGTACCGAATTGAATCTCGCAACCAAGTGTTTCTAGTAAGCCTCGGTACCAGTTGCCCGCTGCAGTTGAGCGCACGTCCTGATCGGAGTGGATGACCTTTGGTAAACCATAGACCTGTACCCATTCTTCAAACCAAGTCTTCAGCGCGGTCTTGCTGTCCGCCTTCTTGTTCATAGGGAAGACCCTTGAGAATCTGGAGAACCCGCACGTGACCGGCAACGCAAAGGTGTGCCCGGCGTAGTGCGGCAGGTGCATGAAGTCGAGGTACACGACAGAATTCAGCATATGAGGTATGGGCAGGTTTCCCATTTCTCCGCGCTTGACTTGACTGTTGGGTTTTTCCAGGATGCAGTGGCAGTCTTTCGTCTCCTCGGTCATAAGTTTCTTTTTCTCTGACTCGTTCTTGTCGCAGTGAAAGTGGCGGTCAAAGAACCACAAGGACCTCTGCACTGCAGGATGACCGTTCACTGTGTGGCTCCATCGGAGCGTTCCTTCAAGATGGGATTCAGGTACACAGACTCGGTCTTCCTTGTACAGCGCGTCTTTCGTCATTGCCTACTGTTTGCCAGCGATCAGCTTGACGTGCCCTGGTTGCACTGGTTTAATAATCGCAGCGTAATCCTTCAACAGTTCCTCCTTCCCCCACTTCTTCTGCGGTTGCGTGGTCTTCATGAACAGGTCCAGCTGCACATCCCTCTTGGCGAACGCGTCCTTTGCCATTTCTTCTGACGATTGTCCCAAGCGTTCGTCCAACGTGTTGCGGCTCGGGTAATCGCTTAGCTCCTTCTTGAGTCCTTGGACGTGGTGAACGGCTAGTCATAGTTGGGATACGAATACCCACCATGGCCGTAATCTCTTTTGTTCGGGAGGCGGAGAGTCCATAAAGTACTTGACGGAATGCTGATCACAGAGCCAGGTGATTGGATTGTTACCAATGATCCTCTGTTGACTAGCGAGGACCAGTACTCCTCCTAGTAATTCGTGCTCGTACGTGTGGTACTTGGAGCGAGCTGCATTCCACTTCCAATTCCAATGTCCGAGGGGGATCAGTCGCCATTCGTCTTCGTGGTACGAGTGTTTCAGACTGCCGTCTCGATTTACTCCTTGTGTTCTGAGCCTTTCATCGATTTTGTGACACTGTTCAGGTCAGAGCGCTTGCCATTGAAAAAGAGTACCGCCTCCGCCCACGTTCGAACCGTCCGAAACGAAGACAATCTCTCCTTTCGGCCGCGGCACTCCCAGAGGTATTGCTCTGCAGATTTTCTCCTTCAGTTCCTCCAACCTGTTTTTCTCCTCGTCTGTCCATTTCCATGGGGTGTTGTCTTTGATGAGGTCGGTCAGTATAGCCGAGGATTCAGTGAAATTCCTGACGTGGCGCCTGTAGAAGTTGCAAACTCCAATAAATTGCCTTATCTTCTTGACTCCTTCGGCTTTCCCTTTGACTCGATCGATCGTAAAATCCATCTGTGGCTTCAGTTGTTCCTCACATGGTCCCTAATGGGCGTCTCCAACTCGGAACCCAAGGTACTCTAGCTCAGTTTTGAGGAATTTGCATTTCTCCAGCTTGATACGGAGACTCTGCTCCACACACACGTCGACAAACTGCGACGCGTCGAAAAACTCCGACAGCCACAGCAGATGGTCCTCCATCGAATTTGTGCCTAGCAGCA
This sequence comes from Eutreptiella sp. 'Long Island Sound 2002', assembly GCA_964036045.1. Classification (NCBI taxonomy): domain Eukaryota; phylum Euglenozoa; class Euglenophyceae; order Eutreptiales; family Eutreptiaceae; genus Eutreptiella; species Eutreptiella sp. 'Long Island Sound 2002'. The sequence goes on along the minus strand of OZ038378.1, from coordinate 56,737,969 downwards.
GGTCCTCGATGTGAGCTTCAGCAACCGCTCCTCGTTCCAGCAACGCCTGGACTGCGGGTCGTTGTTTGAGGATGGTGAGCTCCTGGTTCATCAACTCCTGAAACAGCGCGGGGGCGTTGGTCATATTAAAGGGCATGACCAGCCATCGGAACACCGTTCCGTTTGGTGTCCGAAACGCCAACAACTCCTTGGCACACTCCGTCAAGTCGACTTGCCAGAACCATCTTGGACTTGAACTTGCACGACGCGGCATTTTCGATGGTGTTTTTCATCACAGGGAGCCTCCCGGGGGGCATTTCGATCATCTTGTTCAGCTTGGGATAGTCGACGGCTAGCCTTTTTGCTGTCGATCCAGGTTTGGCCACCAAGAAACACGGCGAGCAGTGCTCAGGGATATCCGTGTCCTTGTAGGCTTCGCACATCCCCGCTTCCGACAGCTCTAGGACTTGCCTCATGATCTCATCTTGGTCCTCCTTAGAGCAGGGGTAACCTCTCGAAGTAATCCGCTGGTCCTGGAACTCGGGCTTGAACTCTAAGTCCATTCTGACCAGTTTCCTGCTTGACCCGGGAGGTAGTAAAGGTCCGAAGGCTTTGTCGTACCTTGCGAGCACTTCAGCGGCTCTCGGATCGTCTTCTTGGATCTCCTTCTTGAAGTCCTCAGAAGCCGCCAGATTGCTTTGCCCAAACTCTTGCTTGAGTGTAAGTACTTCTGTGATCTCGTCAGGATACACTTGGTAAAATTGACAGAAGTCGAGATTTACGTGACACTCGTCGCAGCAGTGAGTATGTTCTTTCGCGCTCTGATCGCCGTATCCCTGCAGTAGTTCACGCACTTCTCGCAGAGATAGAGTACTCGCTTGGTGGAAGTGACACACGTGGGACATCTCCCGGGGTCCTTGATACTCGCAGGTGCAGGCTGACGGATCATCGTCGTTTTCAGGACATAGACCCTCGTACCCCTTCTCATCTTAAGCTTCGGTTGCTTTTCTCGCCATTGCTCTCTCTTCTGATTTTCTTGTAGGTGTTCTACTCGATGAAAGAGAAGTTGTCTGAGATCCTCCTTCTCGTGCTCCCCGATGGGCCAACTATCTTTGCTGGGCTTCGCCCATGAGGATCACTTTTCTCGGACTGGATCGTCTTGTCGGCCGCCTTGCAGGCAAAGGCGAGTAAGCCCTTGGCTTGGTCATCGAGTTCTCCTCGTTGCGGAGGTATGTCAGGTTCAGTTTGGAGTAGTAGTGCATCTACCAGATCGTCCCATTTCACTCATTCGTACCCCTCGGAGTTGTGAATAGGGACCGTCAACACACTTGGATTCGTGATGTTGTCTCCCATGTTTGCTGCACAGGTCTCCTGTTCTCCTTCGCTATCACTTTTCACGTCCAGCGTCGGAGCGTTGACGACAGGATCTCGTTCCTCCCATCGGACCTCAGGGTGATCAGGGTATTTGCTTAGCATCTTTGCTTTTTCCCAACTTCGGTTCTGCCTTGTGACCCACTGTACCTCCTCCTGGTCGACTTCTTCCATCGGTACGGGTTTGGTATCCCCGTCCAGTAGATAGAGACACGTCTGCCAGGAAGGTTTCGGTAAAACTTCTTCACTCCCATCTTGGCTGTACATTGGCAGGTTGGGTAGGATGATCTTCGAGATACCCAGTCTTTCGAGGAGTTATTTCCACTTCGCTCCTTTACTTTCTCATTTTCTTCCTTCTGGTACTACTAGAACTAAGCGGGCTCGGTCGATCGCCACCTTGACCAGAACTCTTAACAGTTGAGAGAACCTTGGATTTGCGTACAACTGCTTCCACCTTTGTAGCGACCCCCAAATGGTACCAAAAGGCGGAGTTGTCCTTGTAGTTGCAGTAAAATTGTGAGTCCGCGTTCTGTTTCGACGCGAAGAGCTCAATGAAGACCGAACCCGTCGGATCTCCTTCCAAAGATGAGTCCGCAAACCCTTGTCTCTTCATCTCCGTCGAAAGCTTGTAGTTCTCACTACGAGCGAGCTGCGCGTGGAGGGCCACCATACCTTCCAGCTTCATGTTTGCGCCTAGGTTGAGCGACAGACCTTGGATGATTTGCATGGAGGGTTTTGATGTGGTGTCCCGCTCAGTGGGACTTCCACGAGTTGCCAATGTCTCCGTACCAGTAATGGGTGGGGCGCTTGCAGGGAGAGGTACTTGATGTGTGGGTTGGCTTCAAAGAAGTCGTTTCCCAGGATCATGTCAAACGCGTCGGTGTCGAGGGTGGGGAACGAGAAAGGGATGTCCTCTTCTCCCACGTGAACAACTCCTTCCGTCTCCCCACTTGTGAGGTGTACAGCTCCCTGGCCAACCTTGACTCAAAGAATTTCACCCATTTGCGTCTGTCCTTGTTCAACCAGTCTCTCTGCCACTAAGCTGTTACTGGCGCCCGTGTCGAGTAACCCATGATACTTTTGCTCCCCCAATGAGACCAGGCAGCGTAGAGTCTCTTTCCCGAGGTCCCACCCCTCTACTTCTGTGCGACCCGAAGGGTGTTGAGTGGAATGCCGTGCTTCTGGCATTGCTTGAGAAGGTACTTCTCCATGGGCAACAGCTTCCTCTTCTTTTTATTGCTTCCTTCCTCTTCAGGTGCTGCCACAGGACCGGGATTCGGTGCTGGTTTTGACACAGGTGCTGGCGTCGGGGCAGGCTTCGGAAATGGCTGCGCGCCCGGCTTGGGGTTACCAGGTTGACCTTGCTGTGGTGCTTGCTGTTGTGCATTCCAGTCTTCTTGGTGTTTCTCGTCATCCTTTTGCTTCTTCTAGCAGTCCGACGCTGCGTGGTTTCTTTTTTCACAGTATTTGCAGTAGATGGTAAACTTGGAAGCAGCCGGTGGATGTTCTTGCGTCCATTGCCAGCCTCTTCCACCTTAGCCTTTGCCGCTGCCTCGTCCTCGACCTTTTCCTTTTCCCTGGCCACCGCCTCTGCCTTCTCCTTTGCCTTCGCCAGTGAATAGTTCGGCCTCAGCGTTGTACTGCGCGTAGTTGAGGTGCGCGTGGCGATCAGCGGCTTGATCAGACTCTCGGTCCATAGACAGGGCTTTGAGCAGTCTTAGGAGATCGGAGTAACTGTGGGTCAGGGCCTTGCGTGCTGGCGTGTCTTTGCACTTTGACCATGTCTTTGCTGGAATTTTGCTGCGCAACAGAATCAGTTTGTCGTACTCAGAATCACCCCACATAAGCCTTGCCACCAGCTTTCTGATTCTTGCCTCCATCTGATTGATCTCGTCCAGCTTGGGGAACTCCTTAAACTTGGAGAGATCTAAGAGTTGTTGGCGAATGTGCATGTCAGTCTCGAACGCAGGGAAGGTCTCCTCAATCTTAGCAACGAACTCAACGAAGGTGTTAGATTCGGATAATAGGTCTTCTAGGAGTTCGCGCAACCAGTCTGTTTTGCATCCAGTCACCACGAGGTCGGCTTTGATCATGTCTGACGCCTTAGTTAGACCTGTGAGTCTCAGAAAGCGCGCAAAGTCCTTTGCCCAAAAGACAATGTTCCTTCCGGTGAACACAGGCAGTGGTGTTTCGATATTTGCTGTGGCGACACCCTTCTTTCCCTTTCCTTCGCTCTGCTTCTTCCTCAGAATCTTCAGTCTCGAGCTCCGTTGGAACTACCAAGCATGCAAGAATTCGAAGGCCATGTAGGTGTGCTTCGTGTATCGTCTTGATTGGTACTGACTTCTTGAACAAGGGCGTCGACTTGCCATAGGTTTGTCGTGGAACAAAGGGCGAGCGCTTGTCACCTAGGTACGACAACCCTGTGATGGTGGTGTCTAGGTCTGTCAACTTGCTGCCATCATTCAGCTGCTTCAGTTCCAGTGTCAGTGTTTCCATCTTGTGTAAGAGGTCATGTAGCGTAGGGTCATGTTCTTTCCCAGTAGCGCGAGGTGGTAGTTCGTACTCGTGTAGATTGTGCAACTCGTCGCTTTTCTTCTTGTTGTCGCGCGCCAATAGGTCTCCCGACATGTTGTCTTTGTCCATTGTTTTCAGATGTTCTGCGAGATCTTCGAACCATTCGAACTCCGCATCAACCTAACGTGTTCGGCCACTTGCGCGCGAGGGACCAGCCTCGCATGTGCGTGTGGTCCACTCTTCATCCGCATAACCAGTCTCTGGGGCGTGCATTGCTTCACACATGAGGTTTTCCTTTGTGCGCAGGATCAGTCTCGAACGGTATCCTGGTTTCGCGCGCAGGCTTAGCCTCGCGCGCAGAATCTGCTTCGGGCGCGAGCCTTACCCTCTCTCCATGCCCGTGAGTGTCTTTGTGCGCGAACCCAGAAGATTGCGCGGGAGTTGGTACTGGCTTTGCTTCAGTTGGAATGTTAGCTCCGAGCGTTGTTGACTTCTCTGACTCTCTCAACCTTGCATCCCTTGCTTTCATTGCCCTGACTCTCTCTCGCTCGGCGCTCCCCTTTAACCTAATCCCTGGACGCACGCGAACCCCCCGAGTGTCTTATCTTCTCGCCTTTTTGCCTTGGAACCTTTGGGTGGGGCCATGTCAAACAGCTGGGTTGTAGAACTAGAGGGCTAACCTAGGGTTGATGAAATGCGATGATGATGGAGATGATGAAAATCTGAGTTTTCAAAATTTTCAAAAATCTGCCAGGCAGGGTCCTGGGGTTGCTACAACTCCGGCCTCTGTTACCAGAAAGATTTCTGCCTTACACCCTAGCACAAAGCGAAACTTCATGATCAAACTTGCTGATGAAAGTCCACCATTGATTGTAGGTCCATGGCATGAAAGGCTAAACAAATGACCCAAAAATATGCACATGTCTCCGAAATATTAAATACATGAAAACGATATGATTCTGTGGTTTCTGTGCCTTTTACTATCACCAAAGTTCAATTATATCCTTTATCTCTTGAACTGCCAACTCAGTAATAGTGGCCACCATGGAGCCATTCATGTGCCTCATCATGACCCGTCATGTCATTTCTGCATCACGATCAGATTCTGTACAATTGGATCCCTGTGAATCTGTCTGTCACCATCATCTTCAGTCATTTGTCACATTTACTGATCATCCTCACTGTTCATGCTGTGCAACGTTGGATTTGTAGCATCATGCTGTGCACTCTGAGATCTGGGTGCATCATGTGCATTAAAGTAGGAAATTCACTACATGGTCGACCAGAGTTCAGCTTAATAACTGAATGCTCATATAAATAGGCGTGTTCGCAAAGCGAAGCAGCCTCAGTGGGTCCATCTAACTAAACATCCAGATTGGCAGGCACAGATTTTGACAAATTCACACTTTTCTAGCCAGGAGCCACCTTATTTAATCGTTGTAGGGTCTATGGGGGCCAGGTAGACGGCCTTACAGTGCTGTAAGAGGTGGTATAGAGGTGATGTATCAACCAATTGTCATCACCATTGGTAGGAGCCTACATGAAAAGCGGTGCTTTGCCTTTATTCCAGGCCATTCAACCCTTTCTCATGCACCATGGGGCCCAATATCCATACGGTTCATAGGTAGGGTTTTAATCACCTATCACCATTCACACACATGTTTGGGGCTTGGGTTGGTATTGTATGCATTTGAATGATAAAAACTACATAAACGATGATGCTATGTGCATAGGAATGGGATGAACGATGATCGTTTGAGGTGTTTTTGGCCCTCTTTTGCACCGTTTGTGGTCCATTTCCATATGGTTCATAGGTAGGCTTTTGCGTGTGTAAGTGGCAGTGATTCACGGCCGCCCAGCTTGGCTGCAGGCAGTTAGAACCGGCTGTGATGATTAGGATTCGCGGCAGCGCTCACACCTCAGATCGTCGCGTGCAAATTTCTGTGTGATAAATAGACGACGCTTCAATTCAGTACGCTTTGTTGATCAACGATTGTAGCAATCAGATTGTATAATTATTTCATCATGATCAGTAATGTAGGTCGGTTCACTGTCACATTTCAGGGTCCTGTTTCACGATGCAACAATGACAATGAATGGATATTCGTGGTCTTGATGTTGAGATCCTGCTTTGGACATCATTGAAGTCTGTGATTTTCCAGTTGGCATAAGTCCGGTGTGAAAACAAGGTCCCCTATTTCCTGTCGCGTTTTTTCTTCGAGAAAGTTGCAGGGTGATAAGTCCCAAGGCCAACGTGCCTGGCCAGTGAGGGACGAAGAAACTTATGCCATCTCACTTTTTTTGAAGTCGGCGTGGGTTGCAACGGATCAAGGCAGCCTGGAGTACATGACGAAGACGGACTTCGTCACAGTGTCTGGTCCACTCGGCAGACGGGGCCGCTGGCACCAGTTCCTGTCGCAGTTTTTGATAGATGTAGTGTATGTGCCCGGACAGAATCAAGAAATTCCTGACACCCAGTCACGCTGGTCTTACCCGGCGTATTTGTATAGTCCTGAAACTAACATCCACAGTACTGAGGAGGACGCTGAGGGCGTAGCAGCTGATGAGAGGGAGCAGCGAGCCCATGCCGATCAGCTCCTGGAGAGGGTTGAGGGTCAGGGTGAGACGCAATTTTTACGCAACTTTGTGGCATGACATTCCTCTTTGTCTGCATCGGGGGTGACGCCTTCCGATCAGGAAGTGGATGTGTTCCAGGACGATGCTGAATTTTTTGCTGAGTTTGAGGACGGGTATGCTACGTATTGCAGTCAGGGCAGAGCTTTGTTTTCTGTTGAAGGCCTGCCACGTAAGGCACGCCCAACAGCACAACGCATCGCGATTGGGCAGGGAAACAGCCAGAATTGGTCTGCTCGTGCCCTTGGGGCTGCACTGCAATGTGAGCCTGCTGTCTGTGTTCCAGACTGTGATTCTGATGAGCCATGGGCGACAATCCGCGCGGGGAGAGTGGTTCTTCCTGAGGTTTCCATTTTGCATGACGACTGGACTGTTTTTTATGAGCGGGACCCTCACCTTATGGGAGTCCTGGCTTCTTTGCGGCAAGGGCAGGCGTCTGTTCGCGCACCAGGTTATGCGTTTTATACTTCTAGGCCTGATTGTTTACATCTGCGCTACCGGGGCAAACATGTGGTGCCACAGGCCTCCAGTCAGGACGTTGTTCAGGCCTGCCACATGTATGTCCATGGTGGAGTGGACAAGACATTTTTGCTCTGTGATAGAAAATTTTATTTCCCTGATACAGATGTGCGCCATTTTATTTGCTCTGTGCATCCCCACGTTACCCCTGGGGTGCTAGGGGTAATTTGAGCCAGTTGGTCCGGCAGGTCTGCGGGGCATGCGAGGTGTGTCAGCAGACTAAGCTCGGGACTGGGAAGCAACATGGGGAGCCCGCGTCTACACCGTCCCTGATGACCCTTTCACTAGTTTAGCCATACTTTTTGTGAGTCTCCCAAAAACTGTCGTTAATGGTGAGGCTTATGACTACCTGATGGTCGTTGTGTGCCGGTTAACAGGCTATATTTTGGCCATTCCAACCCAAAAATTGGGTCTGGATAGCCAGAAGTTAGCTGAAACGTATTTTGGAAGAGTTGTGTTTTTTATGGGTTTCCCAAAGGAAGTGTATTCGGACAATGCTTCGGTTCTGAGCAGCCAGTTTCTGGACACGTTGTTTTCCCTGAGCGGTATTAAACAACACAGTAGCGTCTCCTATAAACCAGCCACAAACGGCAGGGCGGAAATGGCTGTCAAGAGTGTGGTCATGTCGTTTCGGCATTTTTTAACTCAGCGACCGCGCTCTTGGTATCATGCCATTCCCCTAGCCTTGTGGGGTTGATTGACCTGCCGGGTTCGGTTGCCCCCTACTCCCCCCAAAGGCTAGTTTTCGGGAGGGACCCCGTAGGGTTTGGGGAGGTACCCCCCACAGTGCCGGGAGATGGGGCGGAGGATGCGCAGCAATTGTTTTGGAGACTCGTGACTGAGCATCAACAGGTCAAAACTGCTTTGAAGCGCTTGCACAACAAGGAATCAGGCGCATTGGGCAAAACGTTTAAGGTGCAACGTTTCCGAGGGGCTGATCGTGTGTGGTTGCGAGATCGCCCGAAGTGGGATCAGCCACACTACAACAAGTTGAAGCGAATATGGCAGGGCCCGTATGAGGTAATACGGTGGGGGGGGGGGGATTGCTATGTGATTCAGGTAGGATAAGCCCAGAGAGTAGTTGCCTCAGATGGTCTGAAATTTTAAAGATCCATGTCAGAAAAGGTGACAGCCCCTTTTTCGTATTACAGTGACAGGCAGTTGCCGCCCAACGAAGACACGCATATGGTCGAGGATGTCTTCAACCATGCGGTCGAGAGGCCCCGAGGTGCCTCGCCTTACCTTCAGTTGTATGTGGCTTGGAAAAATCATGAGGACAAGACGTTGGAGGACGGTCCAAAGTTCATTGGGAGGGGAAATGATAGGGTTGATCGTTATTGCAAGCGCCATGGTCTGAAGAAATGGGTGAAGTAGACATGGTGATCCTTGGCATTCCCTCTACCTCCGGATGCCTGTTTTTTGTTTTCCACTGTGCATTCATTCTCTGTCCCAGAGGTCAGCCACTCAGCGGTTGTGTCCCGGTTGAGTCATTTGCCAAGAAAAGCGGGGTAACCGGTGTAGGAGGACGATTTTTTTGTTGCAACGTGCCCGCGAAGGGACTGCTGGGTCCCCAGAGGACAGAGCCTTTTTTTGCTGTACTTTTGCATGTTTGTGACTGCTTTGTTTTTTTGTTGTCTTTTCACTGTACTTGCAGTTTCGGGTTGAGTCCCAGAGTCCAGATCAGAGCCACCAGATCGTCCGGACCATCCTGCGGAGATGGTCAGCTTTAAAGGTGGGTGTCTGTAACTGGGCTTGCTCATCAGGTTTCTTTTTTCTGTCAGCATTGTGTGACCCTGTTGGATTATTGGGCCTGTGATGGCCGCTGTCCGAATTTTTTTTATCACTTCTGCTGCTTGGTCAGCTACAGGGAGGGAGTCACTGCCAGGGCCCAGCTACATGTGCTTCTTCTTCGTCCCGCCTAACTGCCACTGTAGTTTTGGACTTCCGGGGTCAGACACCACACGGGCGTATGCTGTCTTGGGAGGGGGATGTAAGTGGCAGTGATTCACGGCCGCCCAGCTTGGCTGCAGGCAGTTAGAATCGGCTGTGATGATTAGGATTCGCGGCAGCGCTCACACCTCAGATCATCGCGTGCAAACTTCTGTGTGATAAATAGACAACGCTTCAATTCAGTATGCTTTGTTGATCAACGATTGGAGCAAACAGATTGTATAATTATTTCATCATGATCAGTATTGAAGGTCCGTTCACTGCCACATTTCAGGGTCCTGTTTCACGATGCAACAATGACAGTGAATGGATACTCGTGGTCTTGATGTTGTGATCCTGCTTTGGACATCATTGAAGTCTGTGATTTTGTAGTTGGCATAAGTCAGGTGTGAAAACAAGGTTCCTCATTTCAAGGAGTAAAACTACAAGTGGGTTTTGCACGATTGGATGGACAAACAATCCATGGCTTCACAAATGTCTAGCAGCGTGCCTATCACCGTCCACACACATGTTTCGGGCTCAGATTGTTATTGTAAGCATTTGTATGATACGTGCCACATATAATATGATAGTATGTGCATGAGAACGGGATGAACGATGAACATTTGAGGTGTTTTTGGCCCTATTTTGCACCGTTTGTGGTCCAATATCCAGATGGTTCATAGGTAGGGTTTTGATCACCTATCAGCGTCCACACACATGTTTGGGGCTTGGGTTGGTATTGTATGCATTCGAATGATAATAACTACATAACATATGATAGTATGTGCATAAGAATGGGATGAACGATGAACATTTTAGGTGTTTTTGGCCCTATTTTGCACCATTTGTGGTCCATTTCCATATGCTGTCTGCTACCATAAAGAAAGTCCCTACCAGGACCGGCCCCTGCTGTACCCCTTCCACCATTTCCTGTCACTCCTATGGTCTTGCTTCCCACCAGGTTCTGCATGATCTTGCCCTATCCTGCACAATTTCCCACAAAAAATAGTAAAATATGGCTCCTTCACACAAAGCCTGATCCCTTGCAATAACCAACTCCCAAATACAATAGTCCAAATCCAAATAATCCACACTGAGGGCTTCCAAGGGTGTTTGAGGTCCCGCGTTGACACTCAACAACTCCTTTCAACACGCCAGTCGTCTCACTGTGCACACGGAGACACGGGCGTTGGGCATGTACATAGAATAACACCAATAGAATAATGGAAAAAGAAGCCCTGAAATTGGCATATGAACACAAATCAAGCAACATTGGGGAAAGATGGAAACGTACACAATCACAGCCATAGACCCCTCATTCCCTGGACTCAAGACATTCCCTTGACTCGCCAACATGATGCCCTGAACCAGGTCAAATGAGATGGCTAAATGCCATGTGCCAAAAGTCACTACACAAACCCGAAAAATGTGTTCCCTCCCAAGCCTGTAAATCCTAGCCCAATAGGGGAGGTGGCGTGTCATGGCCTAGAGTGGCACTCGGGACCATGCCCTACCCTGACATAATTTTGATTGGACTTGGAGTCGATTGGGCTTGGAGAATTGCCCCATGCAGATGACCTCACAACATAGCAAAATTAGGCAAATCACACCATATTGCCCAAAATTCAATTATTTACTCAAAAATGCATACGGCAAGTATTCATATGCTCCATGCATGTGTCAAACCGGAGAGTAATATACAAGGGTGATATAGACCAAAAGTTTATGCCCAAGAATATCCCAACATTGGCTCCCGAACTCCTCCGGATATACACATGCCATGCTTCACAAGTCAACTCACGAAATTGAGACCTAATTTTGTCAGGCCTCGTGTGCCACGCCAAAGTGACCACGTGATCCGGCATATGGTGAGGTGCAACACCGTAGCATATGCCAACATATAAGCAACATACCATAGTTCACAGATCTGTGGGCACCTTACTGTTAGCCGACCAGTTGAGCACATAAAATACAAAAATGAGCATAAAATGAGGTCAAAAACATGCAAGTATTGACAATTTAAAAGTAATCACAATAGTATATAACTTCGCTCACCCATGGTATCAACATATGGTTCAACACACAATTGCTTCGGACCATTTGCAAACAATCCCCCCACTTGGATCCCCACATGGACGCATGGGGACACCTTCGAACCTCGTCCCAACACGCACCATGAAAATGGGAAAATTGATAGTGGCCCTTGTGGGTCGCTCTGTAAACCTTCCCACATGCACTATATGTGCGGTAGACATAGTCTAGCGCTAAGGAGCTCACCATTGGGACATGGGCAAAGCCCTTGCCACGTATGACTCCGTATATCTTCCTACAAACGGAGAAGCACATACCATGCATATAACACATACCCTCAAAAAGTGGCTCCGACCATGGTATGCCATGCCCCTCCATGGACATAACTTCACGTTAAAAATACGTAGGAACCCAACGAAGGTTTCTATGCAACACCAACACTCATGCGGTACACTCGAAAGTCGCATTAAAATATTCGGTTGCATGGTCCAAGAGTTATATATCACTTTCTACCCTCTTGACCATTATCCCTTGCTACATCGGGCATGTGTACACATCAAAGGCGTTTGATGCTGCCTCAATTAAGATGAGACCAACGCGATTCCAGCCCATATCTCAAAATTGGAATTCCTCGCAATGAGCTGGAGATATGATTCTTCAAGGTGGCCTCACAAATCAATTTTGTTTCGACTATATCTCCCAGATAAATGGAGGAGACAACAAAAGGAAGGTTGATTCGTGATCGGGGAAAAATGTAGGACCACTCGAAATGCATCATATCAAGTGCGGCGACCTCGAAATCGAAAATCCGATTCTGAATGTCTGAAAAAATCGGATTAATTTTGCGAGTGTATAACATGAAAATTGCGGAAGCAACGAACCCTTTTCTGATGAATTTTAACCCTTCATCGGGGTTTCCGCTAAAATATCTGGAAATACCAGTGAACCAATCGGTTACCGCAAAATCGCGAGCCAACTGACGGTCGCCAATACATTGACAATCAGAACGGATAGCTGAAAAATTACGGAAACAATATGATAAAAAAACCCTGTTGATTCCTGATATTCTGATATATAAATCTCAGCCGGCGGCGCCTCGGTTGTGAATGTGGCTGCTCATAGCTGGAATGGCCAAGCCTCTCACACTATCACAGCACTTAGGTCAGGTGGATCAGAGGGTATGATATCCGCCAATGGCGGCTTGCCGGCACATAGATACACACCCCAAGTGGGCCAAAGATGGCCACGGGGGTCGGAACCGGCTTCAGCCCCCTTCTCAGAGCGTTGTATCCGCTCGGAAGTCATTGAAGAGAGGACAGGAGGACCCCAATGGGCTCCAACCCCCCCCCCTCCATGTCCCAAGGACACATGGAGGCCCCACATACGGCGTAGGTGACCCCCATGCCCCAAGGGAGGGGTGAGGACCCTCATAATCGGTGCCCTCCACCATATCCGGTCTCCTCTTGATCTACAACATGGACCAAGGGGATCAAAGATAGAGAAACGTCGTCGACCGGTCTAAATACGAATACCACAGTGAAATATATATGTGGAGACCGAGTGAAGGGAGTATATGGCCAATCAAGGCTCAGCAAATCCCCGGATGAACGCCCTCACCCGTCTCCCAAGCACAAAGACAAACATAAATGCCAAGGGGGATCCATTACGGTGCTGCAGCAGCCACCAAATGGACCAACACGTCCTTGACATCCAAGGAAATGTTCTTTTTCCTCAGATAATCCATCCAGACCGTGGTATACCTCGGCACAAAACTGCTCGGAGGCTCCCACGAATCCCTGGATGCGGCGAACCCCTTCCAACCGACTTTATATAGCCTCCCCCCAGGCGTCCCCGGGTCCGGCTTGTCCGTCAGGATCTTCTCGGCAGTGAAGTTGTCGTCCTCACCCTCGTCATCGGAGTCCACATCGCCGGCTGTGAACTCGAAGGTGACGGGACGTCTGCTGGGGTCTGGTTCTCTGAGACGAAGCTGGGTATGGTCGCGGTCCAGGATCTTGTTATCCCCCACACGAACCGCATACACATCCTGCCTGACCTTCCGAACGATTACCCCCGGCACAGACCAGGATGCTTGCCGATGCCTGGACAGGACATCCTTGTGGTGCCGCTCCACCCACACGGTGTCTCTGAGAGCATATTTCTGGACTTTTCCCTGCTTGAAGTACTTGGCCCTCTTCTCATGCTCGTCCTGAAGTGCTTTGCACACCTTGGCTGACGTGTCGTCCGCCTCAGCCATCATAGCCCTCGCATCCCGGGCCACTTTGCCATGGTTCAACCACGGGAGAGTGCCTGACACTCCATCCCGTAGGAACAGGATACGATGGGGCGATAGTCCAGTGGGCCCCGGGAGGTCGTGGTACGCCTGGAGAACTCTCCACAGCGAATTATACCAATTCCAGCCCGGTTCGTCAATGTGCAGCTGGCGGAACTTCTCGAACATCTGCCGGCGGGCCACCTCAGCCCGACCATTCGACCGGCTGTGGTATGCCTCGGTCTTGGCGTGCCGAATCCTCATGTGCTTGCACATCGTCTTGAACCACGTCCCCACAAATTGACTGCCCCGATCGCTGCAGATGACAGCTGGTACATCAAGAATCGTCAGCCAATGCCTGGTCATGGCATTAGCGACGGTCTTGGCCTGCAGACCCACTCCATACTTGTCCCTCTTATCCTTCTTCTTGGACTTCTTGCCAGGGACCGCCACGATATACCCGCTGTGCCTATTCACCGCCAGGATGACACAGTCGTAGGTCTCTCCTTCCACAGTGACCTCAGGCATGGCGAATACATCCATGGCCACGGACCGCATAGGGGCCTCCGGTATAGCCGTATACACCGGGTTGCCCACTGTGGAATGGTTGGGGCTCTCTGTGGCCCAACACACGGCGCAGTCGCTGCAGTACTTGTCCAGGATGGCGTAGTACCCCGGTGGGAACTTGAAGCGCCACTCCAGGTCCTGCTGCATCTTGTCCCGACCAGGATGCATGAGCTGGGCGTTATGTCAGTGGTCAATGAGCTCCTCCATTCGGTTCTCAGGGACCAATAGCTTGTCCTTGAGGAATAATTTATCCCCATCCTCGGTCAAGCCCTCAGGCCATTGGTCGTCCGACGGGGCGCTCACAGCCTTCCAGTACTTGCTCCAGTGGTCGGATGCCGCATAGTGATCCAACCACTCCTCTGTGAGCACCGACCTGACTAGCTCTACGGGGGCCACCATCCATTGCTCGAGGGTTTCCTCTCGAATACCTTGGACTCGGGCGCCCCGGAACTTGGCCAGGTCTGTACGGTTTGCCATCACCACAAAGCACTTGACCCCCTCTTGCTCCATGGCCTTCTCCATCTCGATGATGCGCTTGGCCTCCTTGGTCTCCTTGGCGTCCCCATGGCTGGATAGGTCCATCCAAGCCTTGCCCGCGGGGTAGGCCCATCGACTGAGGCAATCTGCCACAGTGCTGTCCTTCCCCGGGACGTATACGACGCTGAGGTCGAACTTGGCGAACGTCTCGTGCCACCGGGCCCTCCTTGCCGCCGGTCCCGAGGGGACGTCGACGTGCTCCTTGTGCCAGCTCTGTAAGGACTGATGGTCCGTGCAAACCACCACCGGTTGCAATTCCATGTGGCCGGACCACTTCCTGAGCGCACAAACAATGCCGTACGTCTCCTTCTCCCTCGCGGTCCAGGTTCAACGTTGCCCCTCGGCCAGGATCCGGCTTCAAAACGCCACGGGTACGTGCGACCCGTCGTCCCGGACTTGCTCGAGGACTGCCCCTACAGCATAGTCCGAGGCGTCCGTCTGTAGCACGAATCCCGTGTCCGGGTCCACCAGGAATAGCCCCAGCTGCCCCAGGAGTCGCTCCTTCAGGCGACTGAACGCATCTTCAGCCTCAGGGGTCCAGGCAAGCTTCTTCTTGCTCCCCTTCCGACCATCGAACTTGCCCACCTGCAGCATCTTGTGTATCGGCCCCGACAGTTCTGCATACATCCGGACATAGCTCGAATAGTAATTGCAGAACCCCATGAAGGATCGGAGTTCGCTGATGGTCTGGGGCTTCTCCCAGTGGTGCAGGGACGCCAGCTTCCCAGGCATGGGACGGCGTTGCCCGTGACCAGCCACGTGACCCGCAAACTCCACTTCCTTCACGAAGAGGGAGGCTTTGGTGGGCTTGCACACCATGTTGTGCTTGTCCAGCTCGCTGAGCACTCGGCGCAGATCCTTCCCTTGCGCTTCGATGAGCTCGTCCTCAGTCATGTCTTCCGTGCCGGACCCGATGATGATGTCATCCACAAAGGGGTCGGCACAGTGTCGGACAGGACTGAGTATGTCCTTCATCATGCGCTGGAAAGTGGCATTGCCATTCCTGGCGCCCATAGGCACCACTTTCCACTGCATGGGCCCCAGCGGCGTCGACATCGCTGTGCAGGGCCTGGAGTCCGGGTGTAGCGGCATCTGGTGATAGCCGTGTTTGAGGTCTAACACCGTGAAGATACGCTTTTTTTGTTGTTTTTGGAGGATGGTGTCGATCAGAGGAAGCGAGTACGAGTCGTGCTCGGTTTGCTCTTTCAAACCTCTGTAATCAACCGGGAATCCTCCACTCGCCCTTCTCTTTCTTGGGCACCATAAAGCCTGGGCTGGCCCACTCACTGTCGGAGGGTTCGATCCAGCCCCGCTCAATAAACTCGGCCAACAACTTCTTCATGGCCTCGGCCCGATCGCCCTGAAGTTGGTACTCCCGATGACGATAGATCTTGGGGTTCGGCTTCAGCTTGATCCTCGCTGTGCCAAACCTCCCACGATTTGGAGGGTTCTTGTTTGCGAAGCCACTGAATAGCCGCTGATAGGCATTTATCAGCCTCTCCTTCAGCTCGGCGACCTTCGGGTTCTCCTGGGCCTCTTCAGCCGCTTGCTTCGGTATCGATGCAACCGACCACACTGCGGTATAGGCCTCTTCAGGGTCTGAGTCCGACTTCTCCTCGTCCGATATGCCGTCTTCATCGTCGTGGGGCATGCTTCCCACCGATAATCTTCGGAAATTTGCGGCATCAGCCGAGTTCTTGTCGCTACCGACCCCCATTCTTGGAAAGTCCCACGTCGGCAGGTCCGACCCAACCGGACCATCAAATTGGTCCGCGATGTGATCCATGACCCTCGCCACGAACTCATCCTTCTCGTACTTGCCGGTGACCAACCTCTTGTCATCCCACCAATGCGGAGATGTGACCATGGCCCGCCTCTTCTTGGCTGCCACACGGTCGTGCATCCCCATCCGCATGTAGTTGACGACGTGGTCGATCGTGGCGTGGGACAGGAGGTCAATGCCATCCATTGGCTGATCCGTTCCCTCCTTGGGCTCAAACATGACCCGCATGGGCACCGCCTCAACCCTACGGATGAATGCTTCATCACCCGTGGGCTGGGCTTGCGCCCCATCCACCAGGAAAGCCTTGGTACCCCACGCTTGACCCGGGGAGGGCATTGATAAACCCTTGGCGTCGATGAACAACTCCTCCTCTGGCCCGAATGACATCTCGTTCAGGGTGATGGAATCCAGCGCCGACTTGAGACCTTCCAGCGGACATGGGGTGGATCCTATGCCGGTTATGACCAGGATCCCCTTCGCCCTATCCGCAACGATCTTCTCCACCGTACGTCTGGTATTTTCCAGGGAGCCATGCAAATACATGGGCCCCCACTCCTTCAAACCCCAATGCCTGTGCCAGGCTGAGTCTCCCTGATGCCAATGCCTCCTACACTTCCTCAAAAGTGGGGCATCCCGGGAAGCGAAGACGTCCTTTTGGGGCACTTCGGCTCCCAGCGTCTGGATCCTCCTGGCATACACCTGCGGCGCCATTCCATACTCCGTGAGCGAAACTCCGCGGTCTCCTCTGGACTTGGAACCCACAGCTTGCACCGCTTGGACGATCCGATCCTCTTCCTCAGCGTTCCATTGGGACGATCCGCATGCATAGTCCGTGGACAGCCATGTAAGGCATTCATTATACTCCCAGACCAGCGTTGCACGATGGGGAAGGGCTCCAATGGCGTATCCCACCATGAAGTCATACCCCATGATGATATCCCAATCGGTAATGTCGGCCACGTAGAAGTTCCCGGATAGAGTGCTTCTCTTCGCCAAATCAGGGCGGTTCAAGCGCTCATGCTCCCAGAATTCCATACTGATAGTGGCCTCATGGGTGCCACCACCCATAATCTCTCCATTGGCCACCTTCAGGCGTACCGGTCTACGGCTGGGCTGCAGGGATTCCTCCTTGAACAACCCTCTCCGGACCAAGCTCACCTGGGCACCCGTATCCACCAACACATCCACCACCAACTCCTCTTGCCCGCACCGTACACGCACCTTCAAGTGCAACTGCCGCTTGTCACCCTGCGGTGTATGGAGAACTCTCAAAAGCATGCAACTCTAGCAAATCCGGGTGCATCAGGACTTCGAGGGTATGGTCACGGATGGTGTGGATCTTGGGCTGGTCCTGCCCGTCCACGGGGCTCTCGGTGTCCGCTCCTTCTTTCTTGCCACGTCCCTTGCCCACATACACTTCCCTTGGCAGGGCGCTCCAGGGGTTGGGAGTGGCGAAACTCAGTGGTTTTGGCTCTTCTGGAGCCTTCTTCGGCACCCGATGTGCCTTCGCTTTCTCTAGGATTCCACTGATTTTCGGAGGAGAGACCTCCGAGGTCCCACTCCCCAGGGGGCTCCTCTAGACGTGGCCTGCCGCAGCTCCCTCCTGCTGCGATCCGCTCAGACTTTGTCTACCACGTTGCTGGGCTTTGAGTTCCTCCAACGTCCTCAAAATGTCCTTAGCAACCTCCTGGAACGATCTCTCGCGTCGGTCTGGGCCGGGTCCTCCACCATAGCCTTTTCCTCCGCCTTTCCCTTGGCCCTTTCCTTGGCCTTTTCCACCGTCTCCGCCCTTTACCTTCCAATCAGCAATTCGTTGCTCCTTGGGCTTCTTGTCGGGATGGGCGGCGAAGTAGGTCTTCTTGTCCTCCTCATATACCTTGCAACGCCGGTGGTCATGTGCCTGGTTGTTCCCCTTGCCGTAGCAGACGCAGCAACCATCGTGCTGTGATCTGTACTCGCGGAACGAGAGCCGCGGGTTCTCGATCCTCCGCGGTTCCTTGCGGCCTTTGGTCCTTGGGTCTACACGGTTCCACCTGAACCTGTCGGAGGCAATGCTCCTTCATATTGTGCGCTATGAACGCGAAGAAGTGGGCTTCTTCATGATCCTCTCGGGTGGTCGCGGTCCAGAGATCTTGGCCGCTTCCACTCCCTTCCTCCGCGGTGCCGACCGTGTCCACCTGGACCTCTCGGTGTTGGCGATCTTCCCGATGACCTCGATGTCCATGGCCCTGTCGATCCTGCACGTGGGCCTCGTTCTTGGCGTTGAGCTTCGGCTCCACCGTGATGTACTTCACGATCTCGTCCAGGCTCATGCGGGCGAAGATGACTTGCATCCTCAGCGGCTCTCCGCGACTCCACTCCGCGTTGTTGAGGCGCCTCAGTCTTTGCCCCATGGTGTCGCCGAATACCTCCACGTAGACGGCGTTCTTCAACCCCAACATTCGGCTGGGCTCGCCGAGGTTTCGCCGGAAAAACTCCATTATTCCGGCGTGGGTGTCCTCCGATGCCATGATCCGTACGGCCACGCGCTTCTTTGCTCTCTTCCTCTCCTCGTCCTCCACCCTTCTCTTCCAGTGGCCGGGGAGGACGTCCTTCAGCAGGTGTCGGATCTCGCTGGACTCGTTCCAGTCCTCCACCAGCTTGAGGCTTCTTCGGTACTTGCGGATGTACCGATTCCATTCCCGGACCCTCAGTTCCCCGCGCTCCAGCGGCAGCGGAATGGACCACAAATCCTCCAACTTCTGGTTGGGAGCGTCCACTCGCTCCTCGTCCTCCAGCCACTGGAGGCAGGCCTGCTCCGTCTGGATCAATCCCTCGCGGATCTGATCCCTGAGCTCCTCCTTCAGGTCCTGCGCCAGCCTGTGTGGGAATGTCCGACATACCCACTTGTCCCTTGGCGCTCCCTTCATCTCGCCGATGACCTCCTCGGCAAAGTCCTCCCAATCCAAGATGAAGTCATCCAGGTTGGAGGGGTTGCCATCGTAGTAGGGGATTTTGATTCTCCTGAGGTCGTCAATCCTGATGGCGTCTCTGACGTCCACAGCCACCACTCCACCGAGACGGATACCACCTGTGGCCGGGGGGTGTGAGTACACTCCCCGTACATCTCTCTCCTCCATGGAGTGCGGTCCACTTGAGCCTGAACCCATGGGGTTTGGGATGCGGGAAGGACTTGCTCCACCGGCTGTCCATATCCCCGTAGTGGGGTCCTTCACCCACAGGTTTCCGCCTCGGATGGCCTCCACCATGTCCGTCGGCCCTTCCCATGGTTCGCCCCTGCATCCTATGGATCTCCTCTTCCGCATACACTGCATGGGCAGTTGTAGTGGTCGGTGGATCCTGCGCGGCATGGGACATCTGTACCGTCAGGCTCCTCAGGTCCGTGTTTGCGTGCTCTTCCCGCATGGACCCAGCCGGTGCCGTATGCTCCGCGAGCATTATGGATTCGCTGAACATGGGAACAAACGGCAGCGCACCGGGGTCAACACGCGGAGGCGCCTAAGGTGCCTCTGCAGGGCCGCCCATGGGTTTCTCCATGGCGCTCCTGAGGGTCTTAACCCGCTCCACCAGCTCTGCCCCTGCCGGCTTTGCCGGGAGCTCCGCACCCGAGGCGAGGGGTTGTAACTCCTCTACCCTTTTCAGGCGTCCCGACATGTCCTCCACCGGTCGGAG
This sequence comes from Eutreptiella sp. 'Long Island Sound 2002', assembly GCA_964036045.1. Taxonomy (NCBI): domain Eukaryota; phylum Euglenozoa; class Euglenophyceae; order Eutreptiales; family Eutreptiaceae; genus Eutreptiella; species Eutreptiella sp. 'Long Island Sound 2002'. The sequence continues at coordinate 56,718,158 of OZ038378.1, read as the reverse complement.
GAGGCTGTCCACCACTCGCTGCTGCTTTTGCAGGGCCATCTCCAGCTTCTCCAGATACCGGTCCTGCTCCGCTCGCAGCTCCGCCATGTCTCTCTCCGCTGCCAGCTGGTCATCCAGGATCCCCGCGATGTCCTCTGCTAAGCCGTCCTTCTGGTTGTCCAGGCGGTCGAGGTGCTGCACGATGGCGTCCATCCCCATCCTTGGGTACTTGCCGATGAGGAAGGATACGTGCTCGCAGTGGCAATCAACGTGCTTTCCACCTGATCCGGCGCATCCCACAGTTCCCGGCGCCTTGGACTCCTCCGCCATGGGTGTGTCGCCCATGTTATCCTGCTTTGGCTCCGTGTGCCGGGCCACAGGCGCCGTTCTGGCTCTGGTAGGCCTCTCCAACGCCTCGGCTTCATGCTCCAGGCTGGGTTCGGGGGCCGTGTGCGCCCTTGTGGGCGGTCTGGCCATCTCCTCCAACTCCGACGAGAAAGCGGTCCGATAACCATCGGAATGCTCCTCGGAATCTGCAGCTGACCACAGCCTGACCGGGCTGGGATCCGTCTCCATCGCCCTGGCTTCCGCCGTGGGTTTTGGGGACCCGCGCTTCCGGTAACGCCGGGCCCTGCCGTTGCTGCCAGTCTCCTCCAACTCCTCCGCAGCAGAGCGGAGATTGCAAGCCTTGCGGCATTGCCTTTCACACATGGAGGCCAGGTCCTCCATGTCTAGCCCATGTCCTGCAAGGGCTCTCCGTTCTGAGCATCTTTGCTCTTCTCGGGCTTCCCAGTCCGGCGTCGACTCCAGGGACTCAACGATCTGCACCTGGGGCGTCCTTGGGCAGGGCTCATGAGGGCCCAAGTCCCCGGTGCGGCGGTAGGGAGCAGGTACTCCTCTGCTACCATAAAGAAGGTCTCTACCAGGACCGGTTCCTGCTGTACCCCTTCCACCATTTCCTGTCACTCCTATGGTCTTGCTTCTCACCACGTTCTGTACGATCTTGCCCTATCCTGCACAATTTCCCACAAAAAATAGTAAAATATGGCTCCTTCACACAACGCCTGATCCCTTGCAATAACCAACTCCCAAATACAATAGTCCAAATCCAAATAATCCACACTGAGGGCTTCCAAGGGTGTTTGAGGTCCCGCGTTGACACTCAACAACTCCTTTCAACACGCCAGTCGTCTCACGGTGCACACGGAGACACGGGCGTTGGGCATGTACATAGAATTGCACCAATAGAATAATGGAAAAAGAAGCCCTGAAATAGGCATATGAACACAAATCAAGCAACATTGGGGGAAGATGGAAACATACACAATCACAGCCATACAGCCCTCATTCCCTGGACTCAAGACCTTCCCTTCACTCGCCAACAAGATGCCCTGAACGCAGTCAAATGAAATGGCTAAATACCATGTGCCAGAAGTCACTACACACACCCCAAAAATGTGTTCCCTTCCAAGCCTCTAAATCCTAGCCCAATAGGGGAGGTGGCGTGTCATGGCCTAGAGTGGCACTCGGGACCATGCCCTACCCTGACATAATTTTGGTTGGACTTGGAGTTGATTGGGCTTGGAGAATTGTTCCATGCAGATGACCTCACAACATAGCAAAATTAGGCAAATCACACCATATTGCCCAAAATTCAATTATGTACTCAAAAATGCATACGGGAAGTATTCATATGCTCCATGCATGTGTCAAACCGGAAAGTAATATACAAGGGTGATATAGACCAAAGGTTCATGCCCAACATAATCCCAACAGTGGCTCCCAAACCCCTCCGGAGATACACATGCCATGCTTCAGGAGTCTACTCACGAATTTGAGACCTAATTTTGTGAGGCCTCGTGTGCCACGCCAAAGTGACCACATGATCCGGCATATGGTGAGGTGCAACAGCGAAGCAGATGCCAACATATAAGCAACATACCATAGTTCACAGATCTCTGGGCACTTTACTGTTAGCCGACCAGTTGAGCACATAAAATACACAAATGAGCATAAAATGAGGTCAAAAACATGCAAATGTTGCCAATTTCAAAGTAATCACAATAGTATATAACTTCGCTAACCCATGGTATCAACATATGGTTCAAAACACATATCCTTGGGACCATTTGCAAACAATCTCCCCACTTGGATCCCCACATGGACGCATGGGGACACCTTCGAACCTCCTCCCAACACGCACCATGAAAATGGGAAAATTGATAGTGGCGCTTGTGGGTCGCTCCGTAAACCTTCCCACATGCACTATATGTGCGGTAGACATAGTCTAGCGCTACGGAGCCCACTGCTGGGACATGGGCAAAGCCCTTGCCACGTATGACTCCACATATCTTCCTACAATCGGAGATATATAACATGGGCTTGAGCATAGCGAAGCACATACCATGCATATAACACATACCCTCAAAAAGTGGCTCCCACCATGGTATGTCATGACCCTCCATGGACATAACTTCACGTTGAAAATATCTAGGAACCCAAGGAAGGTTTCTATGCAACACCAACACTCATGCGGTACACTCGAAAGTCGCATTAAAATATTCGGTTGCATGGTCCAAGAGTTATATATCACTTCCTACCCTCTTGATGATTATCCCTTGCTACATCAGGCATGTGTACACATCAAAGGCGTTTGATGCTCCCTAAATTAAGTTGAGACCAAGGCAAGTCCAGCCCATATCTCAAAATTGGAATTCCTCGCAATGAGCCGGAGATATGATTCTTCAAGGTGGCCTCACAAATCAATTTTGTTTCGACTATATCTCCAAGAAAAATGAAGGAGACAACAAAAGGAAGGTTGATTCGTGATCGAGGAAAAATGTAGGACCACTCGAAATGCATCATATCAAGTGCGGCGACCTCGAAATCGAAAATCCGATTCTGAATGTCTGAAAAAATCAGATTAATTTTGCGAGTGTATAACATGAAAATTGCGGAAGCAACGAACCCTTTTCTGATGAATTTCAACCCTTCATCCGGGTTTCTGCTAAAATATCTGGAAATAACAGTTAACCAATCGGTTACCGCAAAATCGCGAGCCAACTGACAGTCGCCGATACATTGACAATCAGAACGGATAGCTGAAAAATTACGGAAACAATATGATAAAAAAACCCTATTGATTCCTGATATTCTGATATATAAATCTCAGCCGGCGGCGCCTCTGATGTGAATGTGGCCGCTCATAGCCGGAATGGCCAAGCCTATCACACCATCACATCAGGATGGGTCAGGTGGATGGGAGAGTATGATATCAGCCAATGGCGGCTTGCCGGCACAAAGATACAGACCCCAAGTGACCCAAAGATGGCCACGGAAGTCCGAACCGGCTTCAGTTCATAGGTAGGCTTTTGCGTGCCTATCATCGTCCACACACATGTTTGGGGCTTGGGTTGTTATTGTAGGCATTTGTATGATAGGTGCTACATATGATATCATAGTATGTGCATATGAATGGGATGAACGATGAACATTTGAGGTGTTTTTGGCCCTATTTTGCAGCGTTTGTGATCCAATATCCATATGGTTCATAGGTAGGGTTTGGAATACCTATCACCGTCCACACACATGTGTGGGGCTTGGGTTGGTATTGTATGCATTTGAATGATAATAACTACATACAATATGATAGTATGTGCATAAGAGTGGGATGAACGATGAACATTTGAGGTGTTTTTGGCCCTATTTTGCACCGTTTGTGGTCCATTTCCATATGGTTCATAGGTAGACTCTCGTGTGCCTATCATCGTCCGCACACATGTTTGGGGCTTGGGTTGTTATTGTAGGCATTTGTATGATAGGTGCTACATAGAATATCATAGTATGTGCATAGAAATGGGATGAACGATGAACATTTGAGGTGTTTTTGGCCCTATTTTGCACCGTTTGTGATCCAATATCCATATGGTTCATAGGTAGGGTTTGGATCACCTATCACCGTCCACACACATGTTTCGGGCTTGGGTTGGTATTGTATGCATTTGAATGATAATAACTACATACAATATGACAGTATGTGCATAAGAATGGGATGAACGATGAACATTTGAGGTGTTTTTGGCCCTATTTTGCACCGTTTGTGGTCCATTTCCATATGGTTCATAGGTAAGCTTTTGCGTGCCTATCACTGTACACACACATGTTTGGGGCATAGGATGGTATTGTAAGCATTTGAATGCTGGGTAAGAAATCAAATATGATACTGCGGGCACAAGCATGGGAGGAACAATGTAGTTTTGAGGTGTTTCGGCCCATTTTTGCACCTTTCGTGGTCCATATCTACGCTGGACAAGTGTTGCAAATTTCTTGTCATACCTGTCGTTGTTCCAAACCATGCCCTTGTTGCGTGCTTTGTGTGCCAAGAGGAGGTTTTTCCTTTGCATTACGCCTTCCCGGTTAAGGTGAGCGAAGGGTGAAAAGATGGTGATCGAACATGAGATTGCTCAACATCACATACTCTAATATACAACGATTGTCTTACTGCCTTCATGCCCTTGTTCCTTGCTGTTTTTGCCAAGGGCTAAGCAATGGCTCCTTCAAAGAAGAAAAAGGTGGTGATTCCAAAGCCTGACATGCCAGCCTTGGTGCCTGTCGATTGTCATATAGGCAAGGGGGACGTGGAAGAAGGGGCGGAACAAGGAGGAGGCGGAGCATGGGAAAATCACGAAAGTTTGGACCCGGAGCTAGAAAGGCTCCTTGCAGGGCATTGTGTTAAGGAAGACCAAACTGTTGAAGTCGGGACGTTCAGTGACATCAAATGTGGCATGTCCACCAATGTGCAAAGCGGTGAAAAGCGGGTCTTGTTTTGGTACGGAATGCTGATTATACCGAAAAAAAATACCGGGACCAAACAAGAACGACCTATGCATGAGGTTCCCAAATAATTCCTTCTATTGGTTCAAACGCGCTGACGTCTTCCCAACCCTTCCTCCTGGATTGCCCGCCTTCTTCAACGAAGGGCTGTGACGTCCCGGGTGATGAATCATCCGACTACAGCGAGGCACCTTCGGATGAGAGCTCGGAAAATGAAAGTACTGATGATGAGGATGATGGTGACGATGGTGACAACTCGGAGGATGGCGCAAGTAGCAGACCCAAAGCCAAAAAGGAAAGGAAGAAGAAAACTAAACCAAAGCCCCCAAAGTTGAGGAAGTATACCAAAAAGAGTAGGTCGCCAGATGTGTCTGAGGAAGCGTTGGCATCAAGAATAGCCGAAGCAACTGAGCATATGACGCGTATGGGGTTGTTTAAGCAGGAAAGTGCTTACTCAAAACATTATTTGATCAAACTCTGCGTGAACCTGTGTGTTAGCGGTATGAGTTCCAAAACGACACCAGAGATTCTTCGAGCGCTTGAGGACAGAAGTAAGGGTGGAGGCTTCACAATCCAAAAGCTGTTTCCACCGTAAAAACCGCAAGTGAGCTTCAACCCCGTGGACATATCAATTGGAGGCATTGGACAGGCATCTATTGCTGTTCAATGCTTGCTGCTGTTGTTGCTTGCGGTGCGCACATTTTTTCGTTCCACGGTTACCGCATTTGGACTTGCATTGATTGGACACGCTTCATAGGCCAACAGTTCGGTGCTTTGTGTAACTTCGTGTCACTCAGGTTGAGAAGCCCAGAAAGGCAGAGAACCCCAGCACAAAGCAAGACAAAGGCCAGAGCAATGGGGAGTGTAGTGGTAAGGGACGGGAGCTAATGCAGGCAGATGAGGAAGGACGGCAAAAGGTACCCTTCAAATGTTGTCAAATGTTGTTCATTTCGTGCATACCTATCAAATTTTAGGTTTGACGTTTTCGCATGTCTCCAGGAGCACACAGAAAGGAAGGAAGTGGAGAAGGGAGCCAGAGCAGAAGAGGACAGAAACAAGGCGGAGGCGGCAAACGGCCAAAAGCAAGCAGATGAGGAGCAAGAGCAAAAGGTAACCTTCGAAAGTTCTGCAGTTCCTTCTGTGCATACATATCGCGTTTATTTCTCTCCGACTGACCGAGATGGAATTTTTATTTTTGCATGTTCCCAGGAGCGCACCAAACAAGAGGAGGCGGAGAGGCGAGCCCCAAATACAGTGGAAGGGCGGTACTTGGGTCTAGGTACGCACCGACCAAAGCAAGCGGATGAAGAGCAACAGCAAAACGTAACGTTCCAAAGTTCTGCATTCTGGGTCTGTCAATTCTGTGAATACATATCGCTTTAATTTCTCTCCGACTGACCGAGATGGGATTTTTATTTTTGCATGTCCCCAGAAGCGCACCGAGCGAGAGGAGGCGGAGAGGCAAGACAGAGCAGAGGAGGACAGAAAAAAGGCGGAGGCAGCGCACCGACCAAAGCAAGCGGATGAGGAGCAACAGTAAAAGGTGACGTTCCACAGTTGTGCAGTTAGGGTCTTTCAATTCTGTGCATGCATATCGCGTTAATTTCTCTCCGACCGACCGAGATGGGATTTTGCATGTCCCCAGAAGCGCCCCGAAACAGAGGAAGCGGAGAGGCGAGACAGAGCAGAAGAGGACATAAAAAAGGCGGAGGCGGCAAAGCGTCAAAAGCAAGGGGATCAAGAGCGAGAGCAAAAGGTAACCTTTCAGGAGCGCACACGGAATTCTGCAGTTACGCTCTCTCGATTCTGTGCATACGTATCGTATTCATTTCTTTCGGATCGACGGAGATCGGATTTTGATTTTTGCATGTCTCCAGGAGCGCACCAAAACATAAGCAGGCGGACAGAAAGAAGTCGGAGGCCGCAAACCGTCCAAAGCAAGTGGATGAGGAGCGACAGCAAAAGGTAACCATGCAAATTTCTGCAGTACCGCTCTCTCCATTCTGTGCATACGTATCGTGTTCATTTCTTTCGAATTGACGGAGATCGGATTTCGTTTTTTGCATGTCCCCAGGAGCGCACCGAACGAGCGGAGGCGGACAGAAAGAGGGCGAAGGCGGCAAACCGTCAAAAGCAAGTGGACGAGGAGCAACAGCAAAAGGTAACCATGCAAATTTCTGCAGTACCGCTCTCTCGATTCTGTGCATACCTATCGTGTACATTTCTTTCCAATCGACGGAGATCGGATTTTGTTTTTTGCATGTCCCCAGGAGCGCACCGAACGAGAGGAGGCGGACAGAAAGAGGGCGGAGGCGGCGAAGCGTCAAAAGCAAGTGGATGAGGAGCAACAGCAAAAGTCAACCATGCAACCTTCTGCAGTACTGCTCTCTCGATTCTGTGCATACGTATCGTGTTCAGTTCTTTCCAATTGACAAATATCGATATTGTTTTTTGCATGTCCCCAGGAGCACACCGAACAAGAGGAGGGGGACAGAAAGAAGGTGGAGGCGGCAAAGCGTCAAAAGCAAGTGGATGAGGAGCGACAGCAAAAGGTAACCATCCGAAGTTCTGCCGTAACGCTCTCTCGATTCTGTGCATACGTATTGTGTTCATTTCTTTCCAATTGACGGCGATTGGATTTTGATTTTTGCATGTCCCCAGGAGCGCACCGAACGGGAGGAAGCGGAGAAGCGACACGAAAACCGGCAAGCGCAAAACATCAACACGGCATCAGAGCGCAAGACCGAAAGCGAGGGTCCAGACATTATCGCTCTTCCACCGCCTCCACCATTCAGCCGAAAGCAAACAGAGCCTCTCAAGGTTTTTGCATTCCTGTCACTGTACCCCTCAGCAAAATGTAGGATGATCTGCCTGTCCAACGGCCACCAAATCAGCAACTCTTCAAACCCTTGGCAACAGAGAACAGGATCCATGCAAGGTTTCATTGGCGTCAAAAAGGACGCAGAGCTGCGGGGTTCTGACAGTGCCATGCAGGCAGCCATATGCTCTTGTGAGCTCCAAATGCAGTGGCAGGGCGGTACTTGGGTGCAGGCACCAATCAGCGTTGTGGCAACCATTTCGCATACCACGCCACGTTGCTGTAGGCTGTTTTTTGATTTCATTCTTCCTAAGATGCTAGAACCTTCCAGACCGGCAGCCATGTGCTCTTGCGAGCTCCAAATACAATGGTAGGGCGGTACTTGGGTGCAGGCACCAATCAGCGTTGTAACAACTTTTTCGCATACCACTCCACGTTGCTGTAGGCTATTTTTGATTTTCATTTTCCTAAGATGCTAGAACCTTCCAGACCGGGACGGCCCAAACTGCCTGAATGGCAGCTTTCACAGAAATCTCTGGCCAACAGACGCAACCTTGTGAGGTCGTATGCAAAGCAGTTGCATTGCGGGCACCTGATTGCGGAGCATGCAGTCAAGCAATCACTCATTCGAGATGGACTGAGGGCAGGTCCGGCCACATTTGAGCAATTGAGGGATACCCTCATTGCAAAGTGTACGACCCATGATACATGGGAAGATTTCATTCGCGGGCGCAGAAATAATGATGGCAATGGTCAGGGGGTGTATAGGACGGGTGACCAATCTCATGCAGCTTTTGACAGCTGACACGGGGATCGCTACCACACCGGTAGGTGCTTACCTAGACCCAAGAACCGCCCTTCCACTGTATTTGGGGCTCGCAAGAGCACATGGCTGCCAGCATGACGCTGTCAGAACCCCGCAGCTCTGTGTCTCTTTGACGCCAATGAAATGTACGGGCGCCGCAAATGCCAGGTGCTGAGCGTATATCTACCGCAAGCACGTCAGCCACCGCAAGTCCTTCTGCAACTCACGAGATACCTGGACCAGGATGATCACATCACAACCTTGTCGCAGTTTGAGTGCATGGACCTGCTTCCTGCCCTTGAAAAGGCGTTGGAGAGCGGCTGGTGTGGTGAAAGCATGGAGCTGGTTTTTTCTCCTGATTATGCAGCCTACTACCGAACCACAGGGACGCCTCCACCAACAGCAGATTGCTGTTGTGTGGGGTGCTATGGTTCAAAAAAACTCTGGAAGCACCCTGATTGGATTCGGCAGCCTTTGCGGGATCCTCACAACTACCCTTCACGCTGTGCTCCCTTCTTTCGCCTCATGAAATATCGCCTCCACAGCGTGTATGGTGTACACCACTGCAACAATCACGTGTTGGTAAACGGGGTGATCCACCCCCTGTGGTTCTGGACCAGAGCAAACCTGCCTGAGGAATACACTGTCCAATTGAAGACAATTTTGGAGAAACATTTTGCGCGCTTTCCGTACTACCCACCCTTCAAAGAAGCTATTGGCAAAAGGGACTGGTCACCCCGGAACATTGTCACGAAAGATATCCTGAAGGAATATTCTTCTTTGAAAGCCCTGGCCGATCTCTTCCCACGAACGGCAAATGGTCTCACAGTCAGACGGAACGGTGACGTTCTGCAGGACCCAATACACCGATATTTGAATCACTTGCCGATTCTGATGGTCCAACTAAACAGCTGGAGTCCGGAGGGTGTTGACCAGCGTGATGACATGTGCCGTGAAGCAAACCAGCTTTTTTGGGACCTCGGCTTTGCCCTGCGCCGGTTTGGAGTCCCAATTCATTATTTTTTGGAGCACTACACCCCCCACCTGCGCAAACATGGCAACCTCGTGGGCATTTCATTGGAGGGGGGCGAGCATGTCCACTAGCCCCACTCCAAGATGGTGCAAAAACGCCCCTCTCGCCCACGAGGGAAACGCCCAGTGGGGCTAGTGGAGATCATGAAGCAGGTCAGGCTCCGGTTGGGGCTGTGGAGGCAAGGCTGGCTGTCTCCAAGTCTCTGGTACACGCATGAACCGAAATTGCCAGCGGACAATTAGCGGCATACCACCTTCTTGCCACCACATCCCTTGGCTTGTGATAGATATACTACTTTTGGCCGTTTTTTGCTAATGTTGCTAATGTTTCATTGTTTATGGAATGGGGTAGATTTTGGAACGTATTTATGCTGATATTTTCTGTACCCCTCGGTATCTCTCTCCACTTCTGTCGTCCACAGGATCCATTGAAGAGAGCCAATGGGGTTCCGCTGGCGTTGATGAAGCCCCTGATTGACACAATTCAGAAATTGGGCAGAAGTCTGTGGTACGACGTGACTGGGGGCTCAAGGGTCTGTGGAATCGCAGCTGCTGACATCATCAAGCATCTTGAGCGGATCTGCCCTGTGCTCGGAATGGCTTGCCTCGGTGCTGCCAGATTGATAACGCTCACAGATCGTCCCGTCCCCTGTCAGCTGGTTAACATGGAGAGCGTGCCCATGATTTGTCTTGTCTGCTTGGGCCGAGAGGCCAGTCATTTTTGCGTAATGCATACTCTTGACACAATTCAGTACAGCGCAACCCTTCTGTCACTGTCACCAGGTGACACTGTGTTTCTGCCAGTTGAGAAGCACTGGATGCTGCCAAAGTTGTGTCCAGGCATTAATTTTTTTGCTGCCATACCATTGTCGAATTCGCAAAATGCACCATGATTTTGGCTGCACTTGGTCGTGGTCTGCTTTGAAATCGGTCGCGTGATCGCAGCAGAAGAAAAATAAAAAACCGAGAAAAAGACGCACAGCCAGAAAAAATAAAGCGAAAAATCGTCTTTTCTGACCTCAGAAACCCCCTCAACAATTTTACGCCGCTGTTTGGCGAGGTCGCAAAATTTAGGACACTCACAAAAAACCGAAGAACAATAGAGTCGCGACGGCAAAGAAGCTGAGCGTTGCTTGCCCCAAACCACCTAGCAAAATGCGTGCCCTAGCCGCTAAGGACTTGTGCGCGCCCCAAAACAAAACACACACGAACAACTACAACGCTACCGGCCGCCGAAAAACAAGTATGTTATATGCCGCGCAACGCTAAAAAACGACGTAACAAGCACAGCACGGTAGGATGTAGACAAGGAGAGAACAAGTATGTAGCAAACCGCGCCACGGTGGAGATGTACCGCAAGTATGAGACCAAGCATTGCAAGCCCACTTGCATAGGGAATACGACGGCGCCGTAACACGCAAAACACGAAAAGATGCGGGTAAAAAGGAAGCCGCACAAGTATGTTGCATGTCATGCCGCGCACACGGGAAGGACAACGAACAAAGGTGACCAAAGAGGTGCCGGGTGCAAGAATAACACACACAAGCAACAACAACGCCACCGGCCGCCGAAAAACAAGTATGTTATATGCCACGCCATGCATATTGCCGTAGCGCATATCGACATACATAACGCTGTACCAAGCACAATACATAAAAGGATGGCAAGGAGGCAAGTGTACGGTATAAACCGCGCCATGGTGGAGGCATACCGCAAGTGTGCACACATGCGTGCGAGCGCCCTGCCCCAACACGCCCACTCGCATTGGGGGTAAGACGGGGTCGGAACACGCCGACCATGAAAAGAGGTTGGTAAAGAGGGTGCCACGCAAGTATGTTAAATGTCACGCCGCGCACGCCGGAAGGACAACGAACAAGGGTGGCGAAAGAGGTATGTGGAGCCGTGTCGGGTGCAAGTAGGAAATAAACCTACGCCAAACGACACACGCTAAAATACGCCGTAACAAGCACAACACGGTGAGAAATAGGAGAGGGGAGAACACGTAGGAGACATAAGTAGGTAAAGTACCACACCACCGCAAGATTAAGAGACCAACCAAGGATAGCAATGGCAACACGCCATGACACGACAAAACCACTGCCGCCGCACGCCCGTTTGCATAGGGAGCACAACGCCGCCGCGACACACGGAACACGCAAAAAGATGGGTGGGATAGGTATGTTACACCCACGCAAGGAGCATAACGGCGACAAGACACCCATCACACGAGAGGATAAGGAGGGAAAGGAGCAAGGAGCAAGGAGCAAGTATGTTACCGTGTCGTGCCACGCCGCGCACACGAGAGAAGCAACAAGCGCCCGGCCCGCGCCATACACACTTAGGCAACGCGTCGTGTCTCGCTTGTGCTTCGCATCTTCCCACACCTTGCTCACCCTAAGATCAAGAGGATTAGGACACTAAGATTAGGGGGAAAAAAAAACAAGATTGATCAAAGTTTGTCTCCCTCGCAAGTATGGCAAGTATGTTGCATGTCACGCCGTGCACGCGGGACGGACAACGAACAAAGGTGGCCAAAGAGGTGTGTGGAGCCGTGTCGAGTGCGAGTAGGATATAAACCTACGCCAAACGACACACGCTAAAATACGCCGTAACAAGCACAACACGGTAAGAAATAGGAGAGAGGAGCACACGAACGAGGCATAAATAGGTAACATACCACACCACTGCAAGAGTAAGAGACCAACCGAGGATGGCAATGACAAGGTGCCATGGCAGGACAAAACCCCCGCCGCCGCACGCCCGTTTGCATCCTTTCTCTTCGCAGGTCCAAAGGAGAAGGCCCCACGGGAGAGAACGACGAGCCGGCAAGGAAAAAGTCTGAGACACGCACCAGAGCGGAGGCAGGGAAAAAGTGCATGCCAGGAGGAAGGGTGGAGGAAAGGGTAAAGAGCAACGAAGCCAAGAAAGAAACAGGGGGTAGCCAGCAGCCGAGCAAGGGATGCGCAGGGAAGGTGGCACGGCAGGCAAACGGCGAGCACAACACCGCACCTAGGCACCGGAGAGGGGAGCACCAGAGGGACAAGAGAAGAGCGGCACCGCGCACCACGACACGCACCGCACAGACACCACAGAAACTGCACACACCCACACCTGCGCCCACAGCGCATGGTCAACGAGCCCCAGCAGCCCGCCCAGAGGGCGGGCAGCCGGGGAAGGGAGCGCCTGACCCCAGACGCCCCTCACAAGGGTGGACGGCAACCCCCCCGGGGACGCCCTACCGCCACCCCCATAGCGGGCCACGCCGGCCCGCAAGGGCGCGCAACGTGGGGCCGGTGAAGGGTCCCCACGCCCGCATCGACCGCACCCGGGACACACGGGTCGCGGAAACCTGGCTGCCCGCTCCAGATGACGGGCGGCCGGGGGAGGGACAGCGCCTGACACCAGACGCCCCTCACAACTGTGGCAGGCCACCCCCCCCGGGGACGGCCCCCCACCATCCCCGCAGCACGCAGCCCCCACAGGGCATGCAGGCCAAAGGGACAGTGTTGGGCCCCCACACCCACACACCCGCACCCACAGCAAGTGGGTGGCGGACCCCAACAGCCCGCCCAGTGGGCGGGCAGTCGGGTGAGGGACAGCGCCTGACCTCAGACGCCCCTCACAATGGTGGAAGGCACCCCCCCCGGGGACGCCCTTCCGCCACCCCCACGGCGAACAATGCCGGCCCGCGAGGGCGCACGCTGTGGGGCCGGTGCTGGGTCCCCACGCCCGCACCGACCACAGCTGGAATACACAGGTCGCGGAACCCTGGCTGCCCGCTCCAGAGGACGGGCGGCCGGGGGAGGGACAGCGCCTGACACCAGATGCCCCTCACAACGTTGGCAGGCCGCCCCCCCGGGGACGGCCCCCCACCACCCCCGCGGCACGCAGCCCCCACAGGGCATGCAGGCCAAGGGGACAGTGATGGGCCCCCACACCCACACAACCGCGCCAACAACACGTGGGTGGCGGACCCCAACAGGCCGCCCAGAGGGCGGGCAGTTGGGCGAGGGACAGCGCCTGACCTCAGACGCCCCTCACAATGGTGGAAGGCACCCCCCCGGGGACGCCCCTCCGCCACCCCCACAGCGAGCAACGCCGGCCCGCAAGGGCGCACGCTGTCGGGCCGGTGCTGGGTCCCCACGCCCGCACCGACCGCACCTGGGACACACGGGTCGCGGGACCCTGGCTGCCCGCTCCAGAGGACGGGCGGCCGGGGGAGGGACAGCGCCTGACACCAGACGCCCCTCACAACGGTGGCAGGCCATCCCCCCCTGGGACGGCCCCCCACCACCCCCGCGGCACACAGCCCCCACAGGGCATGCAGGCCAAGGGGATAGTGTTGGGTCCCCACACCCACACACCCGCGCCGACAGCACGTGGGTGGCGGACCCCAACAGGCCGCCCAGAGGGCGGGCAGTCAGGGGGGGGACAGCGCCTGACCTCAGACGCCCCTCACAATGGTGGAAGGCACCCCCCCCGGGGTCGCCCTTCCGCCAACCCCACAGCGAGCAACGCCGGCCCGCAAGGGCGCACGCTGTGGGACCGGTGCTGGGTCCCCACGCCCGCATCGACCGCACCCGGGACACACGGGTCGCGGAATCCTGGCTGACCGCTCCAGAGAACGGGCGGCCGGGGGAGGGACAGCGCCTGACACCAGACGCCCCTCACAACGGTGGCAGGCCACACCCCGCGGGGACGGCCCCCCACCACCCTTGCGGCACGCAGCCCACACAGGGCATGCGGGCCAAAGGGGACAGTGTTGGGGCCCCACACCCACACACCCGCGCCCACAGCACGTGGGTGGGGGACCCCAACAGCCCGCCCAGTGGGTGGGCAGTCGGGGGAGGGACAGCGCCTGACCTCAGACGCCCCTCACAACGGTGCAATGCACCCCCCCTGGGGACGCCCCTCCGCCACCCCCACAGCGAGCAACGCCGACCCGCAAGGGCGCACGCTGTGGGTCCGGTGCTGGGTCCCCACACCCGCACCGACTGCACCCGGGACACACGGGTCGCGGAACCCTGGCTGCCCGCTCCAGAGGACGGGCGGCCGGGGGAGGGACAGCGCCTGACACCAGGCGCCCCTCACAACGGTGGCAGGCCACCCCCCCCGGGGACGACCCCCACCAACCCCGCGGCACGCAGCCCCCACAGGGCATGCACGCCAAGGGGACAGTGTTGGGCCCACACACCGACACACCCGCGCCCACAGCACGTGGGTGGCGGACCCCAACGGCCCGCCCAGCGGGCGGGCAGTCGGGGGAGGGACAGCGCCTGACCTCAGGCGCCCCTCACAATGGTGGAAGGCACCCCGCCCGGGGACCCCCGTCCGCCACCCCCACAGCGAGCAACGCCGGCCCGCAGAGGCGCACGCTGTGGGGGCGTTCCTCACAACGGTGGCAGGCCATCCCCCCCGGGGACGGTCCCCCACCACCCGCGCGGCACGCAGCCCCCACAGGGCATGCGGGCCAAGGGGACAGTGTTGGACCCCAACAGCCCGCCCAGTGGTCGGGCAGTCGGGGGAGGGACAGCGCCTGACCTCAGACGCCCCTCACAATGGTGGAAGGCACCCCCCCCCCGGGGACGCCCTTCCGCCACCCCAACAGCGAGCAACGCCGGCCCGCAAGGGCGCACGCTGTGGGGCCGGTGCTGGGTCCCCATGCCCGCAACGACCGCACCCGGGACACACGGGTAGCGGAACCCTGGCTGCCCGCTCCAGAGGACGGGAGGCCGGGGGAGGGACAGCGCCTGACACCAGGCGCCCCTCACGACGGTGGCAGGCCACCCCCCCCCCCCCCGGGGACGGCCCCCCACCACCCCCGCGGCACGCAGCCCCCACAGGGCATGCAGGCCAAGGGGACAGTGTTGGGCCCCCACACCCACACACCGGCGCCCACAGCACGTGGGTGGTGGACCCCAACAGCCTGCCCAGTGGGCAGGCAGTCGGGGGAGGGACAGCGCCTGACCTCAGACGCCCCTCACAATGGTGGAAGGCACCCCCCCCCGGGGACGCCCTTCCGCCACCCCCACAGCGAGCAACGCCGGCCCGCAAGGGCGCACGCTGTGGGGCCGGTGCTGGGTCCCCACGCCCGCACCGACCGCACCCGGGACAGACGGGTCGCGGAACCCTGGCTGCCCGCTCCAGAGGACGGGCGGCCGGGGGAGGGACAGCGCCTGACACCAGGCGCCCCTCACAACGGTGGCAGGCCACCCCCCCCCCGGGGACGGCCCCCCACCACCCCCGCGGCACGCAGCCCTCACAGGGCATGCAGGCCAGGGGGACAGTGTTGGGCCCCCACACCCACACACCCGCGCCCACAGCACGTGGGTGGCGGACCCCAACAGCCCGCGGGCAGTCGGGGGAGGGACAGCGCCTGACCTCAGACGCCCCTCACAATGGTGGAAGGCCACTGATCACTGTCCCTCTTCACCAATCATCCAGTTACTTATGGCCTAAATACCTGAGTTCAACCACTTGTTATTCAGCTTTTCTTCTCAACTTTTCAACCTGATGTAGAGCTCAAGCCGTCATGCTCTGACCCCCAAGCCGCAACCGTACCGCCTTCAGAAATCAGGCAGAGGCCCCAGCGCTGCGGTTGTCTAAAACGGGGCTGCCAAGTCTCATTGAGATAGGGCAGAGGAGAACAGCAACGCGCAGCGGTACTCAGCGCGCGATTGAACTTGGTTTTGGGCTCCCGCCCCTCCCCGAAAAAGCTTGGCGTGCAAGAGCCTTTCCCCCCGGCCTGGCCAGCCAAAAAAGGCGCCGTTCAGTGCAAAACAATGGTGGAAGGCACCCCCCACGGGTGACGCCCTTCCGCCACCCCCACAGCGAGCAACGCCGGCCCGCAAGGGCGCACCCTGTGGGGCCGGTGCTGGGTCCCCACGCCCGCATCGACCGCACCCGGGACACACGGGTCGCGGAACCCTGGCTGCCCACTCCAGAGGACAGGCGGCCGGGGGAGGGACAGCGCCTGACACCAGACGCCCCTCACAACGCTGGCAGGCCACCCCCCCCGGGGACGGCCTCCCACCACCCCCGTGGCACGCAGCCCCCGCAGGGCATGCAGGCCAGTGGGACAGTGCTGGGCCCCCACACCCACACACCCGCGCCCACATCTTGTGGTTAGTGGACCCCAACAGCCCGCAAAATGGGCGGGCAGTCGGGGGAGGAACAGCGCCTGACCTCAGACGCCCCTCAGAATGGTGGAAGGCACCCCCCCCCCGGGGACGCCCTTCCGCCACCCCCACAGCGAGCAACGCCAGCCCGCAAGGGCGCACGCTGTGGGGCCGGTGCTGGGTCCCCACGCCCGCACCGACCGCAGCCGGGACACACGGGTCGCGGAACCCCGGCTACCCGCTCCAGAGGACGGGCGGCCGGGGGAGGGACAGCGCCTGACAACAGACGCCCCTCGCAATGGTGGAAGGCACCCCCCCCAGGGACGCTCTTCCGCCACCCCAACAATGAGCAACGCACCAACGCGCCAACGCACCAGCCACGGGACATCCGCACCCCAGCCCCTGCTCCTAGGCACAGCGACACAACAATGGCGGAACCCGCGGCCCCACGCAAAACACGCCCCCGATCTCCGACGCTGGACGCAGCACACGAGGTCATCAGGGCGCTGGGACTCAGAGACGGCGAAGGAGACCCCCCGCATGGGGACGCGGGCACGGACTCCGACCTGGAGGCAATACCGGCGCCCTCCGCGGGAAGCGTGCCCGCGGAACCTGCGCCGCCAGCGGGCAGCGTGCCCATCTTCTGCCCCGCGTGGAAACGGGGCCACTGCACCGGCGAAGGCTGGTGCCCCAAACAGCACCCTCAGCCCGGCCCCGATGACCGAGCGCTGCTCGAGGTGGGACCCGCGGCCGCATGCGCCGCCCTACGCTACGGGGTGGTGCAGGGCTGGATCCTGGATGAGACCGCACACGGCAGCGTGAACATCCAGGAGGCCGTCGACCGAGTCACCCACGGGGGACAGGCGGCAGTGGCCTTGCACACCCGGGGCCGCCACGGCGGACCTGCAGATGGGATCATTGTGGAGCCCTCGGAAATGGTGCTGGTCCTGGCGGCGGACATGGTCCGAAGGGTGCTCCACGCATCCCGTGTGCGGCGGGCGCGCCCACAGTGGACCATCCAGGTGTACACCCCCCCACGGGCGTGGCCCTTCTCCACGTGGGCGGTGCTCGCCATCATGTGGCACCTGGCACCTGAGGATGTCCCCACAGGAGCCGCGAGGGAAATCGCCCGGGACCTCCACACCTGGCCGGCCGACCAAGATTACCCCTGGCGCACGCCCCGGGGCGGCCTCCCAGTGGCACCCGCGGTAGAGGGGCTCAGCCTCGCGGCAACCCTCCAACGGCACCCCGACAAGAGGGCACGCCACTTCCTGCAGACGGGCACGGTCCCGGCCGCCCCGCCAGACTCCGAGTGGCGATGGGACGCAGGGGAGGCGCAACCGCTGCCGGGCCCCTGCGTCCCCCCGTTGTGGTATTTGCCCATGGGCACCCTGGCCCACGCCACACAAGCCGTCAAGGGGGCTTTCCCGCAGCCGCTCCTCCCCGGCGTGGCCCTGCTCCGCAGCCTGCAGGCGGGGGCGGCCTGGGTACGGTGGAAGGAAGGAGGCGGGCGCTCGAGCCCCTATTTGCCTCTGGTCTAGGGCCAGGCGCTGCTCCACGCCGAGGGTATGGGGACCGTGGAATGGGGGGCGATCGTGCCCGGCACGGCGTGCAGGTGGATCACCGCGGCCGCCCCACAGCCCATGCGATCGCCGCCGGCGTGCCACTGCCTTCTACGGATGGTCCCCTCCTTGGCCCCCCAACACGCCTTTACGTCGGACGTATGGAGGGCAATACTGAGCCACACCAGGGAGTGGCTAATGAACCCGGGTGCACGGTACCCGCCGGGGCCGGTGCTCGAACAGCTCACGGCCCCCACACCCAGGGTTCGCCACACCCTGCACAGGGCGTCGGCTTTCACGGAGCAGCTCAACGACGAGGTGTTAGACCTGGCGCTGGGGCCACTGCGGGTGCGTTACCCGCAGACCCACATCCCAACCGCAGGCACGTCCAACCGCCTAGGCCGCCTGGGTTTGCAGCGCTGCGTCGAGGCCGGGCACCCGGGAGGCGTGGTGGAACAGTGCCTGACGCTCCGGAATCCGTCCGCCGCGCAAGGCAACTGGTACCTACACCAACTCCTCTTCCTACCACGGGCGGCCCCGGAGCACCGCCGGCAAAACCCGTACCACACGCACCCGGAGCGCCGAGGCGCGCAGGGCTTCCCGCAGCCAGTCCCGCCCGCCCTCTCGCCGGGGCAGGGCCCTGAGGCGCTGCAGCAGGGCCCCCCGCTCGACACCGCCACCACGGTACAGCAAAGGGAAAGGACCGGCGCGGATGGTGCCAAACCGGACGTCACGAACTGCGGAGCGGTAACCTGGACGGCGGCCTGCAGGCACCTCGCTCGAGATACCACGGGGCTCGGGCAGTACAGACCAGCGGACCGCACGGCGCTGGCGTCCCTGGTCGCGGCCGTCACCATGGGTCCTGTGGCGGCGTGGCCGGCGCAACTGCTGCCCCACGTCCCCTGCCGCGACACGCAGCCCCGCCAGCCGGCCGCAACGCACGCGCCGACGGCACCCCTCACGGCAGAGCAGCTATACGTCGTCGCGGCGGCGCTGCTGGCGGACGGCGGGGAGAGCTTCGTCCATCACCACGGCCCAGCGCAGATTGCGGGAAGCATACAAGGGCCGCAGCGCGATGCACCCCGGCTGTGGCACGCCACACTCCGCAGGCGCACCCGCGTCTGGGATGCGGGCGACGGCACACCCCCTCCCAGGCCCCAGGAGGGGGAGGCACTGGTGCTGCAGACAGCAGGCTACCAGGCCATCCTGCACGGCCACGCCGGAGGGTACCGGTCGCACGTCCTGGCCCGGGGCCGCTGGACTGTCTGGCACAGCACCGCCAGGCAAGGGGCATTCCCGCCCCTGCACGACGTCGACTGGCAGCAGGGGCGCACCCAGGCCTACTATATGTCGGCGGACCCCTGGCCGCTGGCAGTCCTGCTACACACCGTCAGCGCCCCCAACGAGAGGGAGGAACCGGGATGGGTCAACCCCCCCGCACTGGTGTAGAGGCCCGACCAGGAGGAGCATCTACGGGCCGCGTGGCAGGGAGACGCCATCAGGGCCACGGACGTCCCGGACCTCCACGCGGGGCCAATCACGCACGCCCGCCCGGCGGCTACCCTGGCGGTGGCCCAACATTGACAGCAGAACCCGCAGTGGGTAGTCTGCATGTTCAGCCCGGCGGACGCGCACATAGTCGTCTGCGACCCCGAGCGCCTGCCGGGGCCCGAAGCCGTGGTCCGCGTGGCAGACTGTACCCGCATGATCGTCAAGGCGCCACTGGAGGGCGAACACCACGCCCTCCTGCTCCAGGTCAGGCTGAAGGACAACGCCCGGGCGGCGAGGCCGGGGGTGTGGCCGGCAGCGGCGCACCCCGCTGACCTAGAGCTCCAGCTGGCGGTCCCGACCACAGTGTACCACTGGCTACAAGCCTTCCACGACCTGCGATGGAGGGGCAAACCCGACCGCCAAATCGGCTCCACGCACTGGCAAACGTGGCTGCAAGCAGACGCGCAGCGCGATGCCATCCGGAGTCTCGGGCCCGCGCCCGCGACACGAGCCCTTGATGCGGCGTCCCCGGGCCGCGCGCTGGCGCCACACACGGTTCCACTGGCCAACCTGCCCTTGGAACCAGCGACGGAGGGCGCCATCCAGAAGTCGGTGCCGCTCCCCCCGGCGCGAGGGGCCACGGAACCAACGAAATGCCCCCTGTGTGCAGACAGGTAGTACACACAAGCGGGGCAGTGCTGGAACACCTGGCGTGGCACGCGGTGCACGCTGCAGACCCGGTGGACGACAAGGAGGCGGCCTCCAACATCCTGCAAGGGAGGGCACGGAGGTCCCCATGGCACGCCCCGTACGCCCGGCGCCCCCCGCCCCAGGCGGCCGACCACGCAGACGGCGATGAGGAGGCACCCGGAGCGGCCCCGGGGACCGGCGGTGCGGCCCAACCAGGGTCCATCCCCGCGGGGCTGGCCCCCCTGGCCCCCCTGGCTCCCCTGGCCCCCATGGCCCCCCTGTGGGCCCCGCTGGGAACAGGCTCACACCCCATGGCCCCGGCGCACCCGAATGCCCTGGCTGCGCCGGCGGACCCAGCGGCGATGCCGATGCGGGATAGCTGACTCCAGGAGGACAAGGCGGACGACGCCCTATGGCTCCTCTCGTGGAACCTGCGCAACGGCCTCGTACCGCCAGACCGGTCCCTCCGGGACACGCTCCGGCGGCGCCGGGGGCCGGCGGCCTGTACCGACAAGGAGCACCTCATCACCGGCATGCTACCCCAGGAGGGGGGCTTTGCCATCATGCTCCAGGAAACAGGGATCGCCACCCGGGCGCAGCAGATGCACATGGCCGCGGCACTCCGGGACAAGGGGTACACCCCCTTCTTCAGCAGCCGGCTGGCGGAGACGGGAGCCACTTCCACCTCGGGAGGGGGGGGCCTCCTCACCGCGGTCAGCAGCAAGTACGTGGCGGAGCACGAGGTGCTCAGTTTCACGGAAATCGTCCCCGGGAAGGCCGCGGCCCTGGAGATCCGCACAGACGGGGGAGGCCTCACCCTCATCAACGTCCACGGGCTGCAAGCAGGCTGCTCCCCGTGGGCGGGACGGGCGGCGTTCTGGGTGCACATACAAATGTATGCCACGGCACGCAGCCTCGGTGGGAGACACCCGGTGGTCATCGCCGGCGACACCAACATCTACGTGGATGCCACCACCAACCCGGCCACGGAGCACTTCCGCGCGGGCTGGGAGGTCTGCGGTTTCCGGAGGGCCACGGCAGGCGGCGAGGAGGACATGACCACCACGCTCCACCCCTCCAGGCACAGGGTGGACACCTTCCTGGTCAGCGAGCCCCTCCTGCCATGGTCCCTGCGGGAAAGCGTCTGGGCTCGCGGCATGGCACACCCCCAGGTGATCGGCTCGGACCACCTCCCGGTCTGCCTGGCCCTGCCGGGCATCCTTAGCGAAGCGGGGCACGCGGCGGTGCCCACCCCCTACAGCCACACGGAGGGCCGCCTCCTCCCGTACGACGCCGAGGCCGCGCCCGTCCAACACTGCCTGTGGGCGGCGGTCACCGCCGCGTAGGATGAACCCTCCCTGGCGCCCTGGCTGGCTCCCGCAGAGCAGCACGCCTACGAGTCCATGCCCGCGGCTGCGGTGGACAAGGTGTTCGAACACTTCCACGCGGCGCATGACGCCCTGGCGCGTGTGGTGGGACGCCGGCAGCCGTCCCCGGCGGGGACGGACCCGGCGGAGGGGGACCCCCCGGAGAGCAGAAAGCGGCTCCAGGCGGCGGTCCTCCGCTATGACACCCTGGCAGCGTGCGCGCCGGCGGCGTACCAGGCGGACGCGGCACGGCATGGCATCCGGTCTGAGGCGGCGCTCCGGCTCGCGGAGGAGCTGCGGGGTGCGTCGCCCGGGTTCCGCCCGACCACACAGGGCCAGCTACAGGAGGAGCTGGAGAGGCAAGCAGCCGCCCTCGAGGAGGACATTCGCCAACTCCGCGCACTCCTGGCGGCAGACCGCAAGCGCGCCATCAAGGACTTCTGGCGCCCCCACGCCCCCGACATCGCCCAGCGATGGAAAGCCGTACGGGGAGCCATAGAGGTAGAGGCCCCGGGCCCGTCAGGCCTCTGGAACGTGCGGGTCCCCAACACCCAAACGCTCCTCACGGAGGCCCACGGCGTGATGTTCGCAGTCCGCGCCTTCGGGCAGGAACTGTATGACAGATGCCCGGTGGACCTCTCAGGCTTCCAGGCAGTCCTCGGCCGCCATGTCCCCCGGGTCCCTGATGGTGCCTGGACACAGGTCCGGCAGTACTCCATGCAAGACCTGCAGTTCGCCCTGGACAAGGCCAATGGCAAGGCCCCAGGTCCCAACCACTTGAAGGCCCGTTTCATCAAGGCCCTCCCGGCACCCGTCCAGTGGCTCCTGGTCCATTCCTATCAGGCCATCCTCCGCGGCGCCCCGCCGCCGATGCACTGGAGGGACGCGCACATCTGGCTCAGCCCCAAGGTACCGGGCTCCGCCAGACTGGACGACTACAGGCCCATAGCCCTGGGCCAGCTGGACATGAAGCTGCTCACGGGCCCCCTCACCCAGGGCATCACGGAAGTGCTCACACGGCACGGAGTGGTCAGCGACTGGCAGCAAGGGGCCCTCCCTGGCTCCAACACAGGCCCCCCACTGTTCATGGCGCAGCGGCAGCTCCAGCGGGGAAGGCCCAACTACGTTTTCTCCTTCGACGCCCGCAAGGCCTTCGACACTGCCCCGCACGGCGCCCTCCACCTCATCCTGCACCACCTCTCCGTGCCGCCGGAGGTCATCGACCTCCTGCTCTTCCTCCACACGTGCGCCAGGCTGCGCATCGTCACCGCACACGGGCTAACGCAGCCCATCCACATGCTGCGCGGCGTCCGGCAGGGCAACTCCGAGAGCCCCCTGCTGTACGCGCTCCTCCTGGAGCCCCTGCTCAGGGCACAGGGGCACCGCCTGCGCCCGCCGGGAGGGGCCGAGCAAGGCCTCATCCAGGCCTACATCGACGACCTGCTGGTAGTGGCCCACAGGCTGCAGCACTTCTTCGAGGGCGTGGAGGCGGTGGCCGCGTACCTGGGGATGATGGGCATGGAGCTCAGCCCCCGCAAGTGCGCCATGGCCACCACGGAGGGGGTCCCGGTCCTGCAGCTGCGCCTCTGTCCCCACCTGGAAAACCCATGGCACTGGGTACCAGCGGCGGACTCCGTCCCCTACCTGGGACTCCAGCTGCAGCCAGACGGGGAGTTCTCCCTGCAGCGCAAGCACCGGCTACGCCTGGCGGCGGTGCACCACTGCTGCCTCAACACCCTCGCGCCACCGAAAGTGGTGCAGGACGTCTTCCTGGCGATCCTCGGGGGGGTGACGCAGTACGTCGCCCCTTTCATTGCCGACGACTCCGACACTGCGCGCCACCTGGACCACTTCACGGTCCAGGTCGCGAAGGACAGGGCGCGGTACGCCTTCGACGCCTCGCGGGACAGCCTGCAGGATGACCGGCCCCTGGGGCTCACACAGGTGCCAACGCGGTGCCAGCAGGCAGCGGTGGCCCTCGTGGGTACACTCGTCCACCACCGCTCAACCACCGTGCGCGCCGAGGTCACCAAGATGTTCTGGGAAAAAGCCGGCGCGCACGGAATATGTCCCGAGGTGCACTACCCCGTCCCGGTGTTTGCCACTCTAGCGGGGGACGACTGGGTCCACCGCATACCCCGGGCCCTGGCCGCCCTGGGAGTGGGGCTGTACAACCCCATTGCGTGCCCCAGGGCGGCCCACGTCCAACTACAGTCCCCGCCAGGCAACATCGTCACGCTGCGCACCGCCAAGCTGCGACACCGCGACACGTGCCGCCTGACGGTGCCGCACACAACGCCGTGGCATGGGCACCACGGGCCACGCCACCCCTTCCCCGACAACGACGACTTGTGGCCGACGGCGGTGCGGGAATGCCTCAATCAAAGCGCCGGTGAACACCTCCACTATTGCCGCCGCGAGCAGGAGCCCACCAACCACCCCGGGTGACGCGACGCCTTGGTCCACCTCTTCCACACCACCGGCACACGAAACCCCCGCCTGAGACTCGTCCAGGCTACGAGGGCTAAGCAGGACGCCCACACCGGCCCACGGGTGACCCCGGATGGCCTGCACCTCCACGTCGGGGGCTACCGCCGCCGGGGCGGCCTATCCCCCCCCACGCGGGGGGCGGCGTACCACCCGCCGGCAGCCCTCATGTACATCCTCCACGACGTACTCGCGGAAAGCGAGCACCGAGAGCCTAACGCGGATGTGGCGTGGCTCGAGCCCCTGCGCCCCCGGCCCCACGCGCCGACGCCGCTGTGGTTGGTGACCACGGACGACCAATGCACCCGAACGGGCTGGCAAGCGCAGCTCCAGACCGAGTGGGTAAGAGTGCAGGTGGGGGCAGGCTAGCCCAAACCCCGTGGACTCCCCCGTGGCACCGCCCTGCTGGTAGCTACTGGGGTGCCGCACGACCCACACATGGCAGTGCACGCGCTGGAGGACCAGCCGGAGGACACGGGACACCTGGTGGTGCACCAGCGCGGAGGCCCGGCGTGGCTCAAGGAACATGTGACGGCACTTCGGTCCTGGGCAAGCACGATCGCCGGAGCGGAAATCCGGCTGCACGACCACCCGGCGATCAGCCCCGGCGACACCAGGGCGCTGAGCGTGGATCAACTGACCCCCAGCCACCCCGACGTCCGGTGGCACTCCGCCAACCTCAACGCGGGGTGGCTCAGCCCCACCGGGTACTACTGGATCCCGGAGGCCTGGGGCCACACCTCTTCCGACGCGTCAGGGGGCGAACCCTGCAAACACGCCACCAGCGTCGCTCTCGCCGCCGACCTAACCCGCACGTGGGCGGTGGCCATCTCGGGCACGGTGCCCGACGGGGAGGGGGTGGCCGCCTCCCTCCCCCTACAATACGGTGCCCACCGACCATGGGTCCACACGGTGGACGCCGAATTCATCCTCCACCTCCTCCGACACGCAGATCGCGAGCGGACCACGGGGGTCCCCGCGGGCGCGACGAAGGTGGTCAACCAGATGCCCCTACGATGGCTCCGGGACGGCCTGTGCGCGCGGGGGCGACATGCCGGGCACCCGTTCTGGTACTTCCGAGCCCCCTCGCACCACAGTGACGCCCTACTGCACAAGGCAGACCCGGCGGCATCCCAGGACACCGTCCTGCAGAACACGCCCCCGGACCCTGGCCACGCCCAACTTATTGTCGCCGGCCGTGACGGCGGCCTCGATCTACGGCCCCCCACGATGCGGGCGCTCACCGAGGTGGCGCAGCGGGCGCAGACGGACCATGCGCTAACGCACGGAGGACACACACTTTTGGGCGCGGCCCACGCCACAGCCTATGTCCACGCCCGGGACCTCACCGCGACGGCCACCAACCGCCGGGAGCTGCGGGCCAGAGACGGCCACACGCCGGTGCAGCGCAGGCTCCGCAGCCGTAAGCAGCGGCTCTCCGGCGTCGCCGTCCTCCCACAACCGTGCCTCCTACGCGGCGGCCCGGAGGAGACCCCGGTGCACATGCACGTGAAGTGCGCCCACTCACGCCTCCTCTGGCCCCACTACCGCCAGGCGGGACACGAGGCGGCCCGCCACCTCCCAGCCGGGGACAAAGCCCTGTCGGTGGCCTCGTGGCGCTCCGCAGGCGCCACATGGACGGAAGTCTTCTGCTCCGGACTGGTGCCCGAGGACGCGGAGGCGCAGCTCCGCGCCATAGCCCGCTACGACCCGCCGGGAGGGACCTCTGTGGAGGATTTCCTCCACCACATGCTCCGGCTGGGGGACTTCGCATGGGAGCTTTGCAACCACCGGCTGGAGCAACTCCTCCGCGAGCCCCTAAGCGCGGCGGCCCGGGCCCACCGATGGCTCACCGCAGCGGAGGGCGATCACCCCCCCCCTCCCCCGCGCCCTGTCAACGACTTCGTAGCCTGCCTCCGTGTCGTGAGTGGCACCCTGGAGTGCCCGCCACAAGAGGGCCCCCATCCGTACCAGGGCCTGCCGGGGGGGTTCTCGAAGCACCTACAAGACGCCCTCTTCCCACCGTGGATCATCGGGCGCGGCTCCATGACCGCGTGGGAGGCACGCATAGTGGGTGAGGCGTGGGCGCGCGAGTGGAGCCGGTGGTGCGCCGCCACGCGCGCCCCGGAGACCCCTGCGCAACGATACGCCGCCATTCCGCTCGAGGGATGGGGGCCGGACACCCGGCCGAGACCCACCGTGATCCGCGGGGCAGGACCTGACCACCCCTGGGACGCGGCGATGGGGAAATGGCTGCAAGCGGCCCCGGGGCCGCAAACAGAATGGACTGGGGACGTGTCCTCACTCGTCAGGACACCCGTCCCCCCCCGCATCGTCCTTCACGCTACGGAGATACGCAAATGGGGACACGCCGCGGCCACCATCCGATGGCACCCCCCAGAGGACGGGGCCGCCCAGCTTCCCGTGGCGCACTTCAAAGCTGGGGGGCCGCCATACGACGATGCCCTGTCCCGGCTGGGCTACACCCAGGGGCCCTTGCTCCTCATGCTCCCCACCGACATTGCATCCGCGCTGCGCCAGGAGCTGGACGGCTGCGAAGGGCTGCAAGTGGGATGGGAGGCAGTCGCGGACGGCACCCTCCTGGCCCTCCTCCACCGGGACGCCGCAAACGGGTGCCAATGGGATGCGCTGGCGCCCCACCTCACCGGGTGCCACGTGTACATGGCAACCCTTCCCCAGGGGCACCCCCGCCCGGCGTGGGCAACCTCATTGCCGCCGTCCACAACCATGGGATTCTCCCCGGCGACACGTGGCGGGAGGTCCAGCGGAAGACGCTCGGCAGGGACTACCGGCGCCGCGTCCGCTCCCGCCTGCTGGAGATCCGGGACCCCCTCCGACAGAGGTGGGACGACCTCTGGCTCCGCCATCTCGACCCTTGGTCGCCGCCCTCCCACCTCCCACACACCTGCCGCCTCTGCGGGGAATGTGACACCGTGTCCTCCGCAGCGTCGACAGGCGCCAACAGGTGCGCGCGGTGGGCCCAGGTGGCCGCGTGCCCCTGGCCCGAACCTTCCGCAGGCTGGCGCAGGCGCACAGAGGAGGAGGCCCTGCATCGGCGAATCGAGGGGGCACACGCCCCCTCACACGAACGCGCGGGCCCCGCGGGCGCTGCCCTTCTGTGGATCCACGTGCACCTGCGGAACCCCACATCCATTGCGCACCTGTCGCACATGTTCGCGCCCTGACCCCCACCCGCCGCCGCCCTTTGCAGAGCCCGCAGTACCATGCCGCGCCGACGGGGGGATTGGCCGGGACACGCCAGGGCCCGCCGCAATGCGCAGGAGGCAACCGTCCGGGGCATAGTGGCGGACGCGGTGGCGGAGGCGCAAGAGGCGCACGCTGCCGCACGGCGTGACCTGACGGGCAGTGCGAGGGCTTCCCTCAACGAGACCGCCCTCCCGGCCGTCCGCGCCCTGAACGGAGCAGGGGCCCCTACTCTGCTCCCGGCGATGCACTGGATCGTGAACGCCATCCAGCCAGGGCTCGTCAGCCCGGAGGCGGCCCTCTACGGGCACTGGATGGAGTGGCACGAGTCCAACCGGTCGGGCCGACCCCTGTCAATGGGGAATACCCTGCGGCTGACGGGAGCGGGGTCCGCCATGTCCCTCCGCAGCAGCGCCCCAGCCCTGCTGCACGCCCTCAGGATGCGCTACCCCGAGGACGCCGCCCCGTACCTGAACCAGGCGCGGGCCACATACCCGGGGGGAGTGTCCGAGCTGAATGCGGCGCTCCACCTTCTACACCCACGGGACGAGGACGTGGAGGTGGGCGAAATCACGGTGTTCGTGGAAGGCGCGGACGAGGCGCCCGCCCGCCCCCGGCCGACCAACCCGGTGTACGACGGCACCAGGCCGACCCCCCTGTACGCCATTGTATGCGAGACGTTCCCCAGGGAGCCCACCTGGTACCCCGCCCTCCCGCCGGCGACGCACGCGCCCCGCGGCTGGGCCAACTCAGACCTGTCCCCCCCCCTCTCCAGAACCAGGGGTGCCCACCACAGGGGGCAGGTCCTCTGGCAAGAGTGCCCTGGCACCCCCCTGCTCCTCCTCGTCGTCGCAACCCGCAGGGACCGGGAACGGGTCCTGGGGATCACCCCCACCCACCTCTATGGGGCAGCAGCCGTACCCCGCCCCCCCCTTCCAGCGCCCGCGGCGCGGGACGGGGTACACACCTTCCTGCGAACACAGGAGGTCACCGCCGTTACGGGGGTCCACCTAGTGCGGCTCCGCCAGGCACCACCCGACGATCCCCGGGGGCCCAGGGCCCTGAGCCCCGCCCCAGACTGGGAGCTGTGGCGCGACAAGTGGGCCGCGTGGCTCCTCCACCTCCCCTCCCAATGCCGATGGATGGCCGCCGGCCCCTGCCCGTACGGGGCTGACGCCACAGCCGGCCCCCCACCCCCTCCCCCCCTCCCCCCCGCAGAGCACCGCACGGCACTGCCCACGGCACGACACTGATGCACCGGGAGGTAGTGGGAAGGGCGCACCTGCCACCACGCATGCCTACCAGGATAACAGTGATGCCAAACTCCGATGGCTCCCCCCAGCAGGACGACCGCCACCACCGCTGGTCCCGCTCCGGCTCCCCCGTCTGCCCGGAGTGGACGGGGGACACCCCCGCAGAGCGCGAGGAGCGGAGGCTGGGGGAGGCGGCGGTGCTGGTCGGGCCGCCGCCGCCGGCCCGGGAGCCTGAGCCAGCCGAGGTGACCGCCCCCGCCACCCAAGCAGCAAGCCCTGCCGCCCCGCCCCAGGAGGGGGCCCGAGACGCGCAGGAGCGGAGACCGCAGCCCCAGCGAGCCACGCCACGGCCCCGACCGCGGCCCCCGGCACGCTGCCGTCACGGGGGGTAGCCCCGGCGCAGGAACCGGGTGCGTCGCCGAGGGCTACCGCAGCCGCAGAGGGGAGCGGGGAGGGCGCGCGAGGGGTTGCGACCGTGCCCCCGGCGAGCCGTGCCACCGCCTCTGCCCACCACGCCGGGGCCCCCAGCACGCCGCAAAAGCAGCAGAAGGACTCACACGGGCCACCGGCGCCTCGCCGGCGGCTGCCGCAGCAGCAGCAGTGGGCAGGGAGACCGCGAAGTACCGCGCCCACGCCAACCCCACCCACACCCACACCAGCCCCCCCAAGCCGTTCCGCCCCAAGCCCTTCCCCCCGGGGCGGACGCGGCACATCCGCCCCCTGGCGCCCGAGCGCTCGCCGCCGGGCGTCACGATGCCGCAGCTGCAAAGACAGCGGGACGCCCGGCGCGTGATCCAGGAAGGAGGGGACGGCGCTCAGGCAGAGCTGCATGCCAGCCACGGGGGCGCGGAGCGGGGGACAGGAGGCGACAGGGGAGGTGCCCAGGAGCACGCGCAAGGAGCGGGTCAGGGCACGCGCGGCAGGGAGCAAGGGCGCAGCAGCGGAGGGGGACAGAGCGCGGGCAGCGGATGGCGCGACCCAGGGCAGGGGGCCGGGAAGGGGCCAGGGCACGGGAAGGGCGCGCAGCGGCGCGGGCAGGGCGCCCAGGTGCAGGGAGCGAGGCGAGGGACGGTGGGCGAGCGGGCAGGCCAGCGCCTGGGTGACAGGGGGCGGGACCCACGGCACGGGCAGGGGGCCGGAAGGGGGCCCAAGGGCAAGGGCAAGGGCGGCACGGGCCCCGAGCGACAGGCGGGACGGGGCATGGCAGCCCGGGGGGGAGGGCGGGTCGAAGGGAGGGGGGCGGGGGGCGGGGCGCCCCCGCAGCCGGACGTGCAGCCGGTGAGGTGCATTCCCCCCGGCATCCAACAGATGCTGGCGAACCACACCCACCACCACCACCACCTCCACCACCACCTCTACAACATCGACCCCGACGCCGGCGAGCTCATCCCTCCCCAACCCCCACGACCCCGGCACCAGCCAGCCCCCCCCGCGGCGGGACCGGAGCCGGCGCGGATGGCCTCGGCGGGGGGGGGGCGGGGCGCGGCATCGGCGCCGCAGGCACAGGGGCAGCAGGGGGAGCCGGCGCGAGGGGCAGAGGGGGCCTGGCCCTGGGACCGGGACTGGGGCACGGTCCCGGACCCTCTGGGGGATGAGGCCCTCCCCCTGTTGGGGGAGGTGTACGGGTTGTTGGGCTGGGCCAACCAGGGGACCACCAGGGGGTTAAGGAACCGGCCCTTCGATGCCGTGCTCCTCCGGAGGGACGGAGGAAACCGAGAGGTACCCCCGGGGGGGTGGGCAGCCCCAGAGGACCACGAGAGGGTCCTCAGGTCAGTGATCTGGGCGGCGTGGCCCGACAGGGGGCCGACGTGGCCGTCCTTCCTGGAAGGGGGAGCGGTACTCCGCATCACGGATGCGGACGCCAACAACTGGCTCCCCCGGGCCTTGCGCAGCGCCCTCGCCCACTGGCGCTACCGCCGGCACAACCCGCCGCCGCCACAGCCCCAGCCCCCACACAAGCAGCGGCGCAGGTGACGGCCCAGATGGCGGACGCGAGAAGGTGGGGGGGGGAGCTGGGCCCCCCGACCCACGCCCCCCCCACGGTACGGCGTGACGAAGGAGCGCGCGCCACCTCCCGCGGGAGGGAGGGCGGAGACCACGAGCGCGGGGGGGGAACCTACTGCCCCGCAGCCCGCTAACCGCTGACCGCTAACCGTCACGGCTGCCCCCAGCCGGCCAGCGCCACGCAACGACGGCAGGGGGGACGAGGGGCCCCAGCGAGGGCCTGCACGAGGGTCCGACCGTAGGTAGAGGGGGGCGGGGGAAGAGTGCGACCCCCCAGCCGACAGCTGGCCGCCGGGGCCGGGACCGCCATGCCGCCCCCCCTCCGCCGTCAGGGGGCGGCGCCAGGGGACCAAAGAGCCCCCCCACTCCCCCCCCCCCCCCCCTCCCCCTCAGGCTCAAGAACGGACGGAGGCAGATCAAAGAAACGGCGGCCCCGCATCCCCCCCGAAGAGGCCGCTGCACCCGGGGTGAGGGGGCACCACAGCCAGGGCAGGCGCCTGCACGCCCTGCGCGCTGCCGGCCGACGGTGGACCGGCGGCGCCCAGGACGGCGCAAACTGAGCGGCCCCTACAGAGGCCGGCCCAGGGAAGACGGCAGCGCGAACCAGGGCGGTGGGGTTCCCCCCCCCTCCCCCCCCCCCCGCCGCACTGACCCATTGGCGGCCGACCGGACCGCGTCCGACGCCCGCGGCCGCCCGGCAACCCCCACGGCACGAGTATACCCCGGGGGGGAACGCCGGAGACAACAGAGGGCAGGCCGACGCCCGACGGGGCGGGGGGGCGGGGGGGCGGCCCCCCCAACCCCCGCCCTCCGCTCCCCCTCCCCAGCTTGGGAGCCACAGGAGCGACCCTCCGCCCCCCCGGAGCCGAGGGGACGCCCCCCCTCCCCCAGAAGGGACCGCGACGCGGGGGGGGGGTAATGCGGCTGGACCTGCACACCGCGCGCCCCAGCGCCCCCAGCCGCCTGCTCCCGCGGGGGTCGCGGCCGACAGGCGAGCCCACACCAGCGCGCCGGAGCGACGCGCGGACCAAGCCTGGGGGCGGCGGACGGCGGCGCACCAGAACAGTATGGAGGCCGCGCCCCCCATGACCCTCCCATGTCCACAGCCCACTCAGGGAGGACAGAGGGGGGGTTCAGGCCTGCAGGGGCCCCAAGGGAAGCGGTCCACGGGCCGCCCCTCATCCCCCCCCACCCAGGGGCGGCCCCGAGACCCCGACTGCACGCGCACGCCGGAGGGGAGTGCGCCAACGACACGAGGGGGGCCAGGATGGGGAACCGCGGGCCGCCACCCAGAGGGGGAGCAGGGAGGCCGCGGCGCGACCCCCCCCCCCAGCCCCCCCACCGGCCTGCAAGCCGCGTGGGTCCCGGCCCCCACCCCCCGAGGCAGGGGGGATGGTCCCCCCTCCCCCCGCCCGAGAGAGGAGCCAGAGCGCGGCCCCAACCCCCGCCCCAGCCGCCCGCTCCCACAGGAACCGCGGGGAACAAGCGAGCCCACGCCAACACGCCAGGACGCCGCACAGATCGCGCCCAGTGAAGGCGGGCGAGCACGAACCGTAGTGGTATGGGGGGCCACGCCCCCCATGGACAGAACGACGCCAGTGACACCCGCTTTGTTGCCTGCCCAGGGAAGGCAGAGGGACGGAACGAGGCAGAGCGACCCCCCGCCCTACAGGCCCCCCCCGGCCGCACAAACGGGGGGCACGGCGCACGCCCCCCCCCCCCCCCCCCGCCCCCGCCCGCCCCCCGGCACACGAACGCCACGGACCTGCCCCGCGGCACGCAGCCCCCACAGGGCGTGCAGGCCAAGGAGACAGTGTAGGGCCCCCACACCCACACGCCCGCGCCCACAGCACGTGGGTAGCGGACCCCAACAGCCCGCCCAGTGGGCGGGCAGTCGGGGGAGGGGGAGTGCCTGACCCCAGACGCCCCTCGCAACAGTGGAAGGCATCCCCCCCCGGGGACGCCCTTCCGCCACCCCCACACCCCCAAAGCCAGGGAGGGGGGAAACGGGACCGGACCGCCCCCCCCCCAGCACGCCAGACGGAGCAAGGGACCGGGGCAGGACACGCGGAGGCGCACGGACCACGTGGAACGGCCCTACCAGCGCCCAGTGCCGGGACCGCGCGAGGTGCGCACGCCAAACCACCCAGGGGGGGGGGGAGCGGACGCCGCGGGAGCGCGAGCGCACACACACGCAAAGGGCACGCGGGGACTACCAGAAGGGCAACCGGACCGAGCTCGCGGAATCCACAGACCGCGTGGAATGGCGTACCAGCGAGCGAGGGTATGGGACACCAGGACAGGACGGCCCGCCACACGCAGCGCGGGACACGCGGGGCGGGAAGGGGGAAACGGGAGAGACACAACACCAGGTACCGGCCCGAACCCCCCGAACCGGCCGCGAGCGCCGCGCACACACGGACGGGGCACTGCACCCGCCAAGGCAGTAGTGGCGCACTGCGCCACGCCCCCACCCCTAGGCTCGGCAGCCTCCGCGCCACCCCAAGGGGGTCCCACTGGCGACAAGCCAGTAGCACGGGCCCGGCGGCGCCGGCGCCCCGGGCGACCACGCATTAGGGGGGCGACGCGGTGGGTAAGCTCCCGCAGCCACGGCTGCGAATTGATGCACTGACCGGGGAGTGGCGAAACGGGGAAGCCGGAGAGGGACGGGGCTCCGAGCCCTGTGAACCCGGGGGACTCCGCCACCAGGCAGGGGGTGCGTCTTGGAGGGCCCCGCACTAGGACCCGGTGGAGAGGATATCACCTGGCCCGACCAGGTGGCCCCCCGGGGCCGAAAGGCGTCTAGTACCCGCAAAATCAAACCTCAAACCTCAAACCGCAAAATGCACCATTCGTACCCGACGATAGCTGTTGGATCAGCAAACATTTACGGCCGTCCAGTGTGACCTGGAGTGACCTGCAGCACGGTGACACTGTGCAGATGTATGACGGCCTAAACGATGCTTCGGTTCTGCTGCACACCCAATTGTTGTGGAGGACAACTGTGCGTTGTCCCGGTCTGTCGCGAAAAGGGCAGCGCCTGTCCCCAGGCAGGTCAACAGTCCAGCTTGAACGGGGTGTCACTGTTTTAATATTAGCCGTGATTCCTACCAATCCGGCTTCCTGGGATGTCGTCGGCGTCTGTGGATCCTGCTGTACGGCAGGGCCGGACGACTTCAGATCTCTTCTGCGGTAATCAGAATCCAGCCTCAGAGAAATTGCCCCGGCTGACAAGCACAGCTGCGAAGCAGGGAAGACCTGGATGGAAGGTTTGTATTCCGTGCAGTGCATTTATTTCCAGGTTCCTCAGAGGTGTCAGTCCTGCGGTCCGCACCAGGGCAAGCATGAACTGGCATATGAGGAAAGTCGGCGGAGCACACGTCTCCCTGAGATTACAAACCTCAGTACCACAGCGGTGAAGAAGGAATCTGTCACTACAAATGGGAAACCGAAACCGAACCCGAACCGGAATTCAACCACAAAGCCACCACCAAAACGGAAACCAAAACCGAAACCAAAGCCAAAACCAAAACCAAAAGGCCATAAAAAGGACAGCCCACCAAGCAAAAGGCAGAAGAAGGAAGAGACGGGCAGTGGGACGGTAAAAGAAGAGGCTAACCTTGTTCAGCGGCTCTTGGCTGCACTGCAACAAACAAACCAACAACAAAACAACCTAAAAAGCTGCCTGAAGCGCAAGCGCGGGCAAGGTGAAAACAGTGAAAATACGAGACAAAAAAAAGAAGGGTTAAACGGGAGTCAGGAGAGCACATGTCTCAGCACGTGTCTCAGGTGTCTCAACAGGTGTCTCCGAACGCCCCTGGAAAGGTGTTTCCGGTGGAGCCGCAGCAGCAGCAGCAGCAGCAGCAGCAGCAGCAGCAGATGCACCAGCAGGCCCAGCAGCAGCAGCAGCAACAGCAGCATATGGGTCCTTTGCAAATGAACATGCCAGTCACCATGCCCATGGCCATGCCAATGCCAGCCATGAACATGCACCAGCTCAAAATGCCCATGCAGCCCATGTAGCCCATGCAGCAGCTTTGTTGGACCATGAACAGCATGCAGCCCTTTGATTTTCCAATGTACCGGCCCTATTAGCAGCGCGTGCATATATGTCTTTTGTTTTTTTCCCTCTCCAAAAAAAGAAATAGTGCTGTTTAGAGCTTGGAGATTTAAGTTTATTGCTGTGTTTGTGTTATATCTCTGGAGGTGCAGATCCCTGAGCTCTGTGTTCATTATGCACTTTGTGCGATGTTGAACTGATTGAGGGAACCAGATGCTCAGATACTCAGACTGGTGCGGCTTGTTGCGATTGTCTTTTGTTTTCATTACCATTGGTGGTCCCTTGGATTCGATTGCACGAACGTTTTGTAGGATCATTGACGACCCCCGGGGTCGGGGACGGACCCACTGAAACGTGTTTGCAGTTGTATTGGAGCAACATATTGGGGGTTGCAGGGCCGCCAGCACAAAAAAAAATCAGTTTTCGCCCAAAAATGGCCATGAATTGCTAACGTTTTGCCGAAAACAGTGCTTTTTTTGGTATTCATTATGCACTTTGTGCGATGTTGAACTGTTTGAGAGAACCAGATGCTCAGACGCTAAGAGTGGTGGGGCTTGTTGTGATTGTCCTTTGTTTTCATTACCATTGCTGGTTCCTTGGATTCGAATGAACGAACGTTTTGTAGGATGATTGCAGCCGCCAGGGTCGGGGACGGACCCACTGAAACGTGGTTAGAGTGGTAATGGACTAACCTATCTGGGGTCTTTTTGGGTACAAAACCTATTTTCATGGTTTTTTTGTGCCTATACTATACTATACAGGTACACTGGTGTGCAGCACTGTTCCGCAGCACCACCCCAGAGCAGACGAAAAAACTCCGAAATAGCCCGAATTCCAGGGTTTTTGATGGTTTCGGAGAAGGCCCGGCTGGGAGGAACCCCCCCATCCCTATTTTGGGGCAAGAGAATCCCAAGAAAAGGGCGATTTCGGTCGAAAATTCTCTACAGGCAGGTACACTGGTGTGCAGCACTGTGCTGCAGGACCAGCCCAGAGCAAGCAAAAATACCCCAAAATAGGCGAAATTTCAGGGTTTTTGATATTTTTGGACAAAGCCCCGGTATAAGGACCCCCCCCTCCCTATTTAGGGGGCGGAGAAACCAAAGAAATAGGTCATTTCCAGTGAAAATCCCCTTTTTGCTGACTTTTTGAATTTTGGGGAAAAAACAGCTGCTAAAATCATAGGTGAGGCTGATGCCCACACAGGTGTGGAAGTCAAATCCTTACACTCATAATGTCGGTGTACTCGACGATGTGTACCTTTAAGACTCGACGGGTACGGTGTGCTCGGTCCAACCTTAGGCAAGGGAACTGGCTGTAGTGTACCGTCTCAGTGGCGTCGACAGCGGATCAATTCTGTCAAGGTCGGGGCATATCAAAGTTCTTTGCCAAAGTGACTCGAAGAGGGCGGTGCATGTCTATGTCGGGAAGGTCGTCGGTGTTGGCCGACATGTCTTTCACCTCATTGCCAGCATCATCGAGATGTAGTTCAGACTGGTGTGAATCCTCAGCCAGCGCCTCGTCCAACGGCAGTGGCTCCAGGTCCTCCGGCTCGACGGCTGGTTCAGTGTCGAATTAGTGGGCTGGTTCTGCGTCTTCGTTCACATCAGGTCTCTTCCCCACGGAGCGTCCGCTTCAAATTGACACGCAGAGGTGGTCGTATGGCGGGGCCCGCACTTCATCATGCGAGAACGAGTCCTCGAGCACATGTAGGAACTCATCGACAGGTTCCCCTTCAGGTGAAACCCAGTTCTCGACCAAAGGTACCACGAAGGCCCGTGTACGTGTAGCATTCTCGATGTCCATCAACTGTCGCGAAGTCAGGCGGGAACAGCCGTCCGCTGCTGGATTCTCAACACCCGGCACGTACCAAAATGTGAGGTTGTACTCCTCGAGGAACTGGGACCAACGTGCTTGTTGTGGTGTCAGTGGTCGAGGACACGTCTTCAGATAACGAAAGCTTTCGTGGTCAGTGTGCACATGCACCTGCTGTCATCCTCAAAGTAGATGAAACCACTGCTTAAGAGCTAGCACGATGGCCAACAACTCCTGTTCTCGATTCGGGTATCGAGTTTCAGCCGATTGCATCTTCCGCGACATAAAGGCAATAGGTCGAAGATGTCCCTTGTACTTCCCATGCGCACATCGCTGCACTAGCGTGGCCCCCACGCAATCTTTCGAAGCATCCGTGTACAAGTGATACCGCTGTTGGGGGTCGATGGCACTGAGATGTGTCGCATTGATCATTGCTTGCTTCAGCTTGTCGAAGGAAGCTTGGTGCACAGCTGTCCACTCCCACTCAAAATCTGCCTCAACCATCGCGGTCAGAGGGGCTGCAACAGCTTGGAATCCTTTGATAAACTGCTGGTAAGATCCACACAACCTCTAAATTGTCGAACTTCATGAACCGTGGTGGGCAGAGGCCAACCTGGAATGACCCTCATTTTTTCGGGGTCAATGTCTACTCCATGTTTATCAACGATGTATCCGCAAAAGGGTACTCGACTCTGGAAGAATGTGGATTTATCTATGCAGGGAAACAGTTGGTGTCAACGTAGTGGTTCATGTACCAAATCGAGATGTCGTTGGTGTTCCTCAGCTTCCTTCGAGAAGACGAGAATGTCGTCGATGTACACCCATACGAAAATCACCAAGTGGTCTCAAGGACATCATTCACGACGCGTTGGAACGTCGATGGCGCGTTACAGAGGCCAAAGGGCATAACAACCCATTCGAAGGCGCCAAATTGTGTGTTGAAGGCGGTTTTCTCGACATCTTTGTCATGGATTCGAATCTGATGGAACCCACTGACAAGGTCTATCTTCAAAAATACGGTGGAACCCCCCAGTGTACCCAGTATGGAATGAATCAAAGGTAAGGGATATCGATCTCGGACAGTTCACGTATTCAAGTCTCGGTAGTCGACGCACATACACCATTTACCATTTGCTTTCTTCATCAGCAGGCAATCCGCTCAATATGGACTCGGGATGGTCCAATTCGGCCAGATGGATGTAACTTGTCCAGCTGTCGTCGGAGTTCATCCAATTGACTCGGGTCCATTTTGTAAGGGTGTACCCCCGGTTGATTGTGTTCCAAATCAAGCCGTATTCGATGGTCTCTCCCAGGTCGATGCGGAAGTAGGTCTCCGAACTCCGCTTTCTCCAGGTTGTAGAGGTCTGCCCATTTGTGTATTGGAATAGGCAACTGGAGTCGAACGGGGTCAAGTCCGTCTTTGTCACTGCACTTGTACATTTGATCGACCGGCACTGCGGGTCGATGCATGCAGCACAGAAACACTTGATCACTGGTGAGATCAGCTCGACGGATCTCCCGTTTAAGTTTCGGCAACGAGATGTACCCGATCTCCATGTCGCTGCACTCCTCATCGGTGATACCATCTTCTGTTTCGGACTCATCGAACGTGTCAGCAGCACTCTAGGCACGTGTCGAAGAGTGTAGGTCAGAACGTTCTTTGGCATGTCGTGTAGGGCTTCCACCCGGACTTGCACCCGAGGTACTGGATAAAAGTGTCGAAAGAAGATCCAACTTCGAAGCCGCTTGGAACTGCAGCTGGGTGGAATGCCTTGACTCCGCGAAAGACAATCGGTATGAACTCGAACCATGTTGAATGTCCGCATACCGTTCCTTCCAGTTGACAGTTGGGTTATAGCTTCGAAGCCATGGTAGCCGAAGTACCACATCTGGCAGAATCTCCAAAACCTTGAAGTGATGTCGAAATACGAGTTCTCCAACTCAAACATAAGCTCTCGTGTGGTATCGCACCGCGACTTGGACACCTCCCGCTCTCAGGACGGGTCCAGCGTTTGTCAGTTTGTAGAGGGGTAGTCGCGCCCTCTTTGCAGTCTGCATCGACATGAAGTCACTCGTTGCTCCACAGTGGACTAACAATTCCACGCTAGAGTCAAAGGATTCTTCACGACGTGCGCAAATGCGCCCTCGAACCGTGAACAGAGACGCATGCTCAGGTTCGGTTCCTTTGACGTTGACACTCCCAGGTGTTGACTTCTTATGGGGTTTGTTGGTACTGATGGTGGAGTTCAGCTCTTCTCGAGGATGTCCACCACCAGGTCTTCGAAGATGCTTTTCAGGCCGTCGTGGGCCGTTCTCTGCTCTTGGAGCGGGATTGAAACCGTCCCTTACTGTCTCGACTCAGATCTCTTCGTGGCGTTCCTGGTCTCGATTCGCGACGTTCTCTTCCTCGAGATGGCAGTCGCTTCTTCGAACAGTTGCGGGCCAACTAGCCTTGTTCACCACAGTTGTAGCAGCGCCTAGTCTCTCGACCATCTTGGCGACCGAACCGCTCATTTCAACGTTCACCAATGTAGGCGTGTAGTTCTTCTCGGAGCTTGGCAATTGTGTCAAGATTCGTGGGCTCTGGCACAGTCAAAGCCATGGGGCCCGCAGCTAGGGTCGGCATGGGGTTGACGTGTGGTGTTGGCATAGGATTTGAAGGAAACATTGTAGAAGTCGAAGTTGGCGGAACCATCATAGTGACGTGTTCCCGTGGGGGGCCTGGCCACGGGACGCTGCGGCGGGCACGCACAAGCAAGCAGGCAGGCAAAGCACTGCGCTCACAAGGGTATCCTTATGCTCTGGTCATGTGACAAAGCGTTTCAGGATCCTTGCCACTCTGAAACAAGGGAACGAAAGTATATACCGCAACACATCAGGATATGTACACGTGGGGTTAAGACTGGACTGGGGTAAGGGTATCATAGGACAATAGACACTCAGTCCCAACCCATATCCCCATCCCAGGCCCGACCCTCTCAGTGGCTGGCAGCGGCGGGGGCTCAAACACAACCCATTCTGTGCTCCATCCGGACCCTGAAACCCTGCCAACAGGGGAGGGTGTTTCGCCCAGTCACAGGCGAGTTCCTGGGAACCAAGTGGCTCCAAAGCCAACCGACAGTGGCTCCCCTTGCTTCCTTAACGGCAGGTCTCAACTCCACTTTGAGCCAGATATAAGGCCCCGCCATTATTCCCTAGGAGTTGGTAGCTGAAAATGGGCTGTTTCGGCCCAAACTGCTATTAGCTCGAAAACTCTAAAATTGACCCCTTGTCCGGACCAGCAAGAGGCAGGGACGAGGCAACTGACCCTATGCCCTTCAGGTAAGAACTCTCTGGAGCCCTCAACCAACCTGGTTCCCTCTGAGTCCCCGGCATCAGGGCGCCACGGGTCCGCCATGTGGGGTCATGATGCCCAAATCACCAAAACTGGAGTCATTCCCACGGGTGGCTCACAGGATAGGAGGCAGGGCCTAGCACCTATATCTAAGTGCACCACTTGGAAGTGGTCGGGGCTCCTCATGGGCATAGAGATATGGGGCCGCCAATTGACCACACGGGGGGTTGAAATTGGGGTCCAAAAAGGGGGTCATTTTGGCTGCTCAAAATGAGCCAAGATCGAGGGTATCCCCAATGGCACATCTCCACACCGGCTTGGAGATCGGATCCGCCGTTCCATATGCAATCCACTGGGAGTCCAGCAGGGACTCACATGTACCTGGCTCTCAAAGACCTCCATGACACTCAGCGTGGTGACGATCCAAACTGGGTTCACAACTGCCAAAATGCCAAAATCGGCCTTCCCGGGCGACCGTGCAGGGTAGGAAATCTTGGCGATCTTGTCGCGCCAAGCCTTGATTCACGACCCTCGATATCCCCTTTGGTCCAATGCCTTGGGATTTGGCTTGCTGTCACACTGGCTGCTTACTGTTCACCGAGGGGATGGTCACACGGATGGAGCAGAAAGCAGCATGCGGTGCAAAGGGGGGGATCATGGATCGCATCAAAAGTTGAATAACTCCTGATGAGCCGGAGGAGCAAATACGAAACTCAATGGCATTCAACCCTTGGTCATATGCTACAAAAATCGCGCTTCCTTTCCTGCTAGGTCTCTTGCCCCATGCAGATATGGCAGTTCCAATACGACATACAATGGCAAAAACAGCGAAATTTGGACGAAATGGCCCGCACTCATGATTCCATATCGCCATGGCCACGGCGAGGATCCTTCCAACCAAAGATGCTATAGACACATGGGACTTAGGTCCCAATATATGCCACTTGCCAGCCCGCGTAGTCGCCTTTAGCTATTTTCCCCCTTGGAAGGAAAATGACACACAAATGGGGCAGAATGGCAACATACCCCAAATTGGGTGACTCACAACTCTCCCTTCACGAGGAGAGGCCACATGGGGACACATTCCATTCGATGCGGGTTTATGTTCCCTCTCCGAATCACCCTTACCCTTGGTCAAGTGAAGCACGCAACCTTGGGCCAAACATTAAGGGAGAAACGGCGTTTGTGGCCATTTTGGGCAAAACGGCCAAAATTCACCCAAAAGTGGTCACTCGAAAAATTGTATCTCCGTATCACAAGAGAGATAGGCTTTGGGCTTTTGCGTGGATGCAAACCGAATCTTTGCTTCCCTTTTGCGCCAAAGGTTGGGGTTCAAAGCGTTA
Source organism: Eutreptiella sp. 'Long Island Sound 2002' (assembly GCA_964036045.1). Classification (NCBI taxonomy): domain Eukaryota; phylum Euglenozoa; class Euglenophyceae; order Eutreptiales; family Eutreptiaceae; genus Eutreptiella; species Eutreptiella sp. 'Long Island Sound 2002'. The sequence goes on along the minus strand of OZ038378.1, from coordinate 56,676,945 downwards.
GGGAAAATTTTTTAACACCTCAATCCTTGAAGCACACCATTTATGGGAAAAAGTGCATATATCGGCGATATTGGCATGCACATATCTATGGGTCATTCAGGAACAAAAATATGAGCAAACATTTTTGGAGTAGGCCCATAATAAGTGCTTTCAAATATGACCACTATGGTTAGATTGTCCCCGCCCACCCATGTCATTAGCGTTTGCATATGAGGGCGTGTGCAAAGAGGCAGTATAGCACGCGTGCTCACAAGATGACGCTATATAAAATAGAAGGCAAGGTTGCAAAAATCAACCAAGCTATCCACGAAGTTCTTCGTGGTCTCTACTTTACATATTGTCTTGGTTCAAGGCTCAACTCCCCATAGGCTTCGAGTACGAGCCTCGGTGAATTGGCCATCTTGGCCTAATTTTCGACCAAACTTTGTCCTTTTTCAAAAAATGAGTTTTGGTACGCATTGAATTGCGTGGAGCCATCGTTGAGTTGGCTCAAAAAACGAAAATGGCCTTGGGCTTTTGGTCTTGTGAGCATTGTGTTCGGTGATTAACCTGCATGCTCACAAGCACACAAACTTAGCGTTTGCGCATGCAAATAACTTGGGTTTACGACACCCATATGCTGCCTAATACATCCCTATTGCCCGCTTCCCCATACTAAGTGGTATGCCCACGTGAAAGGGGCATGGATGAGAGGCATAGGCGAAGGATGTGGAGTACCGTCCGAACTCATGGTCCTTGAGAACCATGAGTTCGAGCAATCGACGGAAAACCTTGCGCGCTGATTTTCCTGCAGACGACTTGGTGAAGAATTCTGGTGAACACACCAGATGAAAGTACATTAAAAACCCTCCAGATCCAGCCCTTGACTTCCCTTAGAACCTCAAAGGTACAGGAGAAAAGTCCCTCACAAAACTCGCCACGGAGAAGCGACGCAAACGCGAGAACAGGCGACAACAGGCGGCGATTTCACGGCAATTAGAAATCGCGTTAGAAATCGGGTATTTCACCAATTTCTAACCGAAAATCGATCATGAAAGCGAAATTATGGTAATTCCACATCCATTTGGTGGTTAGGGCTCGGATTCCGGATCCCACGGATCAGAGAAAAGGGATATCCCGCTGACGGATGGTGTTGACGGCGTCCGTACGGGTGTAATGGCTGCCGGGCCTCTGGGCCATGGCCTTCCGGGCCTCCGGGCCATGGGCCATGGGTTCTGGGTACCGCTTCAACCCCCTCCTTAGAACAAACCCTGGGGGGGCCCGATATCACCCACGCATGGCAGCGGGTACCCAGGATCATCCCTTGATGGGGGGGGGGGGGTCACACTCCACACTTCAGGCTGATTTTCGGGTTAGGTTGCCCACGACAATCCCACGGTAAGACAGGTATGGTGCTGTAGGTGCCTGTAACTGCAAGTACAGTATCAGGTATCAAACCCCGGGTCCTGGCGGCGATTGTTCGGCATCCAAAGGACCCGTTAACCCATACCAGGCGCACCGAGTGCCGGCTCAACGGTCACCACCACAGTGGTAGTGGCGTACACGGCCAACATAGGCGTCACATGACGACCGAGGCGGTCCCAGGGGTCGAAAGCGACCAGAAAAATCCATCAGGCTACCCCAAGCTTCCCAAGGCCGCAGACTGGGGCAGAGTCCCCACGGGTCTTCCCTCGGGCGCACCATGTCCATATCCACGACGCGAGTCCAGAGTGGTAAAGCCGCACGAGCTCCTCCATAAGGGATCGGGGATCAAGGCCGTCTTTTCCCTCGCCCCATTACCACGAGGGCCATTCATGGGGGAGTCCCCATGCAGTCTGGGCGGAGGCGTCGACTCCTCAAACCACCAATTTCCCAGGCAGACTGACCGAGGTCAGGACACCGAAGGTCGCCACCCGACTGCAAGTGCATCTGCGAGTCAGTAGGCTCACGCTGGGACTGACAGTGGCAGACCGCTGGGAGTGTAGTCAGACAACTGGGCTTCCCGCCTGGTGCCATCAGGATCTCAGCACATCATAGCTACTAGGGCACACGGTATCACGGGCACTCACACATGACAATCTGTACTTAGGTACTGGTCCAGGCTGGACACATGTAGAAACATGTACACGGCGACTCAGGGCCCCTTCGTATTCCGATTCGTGTCCCCTCGGAGGGAGAAACTGTCCATACTTCAGTGATGGGTCGTTAACACTCAACATACATATGCACATATCCTGGAGGGCCGAAAAGTGAGCAAAGATCAGGTGAATAGGCGTGTAAACACGCTCCAGACGGAGCGCCAAACCACGCCCCGGTAAGGATAAGGCATATGCAGGGGGGGTTTACAGAAAAACGCCTGAGCCCAGGCCATATATAGTCTGCAGACACACATGGACTGGTCTGGACCCCGCAAGTGCCCTGGGACCAGACCACACACCCAGATTCGCAATGTCGATGACAGCGGCATCCGTTGCGCAACGCCGTATGGGCTTCAAGGCCTCAAGAGCTCAGGAAATGTCAAGGTCAGTCGCCCTGCCTGGTTTCCCAAGGATTCAGCAGGCGGGGAGTGACGAATAGGAGTGGAAGAGAGGGGCCATCCTCCCCTGGATTCAGCAGGGGGGGTATATGGCCACTCAGACCGCATGTCACCGGAAGATGGACGAGAGCAAGCAAGTGAGGGACGATCCGTCGACCAAACAAGCGGTCAAACTGCATCAGAGGACAGCTCAGGGCGGTGATAAGGCGCCCCTGGCTGCAATCGCTCGGGTGAGTGCCGCCAAGTCCGAGATGTGGAGCTTGGTCTTGTGCTTGCGGATGTAGTCCATGAAGGGGGTGTTAATCCGCGGCACGAACGAGGAGACGGGTTCCCAGGTGTCGTGGGACGGCCCATAGCCTCGCCAACAAACCTTGAACTCCAGGCCTCCGAGTGCCGAGGCGTTCCGACGCTGGGCCAGGATCTTCTCGACGGTATAGTTGTCCTGCTCAGCTTAGTCGTCGTCCGAATCGGCCTCATGTGCGGTGTAGTCCAGGGACACATGTTGGCCACGGAGATTGGGTTCCCGCATACGGAGTTGACTTTTGCGGCGCTCCCGGAACTGTCCGTGACCCACCTTGATGCGGTAGGTGTCCTCACCGATCCTGCGGACCACCTCTCCTGGTGTGAACCAGGTTTTGGTGCGGTGGGTGCCCATGGGGAAGGGTCTGATCACCCACACCGGGTCTCCCACCCTGAACCTTTGCGCTGTCGAGCTCGGGGCGGACTTCAGACGCACGGCATGCTTCTTCTCGAGCTGCTGGCCGATGTCCCGCGCCGTTGCCTCCTGCCGCGCAAAGAATTCCTTGGCGTCCATGGCCATACCTGCACCCGACAAGGGAAGTCCCCGACCCAGGGGGTCCCTGCCGAACAAAATCTGGTGAGGGGACAATCCACCCGGAGTGGGGGTGTCATGATGGGCCTTTAGGGCAGGCCACATCTCCTCAAACCAGTTTCGACGTGGGTTGGTGATGTGAATCTTGCGTAGCTTCTCGAACAGCTGTCTTCCAGCCACTTCAGCCCGGCCGTTGGACCGGCTGAGGTATGCGACGCTCTTGGCATATCGTATCCCCATGAGGGAACACATGGCCTTGAGCCAGCCGCCAGTAAACTGGGGTCCTCGGTCACTGCAAATGGTGCGGGGGATGCCAAAGACGGTCAGCCAATGACAGATCATCATGACTGCCACTTCCTTGGCTAGCAACCCCCTTTTGCGTGCCGGAACCGCCACTACGTAGCCGCTGTGGCGGTCCACACAAAGGACCACACAGTCGAAGGTCTCCTTGCCTATGTGAACTTCGGGCATGGAGAAGATGTCCATGGCCATGCTCTCCATGGGCTGGTCAGGTACTGGAGTCCATTGGGCTTCCCCCGTGACGTTCCGGTTATCGGGATTGCAGGACTGACAGACCGAGCAACCCTTCCTGACTTTCTTGATGGCGTTGTAGAGACCGATCTGGTCCATCTCGAACCGGCGCTGCATATCCAGGGCTTGCTTCTTGACCCCTGGGTGCACCATGTGGTGGTGCCAAGCCTCACATAGCTCGAGCACTCGGGACTCCGGGACCAGCAGCTTACCGTTCCGGTACAGCCTGCCATCCTCCTCGGTCAGCCCCTTTGGCCATCTCTGCCCGTCATCAGGGTCGGTCACAGCCCGGCACTCGGCCTCAAAGGTCTCGGACTTGGCGTAGTCGTCGGTCCAGTCGTCCTGGAGGCACAATTCAGGGAAGAGATGCTTGTCGGACTCAGCTCACTCCGGGGCGAGTACATTAACCGCTCTGCCCATCCTCCTCCTGAGGGGAGCATCCGCAGCCATGACGACGAAGCATTTGACACCCTCCTCCTCCATCAGGCTCTCCATTTCTATGATCCTCTTGGCCTCCGCGGTCTCGGACTCATCGCCATGGGCGGAGACATCCGTCATGCCCTCCTTGGCCGGGTAGGCCCACCTGCTGAGACAGTCCGCCACGGTGTTGTCCTTGCCAGGTACATACACAACCGTGAGGTCGAACTTGGCCAAGGTCCTATGCCATCTTGCCCGTCGGGAGGCCGGACCAGAGGGAGTGTCCACGTGCTCTTTGTGCCACGACTGAAGACTCTGATGGTCGGTGCGGACGGTGACGGGATGGAGGGCAATGTACCCCGACCATTTCCGGAGGGCCATGACAATGGCATACGCCTCCTTTTCTCGGGGCGTCCACGTCCGTCTCTGGCCTTCCGCCAGGACGCGGCCCCAGAACGCCACGGGCACGTGCCTCCCATCATCAAGCACTTGTTCCAACACAGCGCCAACGGCGTAGTCTGAAGCGTCGGTGCGCAGGACGAAGCCTCGGTCAGGATCCACGAGCTGCAGACCCACTGGGGATAGCAGCGCCTGCTTCATTTCCTCAAAGGCACGGTCGGACTCATCATTCCAGACCAGAGCCTTGTTGGACCCCTTCTTGGTCTCCTCTCGGTTGCCCTTGAGCATGGCCGTCATGGGGGCCGCGTACTCGGCATACATCTTGATATACCCCGAGTAGTAGTTGCAGAACCCCAAGTATGCCCGAGGCTCAGAGACCGTCTTGGGCTTCTCCCAGTGCTCAATCGCAGCTACCTTGCCAGGTATGGGCTTCCGCTGCCCGTTCCCGACTACGTGGCCAGCAAAGACCACCTCGCTTACCGCAATGCTGGCCTTGTCACTGCTGCAAGTGAGCTTGTGCCGAACCAGGAGGTCCAGCACTCTGGTGACGTCCCTCTCATGTGCCGCCTTCGCACTGGGGGTTGCTGTGGCGGTAGTGTTGACCCCACACCAACCCACGCAGCAGGTACACAGCATGGGGGTGGGGCTGCGGCCATTTCTTGCCCGCCTCTTGCCAGTTCACCATGGGAGCCTATGCCGCAGTGGATCTTGAGGTTCTCGGTGGGCGCTCGTTCCCCTCGATGGACTAGTCCTGGGGGTGGCTGTTGAAGCTGTTGCTGTGGTCCACTCTCTCTACAGGGCTGGGACCCAGACGCCCGATGGTGGTTGTGGAGGTGGGTGATGCAGCTGGGAGCGTGGCCGGTACTGGTCGGCCAAAGGAACTCGCTGACGTTGGAGTTCTGGTCGCTACACTTCCTTCACGGACTCGGCGCTCCTGCTGATGCTCGGGGCGATGCTCCAGGCGGCGCTGCGAAGCCCGTGGTACTCGGGGTTCAGGCGGCTCCAAGTTGCACGCGAGGGATCGATGACCCCGCAGCGGTGAAACGCTTTTGACGCATTCCCGTGGGGGGCCTGGCCACGGGACGCTGCGGCGGGCACGCACAAGCAAGCAGGCAGGCAAAGCACCGCCCTCACAAGGGTATCCTCATGCTCTGGTCATGTGACAAAGCGTTTCAGGATCCTTGGCACTCTGAAACAAGCGAACGAAAGTATGTACCGCAACACATCAGGATATGTACACATGGGGTTAAGACTGGACTGGGGTAAGGGTATCATAGGACAATACACACTCAGTTGCAACTAGGGATGCAGATTCGCAGCGAATTCAATTTGAATTCGCCGAATTCGCTGCGAATTCGTTCGCACTGCGAATTCGCTGCGAATTCGGCCTGAAATTCTTAGTACTGCGAATTCGGGGCGAATTCGCGCTGCGAATTCGCAGGCGACGGCAAAATGATCACGCGTGCGCCGTCTTTTCTCCAGATGAAAAACTAACTTTGAACTGTGCAATGCAATAATTTTTTTGACTTGACAAAATGAAAACTATGACGATTTTGCTTCGATTGAGCCGTTTATTTTCTTGTTGGGTGCCTGCGTACCCGTTTTCGAAAACAAAATTTACTTTTGAGTTTTGAACGGACCGCTGTGTCCGCCCAGCTCCACCGAACACGGCGGTACCCTGCATTCTCCCCAGAAGTCCACCAGTTTGGAGAAAAACCCGTCCCGAACTTTTGATTTTCGACTTTTTTTTTCTAATTTTTGACAGTCAAAACGTGTTGCCCCTTGGCAACCACGCACTGTCGGGCGTGTGTGGAAGGAGAAGCAGCCGAGAGCAGCCCGACGCAGCCGCAGTGAGGCCCTGGGCACCCACAACGATGTGCACGGAGCTAATGACGTGCACGGAGCTGCACCCAGCCAGCGCACCTGCTCCAACCTCCCTATAAGCTATGTACATAGCCCCTTGTAGCCCTTGCGTATCCTTGACAGCGGTACCCTCCTTACCTTTCCCGGTGCTCTCTCTTGGTTTACTTCAAGTCCAACGATTCAATTCAAGAATGCAATGAATGAAGGCCCAATAAGGGCAACCAGTGGTTCACATGTGATGGTTTGTGTGTGGATTGGTGATCTTGCATGCTTCGTTGCTGCTTCTTTTCCAAAAGGCATTTGAGAGAAGCAAGGAACTTTGGAATTCTTGGTTTTGATTTGCTTTATTTTTGTCAAATCGTCGATTCGTTTCAGCATGGTAAATGCAAGCAACAACAAACAACAAAAATTGCAAGGTTACGGAACCTTTTGGGAAATCTTTTATGCGATATGGTACTTGGTAGTGGCATACCGATACGTAAGCAGGTGAATTGCAACCTAGAAGGTAAATTGTAGGTGCCTATGGATTCAATCAAGCGAATCAGGGAGGATTCGAATTTGAAGTTGCGAATTCGAGTTCGGAGTGGTCCACGAATTCGTGCGAATTCGGGGCGAATTCGAATTCGAGCGACTTCGTGCGAATTCGAACCTGCATCCCTAGTTGCAACTCATATCCCAATCCCAGGCCCGACACTCCCAGTGGCTGACGGGGGCGGGGGCTCAAACACAACCCATTCCCTGCTCAATCCGGACCCTGAAACCCTGCCAACAGGGGAGGGTGTCTCGCCCAGCCACAGGCGAGTTCCTGGGAACCAAGTGGCTCCAAGGTCAACCGACGCTGGCTCCTTATGCTTCCTTAACGGCAGGTCCCAATTTTCTTTTGCGCCAGGGATGAGGCCCCGCCAATATCCCCTAGGAGTTGGTAGCTGAAAATGGGCTGTTTCAGCCCAAACTGCTATGAGCTCGAAAAACTCTAAAATTGACCCCTGGTGCGAACAAACCAGAGGCAGGAACGAGGCAACTGACCCTATGCCTCTCAAGTACAAGCTCTGTGGAGCCCTCACCCAACGTGATTCCCTCTGAATCCCCGGCATCAGGGCGCCACGGGTCCGCCATGTAGGGTCATGATGCCCAAATCACCAAAACTGGAGTGATTCCCACGGGTGGCTCGCCCGGCCAGGGCAAGGCCAATAGCTCACGGGATAGGAGGAAGGACCTAGCACCTATATCTAAGTGCACCACTTTGAAATTAGGTCCGAGCTCCTAATGGGCAGAGAGATATGGGGCTGCCAATTGACCACACGGGGGGTTGAAATTGGGGTCCAAAAAGGGGGTCATTTTGGCTGCTCAAAATGAGCCAAGATTGAGGGTATCACCAATGGCAGATCTCCACACCGGCTTGGAGATCGGATGCGCCGTTCCATATGCGATCCACTGGGAGTCAGGCAGGGACTCACATGTACTTGGCTCTCAAAGATCTCCATGACACTCGGCGTGGTGACGATCCAAATCAGGTCCCCCACAGCGCGCAAAGCCAGCTCGCAAGACCGCGCGCTGTGGGGTTGGTGACGGGTCCCCACGCCCGCATCGCCCCGCACCCACGGCCAGTGTGTAGTGGGCCCCAGCAGCCCGCCCAGGGGGTGGGCAGTCGGGGGCCGGAGAGCGCCCAACCCCGGACGCCGCACACCCAGGCAAGAGGCGCCCCCCCCGGGCACTGAAGCGGAATCGGTAACGATCCCCGCGTTTGCATTTTGGTAGCAGAGCTTAGCGTCGCGAAGGCTTCTGGCGCATAGCGCGAAGTCACGCAACTGACGCAATTTTACGTCAAGAGATTGACTGAAGGCAGCCAAAAGCTGCCGTTACGTGTTTTTATTTGGCATTTATTTTTTATATAGTTAAATTCTGTAGCATAATGAATACGATTTGCGTCGTGTATGTTCATTCTGTTTGTTACGGAATCTGTTTGTCGTTGACGTTCAGGTTTGTGTCATATGGGAGGACCGTCAAAGGTTCTCAGAATTATTTGTAGGCCGGCACTGGCCTGAACGCCGCATCCCTCGTCCTGGGGAAGCATGCCAGGGCATCGTGGACGCAAGCAACGCCCTCGTTGAGGGCCAAAGGTGTGAAATACGCCGGTGGCGCTTAGCATCGTGGCAAGAGCGCCCTCGTTGAGGGCCTACGGCTACTGGCCTATGGCGCTCAGCATCGTGGAAGCTGAAAATTGGAAGGTCTCAGCCTATGATGGATTCACTGAAAGAAACCCTCGATACAGGTTAGACCTCCTGTGGATTTGGTGCGCTGCGTTTGCTATTGGGTGCCAGCAAGGCTTGGACGATCCAAGGGTTTGTATCTTTGCATGAGCAGCAGGATATTTTATTATCAAAATCAATCTGTGGTTCAAAAAAGCTCGCAAGGAGTTCAGCTTTTCTCACGTGAAAGCAAGGCAGGACCAAGCGTGCGGCGGCAAAGTATGCAGGAATACCAAGGGATCAGCATCTTGTTTTTCTCACGTCAAAGCAAAGCAAGGGATCAGCATCTTGTTTTTCTCAAGTCAAAGCAAAGCAAGTGTGGCCAAGAAAAGCTGGATAGCAAAATGGTAGACAAATCAGTGGATCAAGAAAGGGAAAATCAGTGCAAGGCAGAGATTTTCAAGATCAAAGAAACAAGTTCAGCGCAGTGTCCCGTGGGTCTCAAGGGTCGAAGGCCTCACGCTCCGCGAGGCCCCACGGTACCGCTTCAGCACCCTCATGCCGCCCCCACAGCACGCAAGAGCGCGCGCTGTGGGGTTGGTGACGGGTCCCCACGCCCGCACCCCCCCGCACCCACAGCCAGTGGGTAATGGGCCCCGGCAGCCCGCCCAGAGGGCGGGCAGTTGGGGGTGGGAGAGCGCCCCACCCCGGACGCCCCAGACCCAGGCAGGAGGCGCCCCCCCCCGGGCGCCCTCATGCCGCCCCCACAGCGCGCAAAGCCAGCTCGCAAGAGCGCGCGCTGTGGGGTTGGTGACGGGTCTCCACGCCCACAACCCCCCGCACCCACAGCCAGTGGATAGTGGGCCCCGGCAGCGCACCCAGAGGGGGGGCAGTCGGGGGTGGGAGAGCGCCCGACCCCGGACGCCCCACACCCAGGCAGGAGGCGCCCCCCCCGGGCGCCCTCGTGCCGCCCCCACAGCGCACAAAGCCAGCTCGCAAGAGCGCGCGCTGCGGGGTTGGTGACGGGCCACCACGCCCGCACCCCCCCCGCACCCACAGCCGGTGGGTAGTGGGCTCGGGCAGCCCACCCAGAGGGCGGGCAGTCGGGGTCGGGAGAGCGCCCGACCCCGGACGCCCCACACCCAGGCAAGAGGCGCCCCCTCCGGGCACCCTCATGCGGCCCCCACAGCACGCAAGAGCACGCGCTGTGGGGTTGGTGACGGGTCCCCATGCCCCCACCCCCCCGCAGCCACAGCCAGTGGGTAGTGGGCCCCGGCAGCCCGCCCAGAGGGCGGGCAGTCGGGGCTGGGAGAGCGCCCGACCCCGGATGCCCCACACCCAGGCAGGAGGCGCCCCCCCCGGGCACCATCGTGCCGCCCCAACAGCGCGCAAAGCCAGCTCGCAAAAGCGCGCGCTGTGGGGTTGGTGACGGGTCCTCACGCCCGCACCCCCCTGCACCCACAGCCAGTGGGTAGTGGGCCCCGGCAGCCCGCCCAGAGGGCGGGCAGTCGGGGGTGGAAGAGCGCCCAACCCCGGACACCCCACACCCAGGCCAGAGGCGCCCCCCCCGGGCACCCTCATGCCGCCCCCACAGCGCGCAAGAGCGCGCGCTGTGGGGTTGGTGATGGGTCCCCACGCCCGCACCCCCCCGCACCCACAGCCAGTGGGTAGTGGGCCCCGGCAGCCCGCCCAGAGGGCGGGCAGTCGGGGGTGGGAGAGGCCCCGACCCCGGACGCCCCACACCCAGGCAGGAGGCGCCCCCCCCGGGCACCCTCATGCCGCCCCCACAGCGCGCAAAGCCAGCTCACAAGAGTGCGCGCTGTGCAGTTGGTGACGGGCCCCCACGCCCGCACCCCCCTGCACCCACAGCCAGTGGGTAGTGGGCCCCGTCAGCCCGCCCAGAGGGCGGGCAGTCGGGGATCGGAGAGCGCCCGACCCCGGACGCCCGACACCCAGGCAGGAGGCGCCCCCGCGGGGCGCCCTCGTGGCGCCCCTACAGCGCGCAAAGCCAGCTCGCAAGAGCGCGCGCTGTGGTGCTGGTGACGGGTCCCCACGCCCGCACCCCCCCCCACCCACAGCCAGTGGGTAGTGGGCCCCGGCAGCCCGCCCAGAGGGCGGGCAGTCGGGGGTGGGAGAGCTCCCGACCCCGGACGCCCCACGGCCAGGCAAGAGGCGCCCCCCCCAGGCGCCCTCATGCCGCCCCCACAGCACGCAAGAGCGCGCGCTGTGGGGTTGGTGACGGGTCCCCACGCCCGCACCCCCCTGCACCCACAGCCAGTGGGTAGTGGGCCCCGGCAGCCCGCCCAGAGGGCGGGCAGTCGGGGGTGGGAGAGCGCCCAACCCCGGACACCCCACACCCAGGCCAGAGGCGCCCCCCCCGGGCACCCTCATGCCGCCCCACAGCACGCAAGAGCGCGCGCTGTGGGGTTGGTGACGGGTCCCCACGCCCGCACCTCCCCGCACCCACAGCCAGTGGATAGTGGGCCCCGGCAGCCCGCCCAGAGGGCGGGCAGTCGGGGGTGGGAGAGCGCCCAACCCCAGACACCCCACACCCAGGCAGGAGGCGCCCCCCCCAGGCGCCCTCGTGCCGCCCCCACAGCGCGCAAAGCCAGCACGCAAGAGCGCGCGCTGTGGGGTTGGTGACAGGTCCCCACGCCCGCACCCCCCCGCACCCACAGCCAGTGGGTAGTGGGCCCCGGCAGCCCGCCCAGAGGGCGGGCAGTCGGGGGTGGGAGATCGCCCGACCCCGGACGCCCCATACCCAGGCAGGAGGCGCCCCCCCCGGGCGCCCTCGTGCCGCCCCCACAGCGCGCAAAGCCAGCTCACAAGGGCGCGCTGTGGGGTTGGTGACGGGTCCCCACGCCCGCACCGCCCCGCACCCACAGCCAGTGGGTAGTGGGCCCCGGCAGCCCGCCCAGAGGGCGGGCAGTCGGGGCTGGGAGAGCGCCCGACCCCGGACGCTTCACACCCAGGCAAGAGGCGCCCCCCCCGGGCACCCTCATGCCGCCCCCACAGAACGCACGAGCGCGCGCTGTGGGGTTGGTGACGGGTCCCCACGCCCGCACCCCCCCGCACCCACAGCCAGTGGGTAGTGGACCCATGCAGCCCGCCCAGAGGGCGGGCAGCCGGGGCTGGGAGAGCGTCCGACCCCGGACACCCCACACCCAGGCAGGAGGCGCCCCCCCCCCGGGCGCCCTCGTGCCGCCCCCACAGCGCGAAAAGCCAGCTCGCAAGAGCACACGCTGTGGGGTTGGCGACAGGTGCCCACGCCCGCGCCCCCCCGCACCCACAGCCAGTGGGTAGTGGGCCCCGGCAGCCCGCCCAGAGGGCCGGCAGCCGGGGGAGGAAGAGCGCCCGACCCCAGACACCCCTGACCACGGCGGACGGCACCCCCCCCGAGGGCTCCCTTCCGCCAGCCCCACTGCGCGCAACGCCGGCCCGCAAGGGCGCGCGCCGTGGGGCCGGTGCTGGGTCCCCACACCCGCACCGACCGCACCCGGGACACACGGGTCGCGGAACCCCGGCTGCCCGCTCCAGAGGACGGGCGGCCGGGGGAGGGACAGCGCCTGACACCAGACGCCCCTCACAACGGTGGCAGGCCACCCCCCCCGGGGACGGCCCCCCACCACCCCCACCGCACGCAGCCCCCACAGGGCATGCAGGCGAGGGGGACAGTGTCGGGCACCCACACCCACACACCGGCGCCCACAGCACGTGGGTGGCGGACCCCAACGGCCCGCCCAGTGGGCGGGCAGTCGGGGGAGGCGGAGCGCCTGACCTCAGACGCCCCTCACAACGTTGCAAGGCACCCCCCCCGGGGACGCCCTTCCGCCACCCCCACAGCGAGCAACGCCGGCCTGCAAGGGCGCACGCTGTGGGGCCGGTGCTGGGTCTCCACGCCCGCACCGACCGCACCCGGGCCACACGGGTCACGGAACCCCGGCTGCCCGCCCCAGAGGACGGGCTGCCGGGGAAGGGACAGCGCCTGACACCAGACACCCCTCACAACGCTGGCAGGCCACCCCCCCCGGGGACGCCCCCCCCCCACCCCTGCGGCACGCAGCCCCCACAGGGCATGCAGGCCAAGGGGACAGAGTAGGGCCCCCACACCCACACACCCGCGCCCACAGCACGTGGGTGGCAGACCCCAACAGCCCGCCCAGTGGGCGGGCAGTTGGGGGAGGGGGAGCGCCTGACCTCAGACGCCCCTCACAACGGTGGAGGGCACCCCCCCCCCCCGGGGACGCCCTTCCGCCACCCCAATAGCAAGCAACGCCGGCCCGCAAGGGCGCACGCTGTGGAACCGGTGCTGGGTCCCCACGCCCGCACCGACCGCACCCAAAACACACGGGTCGCGGCACCCCGGCTGCCCGCCCCAGAAGACGGGCGGTCGGGGGAGGGACAGCGCCTGACACCAGACGCCCCTTACAACAGTGGCAGGCCACTCCCCCCCCGGGGACGGTCCCCCACCACACCACCCCCGCGGCACGCAGCCCCCACAGGGCATGCAGGCCAAGGGGACAGTGTTCAGCCCCCACATCCACACACCCGCGCACACAGCACGGGGGTAGCGGACCCCATCAGCCCGCCTAGTGGGCGGGCAGTCGGGGGAGGGGTAGCGCCTGACCTCAGACGCCCCTCGCAACAACAGCCCCAAGCCAGGTAGTGGGAAACCGGGACCGGACCGCCCCCCCCAAGCACGCCAGACAGAGCAAGGGACCGGGGCAGGACACGCGGAGGGGCACGGACCACGTGGAACGGCCCTACCAGCGCCCAGTGCTGGGACCGCGCGAGGTGCACACGCCACACCACCCAGGGGGGGGGGGAGCGGACGCCGCGGGAGCACGAGCGCACACAAACGCAAAGGGCACGCGGGAACTACCAAAAGGGCAACCAGACCGATCTCGCAGAACGCACAGACCGCACGGAATGGCGTACCAGCGAGCGAGGATAAGGGACACCCGGACGGGACGGCCCGCCACACGCAGCGCGGGACACGCGGGGTGGGATGGGGGAAACGGGAGAGACACAACACCTGGTACCGGCCCGAGCCCGCCGAACCGGCCGCGAGCGCCGCGCACACACGGACGGGGCACTGCACCCGCCAAGGAAGTAGTGGCGCACTCCGCCACGCCCCAACTCCGAAGGCTAGGCAGCCTCTGCGCCAGCCCAAGGGGGTCCCACTGGCGACAAGCCAGTAGCACGGGCCCGGCGGCGCCGGCGCCCCGGGCGACCACGCATTAGGGGGGAGACGCGGTGGGTAAGCGCCCGCAGCCACGGCTGCGAATAGATGCACTGACCTGGGAGTGGCGAAACGGGGAAGCCGGGGAGGGACGGGGCTCCGAGCCCTGTGAACGCGGGGGACTCCGCCACCAGGCAGGAGGTGCATCTTGGAGGGCCCCCCACTAGGACCCGGTGGGGAGAATATCACCTGGCCCGACCAGGTGGCCCCCCGGGGCCGAAAGGCGTCTAGTACCCGCAAAATCAAACCTCAAACCTCAAACCTCTACAGGGCTGGGACCCAGACGCCTGATGGTGGTTGTGGAGGTGGGTGATGCAGCTGGGAGCGTGGCCGGTACTGGTCGGCCGAAGGAACTCGCTGACGTCGGAGTTCTGGTCGCTACACTTCCTTCACGGACTCGGCGCTACTGCTGATGCTCGGGGCGATGCTCCAGGCGGCGCTGCGAAGCCCGTGGTACTCGGGGTTCAGGCGGCCCCAAGTTGCACGCGAGGGATGGATAACCCCGCAGCGGTGAAATTTTTTTGACGCGTTCCCGTGGGGGGCCTGGCCACGGGACGCTGCGGCGGACACGCACAAGCAAGCAGGCAGGCAAAGCACTGCGCTCACAAGGGTATCCTCATGCTCTGGTCATGTGACATAGCGTTTCAGGATCCTTGCCACTCTGAAACAAGCGAACGAAAGTATGTACCGCAACACATCAGGATATGTACACATGGGGTTAAGACTGGACTCGGGTAAGGGTATCATATGACAATAGACACTCAGTCCCAACTCATATCCCAATCCCAGGCCCAACCCTCTCAGTGGCTGGCAGGGGCGGGGGCTCAAACACAACCCATTCCCTGCTCAATCCGGACCCTGAAACCCTGCCAACAGGGGAGGGTGTCTCGCCCAGCCACAGGCGAGTTCCTGGGAACCAAGTGGCTCCAAGGTCAACCGACGCTGGCTCCTTATGCTCCCTTAACGGCAGGTCCCAACTTTCCTTTGCGCCAGAGATGAGGCCCCGCCATTATCCCCTAGGAGTTGGTAGCTGAAAATGGGCTGTTTCAGCCCAAACTGCTATGAGCTCGAAAAACTCTAAACCTGACCCCTGGTGCGAACCAACCAGAGGCAGGAACGAGGCAACTGACCCTATGGCTCTCAAGTACGAGCTCTGTGGAGCCCTCACCCAACCTGATTCCCTCTGAGTCCCCGGCATCAGGGCGCCACGGGTCCGCCATGTGGGGTCATGATGCCCAAATCACCAAAACTGGAGTAATTCCCACGGGTGGCTCGCCCGGCCAGGGCACCGCCAATGCCTCACAGGATAGGAGGCAGGACCTAGCACCTATATCTAAGTGCACCACTTTGAAATTAGGTCCGGGCTCCTCATGGGCAGAGAGATATGGGGCCGCCAATTGACCACACGGGGGGTTGAAATTGGGGTCCAAAAAGGGGGTCATTTTGGCTGCTTAGAATGAGCCAAGATCGAGGGTATCCCCAATGGCACATCTCCACACCGGCTTGGAGATCGGATCCGCCGTTCCATATGCGATCCACTGGGAGTCCAACAGGGACTCACATGTACTTGGCTCTCAAAGGTCTCCATGACACTCAGCGTGGTGACGATCCAAACTGGGTTCACAACTGCCAAAATGCCAAAATCGGCCTTCCCGGGCGACCGTGCAGGGTAGGAAATCTTGGCGATCTGGTCGCACCAAGCCTTGATTCACGACCCTTGATATCCCCTTTGGTCCAATGCCTTGGGATTTGGCTTGCTGTCACACTGGCTGCTTACTGTTCACCGAGGGGATGGTCACACGGATGGAGCAGAAAGCAGCATGCGGTGCAAAGGGGGGGATCATGGATCGCACCAAAAGTTGAATAACTCCGGATGAGCCAGAGGAGCAAATACGAAACTCAATGGCATTCAACCCTCGGTCATATGCTACAATAATCGCCTCTTCTTCCTTGCTAGGTCACTTGCCTCATGGAGATATGGCAGTGCCAATATGACATACAATGGCAAAAACAGCAAAATTTGGCCGAAATGGCCCGTACTCATGAGTCCATATCTCCATGTCCACGGCGAGGATCCTTCCAACCAAAGATGCTATAGACACATGGGACTTAGGTCCCAATATATGCCACTTGCCAACCCGCGTAGTCGCCTTTAGCTATTTTTTCCTTGGAAGGAAAATGACACACAAATGGGACAGAATGGCAACATACCCCAAATTGGGTGACTCACAACTCTCCCTGCACGAGGAGAGGCCACATGGGGACACACCCCATTCGATGCGGGTTTATGTTCCCTCTCCGAATCACCCTTACCCTTGGTCAAGTGAAGCACGCAACTTTCGGCCAAACATTAAGAGGGAGACGGGGTGTGTGGCCATTCTGGGCAAAACGGCCAAAATTCATCCAAAAGTGGTCACTCGAAAAATCGTATCTCCGTATCACAAGAGAGATAGGCTTTGGGCTTTTGCATGGATGCAAACCGAAGCTTTGCTTCCCTTTTGCGACAAAGGTTGGGGTTCAAAGCGTTAGGGAAACATTTTTAACACCTCAATCCTTGAAGCACACCATTTATGGGAAAATGTGCATATATCAGCGATATTGGCATGCATATATCTATAGGTCATTGAGGAACAAAAATATGAGCAAACATTTTTGGAGTAGGCCCATAGTAAGTGCTTTCAAATATGCCCACTATGGTGAGATTGTCCTCGCCCACCCATGTCATTGGCGTTTGCATATGAGCGCTTGTGCAAAGAGGCAGTAGAGCACGCATGCTCACAAGATGACCTTATATAAAATAGAAGGCAAGGTTGCAAAAATCAACCAAGCTATCCAGGAAGTCCTTCGTGGTCTCTACTTTTCATATTGCCTTGGTTCAAGGCTCAACTCCCCATAGGCTTCGAGTACGAGCCTCGGTGAATTGGCCATTTTGGCCTAACTTTCGACCAAACTTTGTCCTTTTTAAAAAAATGAGTTTTGGTACGCATTGAATTACTTGGAGCCATCGATGAGTTGGCTCAAAAAACGAAAATGGCCTAGGGCTTTTGGTCTTGTGAGCATTGTGTTCGGTGATTAACGTGCATGCTCACAAGCATACAAAGTTAGCTTTTGCGCACGCAAATAACTTGGGTTTACGACACCCATATGCTGCCTAATACATCCCTATTGCCCGCTTCTCCATACTAAGTGGTATGCCCACGTGAAAGGGGCATGGATGAGAGGCATAGGGGGGGGATGTGGAGTACCGTCCGAACTCATGGTCCTTGAGAATCATGAGTTCGAGCAATCGACGGAAAACCTTGCGCGCTGATTTTCTCGCAGACGCCTCGGTGAAGAATTCTGGTGAACACACCAGATGAAAGTACATTAAAAACCCTCCAGATCCAGGACTTGACTTCCCTTAGAACCTCAAAGGTACAGGAGAAAAGTCCCTCACAAAACTCGCCACAGAGAAGCGACGCAAACGGGAGAACAGGCGACAACAGGCGGCGATTTCACGGCAATTAGAACTTGTGTTAGAAATCGGGTATTTCACCGATTTCTAACCGAAAATCGATCATGAAAGCGAAATTATGGTAATTCCACATCGATTTAGTGGTTAGGGCTCCGATTCCGGATCCCGCGGATCAGAGAAAAGGGATATCCCGCTGACGGATGGTGTTGACGGCGTCTGTACGGGTGTAACGGCTTCCAGGCCTCTGGGCCATGGGCTTCCGGGCCTCCGGGCCATGGGCTACGGGTTCTGGGTACCGCTTCAATAGGCAGGGGTCTCGAGACCGCAGCACCCGCGGTTTGTGTTGTCGTTCTCGACGCGTTCTGTACCTCTTCGAGTTGATAGCCGGCCACCATGTAGGCTTCTGCGATGGTGTCCACCAAAGTATCAAAGCTGAATGGTCTTCCAGAACGCCATTTCGAACGGACTTCAACGATGTACTGCCGGCGGACGGCGTCATTCGACAACCCTTCAACAAATCGAGAGTTATCGAGGTGACCCATCTGGAGGTCACTGGTATTAACCTTCGACTTGATGACACAAGTCCGAAATTCCTTCACGTAGTCCGCATGTCCAGGGAACTCACTTTCTCTCAAGGTCAACATTCTTGACAGGTACACTGGCGCATGGGATATGCAATCAAAGCGTTGACCCAACACACGCATGAGCTCAAACCAGTCATCTTGTAAAACTTTCGTCAAACTGTGCTAATACTCCACAGCATCGCCTTCGAGGAGGAACGGTATGGTGGTGACCTGATCGACGGGTGAAGTGATATCCGACAGACTGAAGGTACGCAAAAGGTCCTCCTTTCAAGTGCAAAATTCTCCTGATCCTGGTTTCTCAGAAAATAATCAAATCGACTTGCGTAGGCGTTCAACACGACGTCCCAGGATCTCGAATGTTGGAGCACGAGGATTCATGGCATTCACTGGGTTGGCTTGATTCATCCGGTTTGCTGGATTCATCGACGCATCAAAGGGAGGTGCTTGTACAAGTGGTTGTTGCGGTGGATAATGTTGAGGCGGCTAATTGTTCGATGGTGAATACGGCGGATAGCTCGAAGGAGATGATTGTGGTTGTGGTTGTGGTTGAGGGTGTTGTGGTGGAAACCGGAAGTGACTCGAAGGTTGTTCACTCGAAACTTGTGCAAATTCGTTGAGAAGGACATGACATTGCGAAAGTTCGTGTTCCAGGAGTCGAAGTTCACTTTTTGCCGCTTGCGTTGCATTCTCCATCGAGGACTGCAAAACGTCGACTCCGTGATCAGTTGCCGCAGAAGCATTTGCTGCTGATGTCTGCAACGCATCGATGCGCACGTCCAATTCGATGGCCTTGGCTTGAGATTCTGCAAGCTTCTGTGACAAGTTGTGAAGATCACGAGATATGCATGGAAACCATTCGCTTTCTCGACTTGCGATGCGCTCTGCGATGAACTTTCCTAACGAACTCGAAAACTCGTGATGCAACGGCGAGTCGGATCGAAACAGGCAATCTCTGATGAAGTGCAGCACAGCTATGTCGTCGAAAGGTCGCCCCATTTCAAGTTGAAATCAAAGACTGCGTCAAAGATTGTAACGCAGAGGTCGACTATATTGATCTCCCCGCCACCTAGCTGGCTACCACTTGTTGTGGTTTGACTTGGGAAGTGTCTTGTTTCTGGAAAATCCCAAATTACGACAAACCTCTTCTGCGCAGGATCTTTAGGCGTAGCACCAATTCATACACACTTCACGAATTCGAAGACAAAATCCCTGTTCAAAGATATCGAAGTATCATACAGCACTTCGTTTACAGCAACTGGCATCTCGATGCTTCAGATGTATTCACGGACCGCAGTGCGATTGCGACTGCGATTGCGACTCGCGCGCTCGCTGCTGGCTCCTACTCGAAACCATAACAATATCATGAATCTCAAATGTTAGCTTCAAATGCTTTGCTTACATGCATGCCCTCCCACCTCACCTCTCATATTTCTTGTAGAGGACATGCTGTTGGCTGGTAGCCGCACAACGTGACCACCCCTTTGTTTTTTTCATATTGCCAATAAACTCAGTACCATCAATTTTTGAACAAGACCATGGCATTTTCTTCAAAGATTAGGCTGAAATGCTCTGCACTCGCCAATGTGCATGCCCTGCCAGCTTCCGTCCGACATCACATTCCTTCACACATTTCTTTGGGAGCACATAGGGTTGGCTGGTATCACCACAACACGTCCATCACCTTTGACTTTTTCTAATTGCCAATGTCGTTAACACCATCAATCCTTGAACAAGACCATGCTTTTTCCTTCAAAGATTAGCCCGGAATACCTTGCACTTGCCTATGTGCATGCCCTCTCACCTTTCTTACTATGTTTCTGTTGTAGCACATGCTGTTGGCTGGTAGCGGCACACTGCGCCGATCCCCTTTAATTTTTTTCTTATTACTCAGGATCCAAACACCTTCAATTGTTGAACAAGACCATGGGTTTTCGTTCAAAGACTCGCCCCAAATGGTTTGCCTATGTGCATGCCCTGCCACGACCGCTGCCACTTTTTTTGTGGAGCAGATGTTGTTGGTTTGAGCGGCACAACGCGACCATCCCGCTTCATTTTTTCTGATTGCCAATGATCCAAACGTCATCAATGCTTGACCCGGCCCATGCCTTTTGTTTTCAAAGAGTAGCTTGCGACGCTTAGCACTTGCCCATGTGCATGCCGTGCCAGCTCTCGTCCCACATCTCTTGTGGAGCACATGCTATTGCCTGGTAGCAGCACAAATCGACCAACACCTTTGATTTTTCCTAATTGCCAATGACCCGAACATCATCAATCTTTGAACCGGACCATGGCTCTTAAAAAGTATTGAAATCCAAATGATGCCTGCATGTACGCAAAGCTGCAGAAGGATGTCCATAGCACATGGCATCAGTGACTGCATTTCCGAGGTGCCTGCAAGGTTAAAGAAGTGCAAAGAATCAAGAAGTGAAAAGGAGTGAGGGGCGGGAAGTAGGATAGCATAGTGCATAAAAACTATTTCTCAGTATAAACAGCAAATGCCACCAAGCACATAAGGCATATTAGAAATGGCAATAAGCAAAATCAAGACTCAAACTAGGACCGTGCTGGGTCCTAGTCTTGCGTAACGCATTGGAGATCACCGTTGAAGAAAGACCGCTTGCTTTGCAGAGTTGCGTGCACGGTCAGGGGGGTTGTCCTTAAACACGGCTCAAAAAGGGCTCATTTTCACCTCAAATTGGACCACCGTGTGGCACCACGGCATGGTACATGCCACATTGAACACCCATTTGCCATCCCTTGATAGCCCAATCGCCATGGAAGAACAACGGCTCTCATTGCAAATGCCCACTTGACACACTGGCGATTGTCCCAAGTTTTGAGGACGATCGTCCTGAAAACAGCCCAAAAAACGGCCATTTTTGGACACTAAATCGGCCGTAGAACTGGCTAGACGGCTGGAAATGCAACGAAACTTGTTTGTGGTCATGCGCGTTGGCTCCTTGGTCGTTTTGAGCTACTTGGATGCCGGTTTTGAGCCACGGTGTGGTCGCAAGAACTTTTTAAGTGCCTGCTGCTGCTGCTGCTGCTGCTGCTGCTGGCTACTGCTGCTAAAACGTGTAGCTCATCCTTGCACCCTAAAAGGTGGTGTAAAACGTCGACAGGGTAAACCCAGCTCGGTAATCAAGACTCGAACTAGGACCGACCTGGGTGCTAGTCTTGCGTAACACATGGGAAATCACCGTTGATGAAAGACCGCTTGCCTTAGAGATGTGCCCGCATGGTTACGATGATTGTCCCCAAACACGGCTCAAAAACGCCTCATTTTTACCTCAAAATGGACCACCGCGTGGCACCACGGCGTGGTACACGCCTTACTGAACACCCATTTGCCATCCTTTGATAGCCCAATCGCCATGAAAGAACAACGGCCCTCATCGGAAACACCTGCTCGGCGTAGCGGCGATCGTCCTGAACTTTTAGGCCGATCGTCCTGAAAACGGCCAAAAAGAGCCCAAAAACGGCCATTTTTGGACACTAAATTGGCCGAAGAACGGGCTAGACGGCTCGAAATGCAACGAAAAATGTTTGTGGTGATGCGCCTTGGCTCCCCGGTCGTTTTGAGCTACTTGGATGCCGGTTTGGAGCCGCCGTGTGGTCTCAAGGACTTTTCAAGCGCCTGCTGCTTGCTACAGCTGCTGTTGCTGCTGCTACTACTAAAACGTGTAGCTCATCCTTGGCCCCTAAAAAGTGGTGTAAAACCTCGATAGGGTAAACCCAGCTTCGTGCTCAAGACTCGAACTTGGACCGAGCTGGGTCCTAGCCTTGCGTAACACATTGGAGATCACCATTGAACAAAGACCGCTTGCTTTAGAGATATGCCTCCATGTTTAGGACGATCGTCCTCAATGGCGGGTCAAAAACAGCTCATTTTCACCTCAAAATGGACCACGGCATGGTACATGCCGTATTGAACACCCATTTGCCATGATTTGATAGCCCAATCGCCATGGAAGAACCACGACCCTCATTGCGAACGCCCACTTGACACACCGGCGATCGTCCTGAGTTTTTGCGACAAACTTCCTGAAAACAGCCCAAAAACGGCCATTTTTGGACACTAAGTCGGCCATAGAACGGGCTAGTCGGCTCGAAACGGCACGAAACTTGTTTGTGGTGATGCGCGTTTGCTCTTTGGTCGTTTTGAGTTTCTTGGATGCCGTTTTGAGCCCTCGTGGGGTCGCAAGGACTTTTGGACCGCCTGCTGCTTGTTGCTTCTGCTGCTGCTAAAACGCGTTGCTCATCCTTGGACCCTAAAAGGTGGTGTTAAACCTCGACAGGGTAAACCCAGCTCTGTCAAAATTTAGTTAGACTTATTTGACATGACCCCAATCAATTGGAGTGTTCCTATGTGGGTGAAAGGGTTGCAAAAGCTGCCAAATTTCAGCACGACAATTCTTAAAATGACCCAGACAGGTTAGAAGGCTAGATTGATTGTGCAATAGTTGGTTTGAAGTTCCTTTACTTGTTATCAATGCATCTGTTAACCAAAACCAAACAAATGGGTTTTTTTTGCTGTGTCTGGCCGGTGTAGTTGAAACTTAGCAAGATTTGCTTGATTTCATCCGGAGATTTGTTGAGAAACAAACTTACAAGGGTGGGGGGGGGGGGTTGAATGAGAGTCTAGTAGGTTTGCAGTGTTTCCAAATGCTTTTTCACTTCATGATGCAAAATAATGCAAAAGGTTCAACCCGGTGATGGTATTTGAACTTCTCCTAAGGCTTTGTGAATCCAAAAAGGTTTTGACTCCAAGTCGGAGAGCATAGAATGACGGTGCTTTGGTGTGCTTTTTCTTTTTGCAAACCGAAAAGGAAGCAAAAAATATCTGCAGTTTACAGAAAGGTAAATTTTTTTATTGCCGTGTGAGGTGTAGCTAAAAGTTAGCAAGAATTGCCCAATCTTAAATGCAGGATCATTAGAAATTGGGCTAAAAGAGTTGGGGCGGCATGAGTGGGGATCTAGAGAATTGCTAGTCTTTCCAAATGTTTTTTCACTACATGCTCCAAAATAATGCAAGGTGTTGAAAGAGGTGTTGAATGTTTTTTTTTAAACCCCTTCTGGAAGTTTTGGAAACTGGTTTTGTCTTCATTAGTCAAAGGTTAGCACGAATTGTGGCCTGAGAATGGTTGTAATCGAACCGAAACAACTGCAGGAGCTTGAATCGATGTCTCGAAGGTTCCAAGTCTTTCGGGTTGCTGTTTCACTTCATCTATGTTGTGCAAGTGATGTTTACAAACATTCCAACCGTCTAGAGACTGTTCACTAGTGGTCCGGCTGAAGGTTTTGACTCCAACTATGAGGGGCTACAAAGGGCATGGGGTGGTGCCCCGGCCCAGAACTTTGTTTGGAACTGGTCTCCGTAAAAAAAAAGGGGGGGGGTGTGCACCAAAACAATGTGGGAACGAGAGCTTTTTAAAGTTTCCTCACAAGTTTGCGACCCTATAACAAGAGGTTTTGACTTCATGTCAGTCCTTCTGCTTGCTTTGTGCGAAAGAAAAGTGGTGTAAAAGTGCTTTCCGGCAATTGTAACGGCAAGAAAGAGTGTTAAGCGATTGTTTTTCAAATCTTTTCAAAAACAAGATTGTCCAGTGAGAAATTGTAGGTTTCGCTGGGGTCGCCATTATTGCATCAAATACAGATTTTGTATAAATGTTACAACAGCACTAAAGAAGATTTGTTGTGCACTGCTTTGGGTTACATCCCATGTCATCAGTTTCTTTTTGACCTAACAGGGTACAACGATTGATTCAAAAGTGATTGTGTGTTGCATTGCGAACACAATGGTGGCGATGAATGTCGAATTGGCCGGAATGTGAAATTGGCACCCTTACTGCGACAGAAATTGAAGCTAGTGAGCACTCGGCGTAGTCGAGTGCTTTGGACTTAGTCGCCTCTTGAGTGGAGGAGGCGCTAGGAATGTTTGATGATGGAATGGTAAGTTGAATTGAGCTTACGCAGGCGGCAACAACGGTAGATGTAGGTTAAATCTAAAACTGACAACCGCAAAAAGGAGCAGCCTGAAGCAAGAGACCGCTTAAGGTAGTTGGTTCAATGTCATATGTTATGTGCTTACTTGTTTTATTAGTGAAAAACGCACGACGAATGTTGACATGCGTGTAGATTGTGAGCTGAATTCAGAAAGGACTAGGGGCATCTATCGTAGTGGCATCTATACTAGTGGCATCTACACTAGTGGCTAGGGTTCGGAACGGGTTTTACGAATTAATCGGAAAACCCGGTTATCGGCAATTGATAATTAAGTAATGGGAGGTTATTTTCAAGTGAGTTAGAAAACGGATTACTTTGAAACGAATCAAAACCAATTAATCGGACGAGTGAAGAATGGCCACTAATTCTTTGGTAATAGACCATGAGGTTTTTCTTTTGCAATGAAAAAGAAATAATAGCAGCAAAAGATACAGAGACAGTGCGAAAGCAAACTCTTTTAGCAATATGTACTGGTTTGTATGTTATTTTCTTTTAAAAAACCAACAAAATAGTTGGTTTGAAAACCCATAATCGGAAAAAACCTGTTATTTGGCTTGCTTAGTGGAAAGAATCGCATTGAACCGGTTATTTTGAAAAGCAATAACCGGAATAACCGGTTATTTTGGAAAAAATAAATGAAAAAAAACGGTTATTTTTAATAAAAGAGGTTCCAAGCCGTACTAGTGGCATCCACAGCATACTTAGAACAACAGGACTTAAACTTACAGTGGCTGTCAAAGTTGCATCTTGATGACCTTGTAAGCAAACGAAATCTACAGTAGATTGAGCTGCTCGGGCGACGTTGTATTTTGTCTTTTGCAAAGCATCACGGGAACCGATGACGACAGGTTGATGCAAGCAATCTAAATATCTTCAAATCTTTATTCAATTTAACAAGCAGATGTTAAATCTTCAGTAATTGGCTTGAATTGGACCATAGCGGCTCTCATTCAATCACCGCCCGGTCGTATCTAACAAATTTGGTAAGCCTATCTGCGGAATCTGCTCAAGAGGTCGAATGTGCTTCAATGTCCCGTCTAACTTGGTCATGTGCTTCAACGCCTCTCCTCAGGGTCTGACAATGCGTAACCAAAGGGCACTTTTCCTTTTCACACAAAAGGGCCCTAAAACAGCCCCCCCGGGAACATTCGGCTCTCTATGGGTCTACAATTCTTGTACCGGGTAGCTGGGGGGCTATTTGGGAACCGAAATTTGGAGCACCAGGGGGGTCAATTGGAGGTCTGTGAGGTACGAAAACAAGGCTGAAACAGGCTGAACATGGGTCTCGCGGTGTGCATAGGCACATCGAAGATGTTCTTCATTTTCAATATAGTTCCCCAAATTGCCACATCAGGACCTCCTTGGTCCCGTTGCGGCGTGGAAGGTCGGAAATGTGGGGGTTCAATTGTCATGTCATGGATGTAATGCCATGTCATGGATGCATACAACCAAACATGTGGAAACAGTAGAAATTTAAGGATCTCAAAAACGGCATTACGTTGTAAAAAAAATATATGACGCATCCTACAATCGTTCTATTTTTATGATGGTGCATAAAACACATTCTTAAACAATCACAAAGGTCTTTAACAATATTCCAAAAAAGGGCAAAGGGTTCACTGTGGTCGGACAAAATCCATGATAGGGAGCTTGGACCACTTTATCATGGTAGGAAAGGTCGAGCAAACTCCTTTACCATGGTAGGGAAGGTTCGACAAAGTACGTCATCATGGTAGGGGCTCCAGTCAAGCTACTTCATCGTGGTAGGGTGGCGAAAGTACTTTGTAGTTGGACAGGAAGTACTTCACCAACAGCTGGACGGAGGGGGAAAGGGGGCAAGAGTACTTTGTGCCTATACATGAAATACTTCACCATCACACAACTAGCACAATTAAAAGCAAAGGGATGCATACATACCACAAAGGACACGGCAAGTGTGACAGGTGGGACATGTGCCGGAGCAGAGCACTCCGTCCGTTCCGCGGTGGTTGGCGTGGCAGTCACCGAAACATTCGTCGAACCATAGCAGTATTATGGGGGTTTGTGGTTTGGGTTCCCAAACGTCTGGAGGTATGTCAATGCTTGTAACTGCATCTGCCACTGCAATGGGTCAGCAAAGTTCAACATTCGTGCCTGCAGTGGGTTGGGATGAATTAGAGGAGGTGGCACTGCTTGAAGTGGGATTTGAGGGGGGGGGGGGGCAGCAGCAGGGTTTGGTGCCGTGCGCAGCAACAAGAAAGCATGGTAGATGCTGGCTGGCTGGTAGGTGACCTCTGCAGGGGGACGTCGTGAAGAGTGTAGAGTTGGGGCGCCGATTGGGTGGCCGGATGTTGATGGAGATTAGCCGCACGTTCCTGCAAGTTGTCTGCAGGTTGCTGGGCGTCGTTTGCAAGATGCTGGACGTTGTCTGCAAGTT